>JAHLSL010000047.1:1023878-1094296 GCA_025920805.1 Petroica traversi | reverse complement strand
GCCGCCATCGCCTCACGGCGCGGGGCGGGTGCGGGCCGGCCCTGCTCCGGAGCTCCTGGCTGCCTTCCTCAGCGCACCCCTCTCCCTCGAGACAGCTTGGGGAAGGAGCGGGGATGAGGAAGGCTGCCCGCCTTGTCCCCTCAGCAAATCTGCAGAGCCGGGCGGGATCCCGCCTCCCTCAGTGCGGGGCACACCGGACCGGGCGCTGTGGTCACGGGGCGCCTTGAGGTGGAGAGGGAGGTTAAAAATATGTGTTTTAATGAAAAAAAAGAAATCCGTGCAGAGCGCCATGAGTTTAGGAAGGAGCCTCAATCCGTGTCGGCGCTAGGAAGTGACGGGATGGGGCCGCTGGCTCCGCCTGCCGTCAGGGAAACATTAACTTGGAGTTCTGCTGTCGGTTTGGGTAAAAGAATTAAAGAGAGCCTTGCAGAACACAGCCCGCGGCTAAACAGGTGCACACGGCAATGCAGATTCCAATTTTTACGGTCGATGCATTTACAAACCGGCCATTTTCTGGAAATCCTGCGGCAGTCTGTCTGCTTGAAAATGTAAGTTTAAAAACACCCCAGCTGTTTTCTAAGGTACTGCAATGACATTTGCCATTCTGTACTTGGCCTGAACACTCAGCACTGCATTACACTTTGCTTTCTTTATTCAGGAGTTCTATTTTCCAGACTTGTTTGCTGTGGCTCCAGAATACACAGAAATTAACACAGGGGTGCTCTTCTTTTTCATCTAAAGCATGACACACAAGATAACCTTTGAATTTTTTGTGGGCTGTTAAAAGTACTTTGTTAAGGAATAGAAGGGATTTATTTTGCGCTAAGTCAAGAAAAAATAGCTTTATTTCTTCAAGAACTATTCAGAATAAAGATTCTGAAGGATTAAGTAGGATTCAGAGTGAAATCTGAAAAGTAATGCTGTAAAGCAGAATCAGTACTCAGTAGGAGGATTAAACTGTGGGGTTTGGTTTTGGTCTGCGTTTTCTCCCTTTTTTTTTTAATTTTTTCCTCTTTCTTTGGAAAGAAAAAGAACTGGTGTAGAGCTGGATGTGAATCTTTTACCATCAGTATGTTGAGTTCAGCCTTAGTCAAGTTTAAACAACTAATTTTTATTGTTTCAGTGTTTCATGGTAATTTTGGTGCAGTTGACAGTAGTTATCCTCCTCATCAGGATCTTGTGAGCAGTTGGTACTGATTGGTACTGATTTCTACCAAAAATAATTAGAAACTTACAGGCCTTGTCTTGATAAATATTGTAGATATGACAATATATGTAGAGTAGCCAATGGCAACAGCTTGTAATGACAATATGAATCCTTTCTAGATGTTCCTAAGTCTGTTTAATAACTTTGCCTTGTTACCAGGGCAGCTAAAAGTATGACTTGGGAGCATCTCTCTTCAGAGGTGTTTTTGGCCCCATAAAATCTAAATAATCTCAAAATGAACTCTGCTTTAAAATTTTGAGTGTCTAACTGCATTTTAAAAATATTCATTTTACTTTATTACATTAAGATATCAGGAGGCCACCTTACTTGCATGATGACTTTGGAATGTGGACATTTAAAAAGTTTTTTTCTACACTTCCTGGAAGCAAAGGCTTTAGTGTCACAGCTAAAACTGAGATCCTAATTCAGCATTTTGTTCGAAGATTGAAGAAAGGGTGATGCAGCCATGCAAAACAACTGTTCTCTGCTCCCTCCAGACTCTCAGTAGATACTCACCAGAAAAAATCGGGAGAAATGAATGGCAAAACCAGCCCTTTCTGTGTTTCAGAGGTGCCACAGGATGGCAGTATTTCAATAAAGTTCCATGTTATTAAAAAAAAAAAGAAGTTATTTTTAATAACATTTCTGCTGGCCTTTGTTCTGCGTTAGGATCTTTACAGTTTCTGACAGAAGTCTTCCTGGGATGAAGGGAACCTAACTGTACTGTAAAATGTTAGAATGTTTAACTGTACAGGATTCAGTCTGCAAGACCAGCTCTAGTGTGCTAATCAGTTATTGGTGTGTGGCTGTAGAATGGGATTATTGGCTGAAAAGAATTAGTTATTAAAGGAAGCAATTCAAGTTAAAAGGGCACATTTTTATCTCTCGGAGGCTGAACCCAGCCAGGTCCCTTTAGTACTTTGTTTCACTTGAGTTTCAATGTTTTAAAGATCAGGTTCTCAAACCTGGCCAGTCAGCATAACTGTGGGGAAAGAGCAGTGGAACACGAGCCAAGGAGAATGTTGCACAATCCCTGGGGCTTGGGAATCTTGGGATCAATGCTCACTGCCTGAAATCACAGGCATTTAGTGAGCTCCAGCAGTTCATGTTTTTTCAAGTTTGTCTCTCCTAACATCAGGAGGGAGTGTATTGTCCCACTTAAAGTTTTTTTTTACTCTCAGAAAATATTTCAAATTAAAACTGAATCTATGCTTTATTATAGTAGAAAATTAAATGATTGTATTTAACGTAATGCTTGATTCTGCATTTTTTTGCCTGCTCTTGATTGGATTTGTTATTTCATCCCCAGGACTTGGATGAAGATTTGCACCAAAAAATTGCAACAGAAATGAACCTTTCAGAAACAGCTTTCATCAGGAAACTGAAACCTGGAGATGACTTTACCAAAAGTTAGTGGTTCTGTTTACTCTCCATAGTATCTAATAAAGGAATAGCAAGACACCGTGGGTACATTTATAAGGAATGGTGCTAATTTGTAAGACAGCAAAACAAAATCTTGAAGATTTTCTGGAGTGGTCCAAATCTAACACATCAGGCCAACCATTTTGTTGGCTTAAATGGAGGGAGTTGATTGTTGGTTATTAGTGAGGGAAGTGTATATGTCGGGAGAGGAACTGGAGGGGTACTGGGCAAGATAGAAAACATCAGACAAATGCAGAATTTGTTCACACTCACTCTGTGGATTAGTTTTCAGCTGAATCAGTTGGCTGAATCGGCTCACTTGGCAGTTGTGTGGTGGCATGAGCCAAGGGGCTGGGACTCCACTAGTCTGGACTTAGATTCCAGGCTAAGGAGTCAGGTTTATCATCTTTGTCATTTGATGGATGGTTCAGGGAGTAGGATTTTGTACAGTCTCTGTAATTGGAAATATTAAGGATAGTAGTGGCTATAATTGCTTGCTCCTGTTGTTAATCAGTTGGAATTTGTTTTAGGGTTGGACTAATCGCTTGGAGCAAGAAGTGATGATACTTTGCATTTTTCATGTTAGCACTTTGCCAATATGTTTAACACACTTATTTTCAATTCATCCATAACTAACAGCATACAAAATGGCAGCTTCTTTATCATTAAAGTGCTTTTGATGCTAATGGACTAGTTTGTGGCCTCAGACCCACACAGCTGCCCAAGCGGTGCACAGCTCTTTCAAAGGAATTCAGTCACTCAGCTGCACCTGAGACTGTGTTGAGGGGTGGTGGGAGTGACCCAGGAACACCAGAATGTCATTTTTCATCTGCTTCTGGAACATTAATTGGTGTAGTGAGGGCTCCTGGACACAGCCTATGTTTCTGCAGGCGTTTGTGATCAGTATATTTAATTTAATTTTAAAGAAAAAAACAAATCAACTCTGTTATTTTAGGGACACATGAATTTATGAGAGTACTCTATGTCCTCTCAGGCTCACAGCTGGGGCTGGGCCAGCCCTCACTCCCCAGTACTTCACTGCTGGGGCCATTAGTTTCACCACAAGGTTTTATTTGGGGTCCTGTTTGTTTTCATTAGAGGGGACTGCCTTTAACGCATTAATTTTCACAGTGGCAATGACAAGATTGATTGGATTAAAAAAAAAAAGTTTCTTTTCCAGTTTTAGCTGTGTTTGTGTGGTAAATTATTGATGGGAACTGCGTGTGCAAAAGTTACAGGAAACCAAGTATCATACATGTGTGTTCTAAATTTTTTAAGAAGCAAATAGAAATATGATTTCTAGTGAAATGAAGGGTTAGCAGACATTAGAGATTTTGACCAGACTTGACTGGTGGTTTAAGGAAAATAATGAATAACTGAGCCAGCTCCAGTGCAGGTTCCATTGTACACGGGTTCCATCTGTAACCTCCAAAGGGTAACCTGGCCTGCAGGTATATACAGATCATGACTATGCCTTTGCAGGATTTAATAAAACACAAGGCCGTGGAGGCTTTATCTTCTAGGAAAAGGAAAAATCTGAGCAGCATGCAAAGGTTGTTGGCCTGATTCAAAAGGGATGGGTAATCTGAAAAATCAGTGCAAAACGGGTACCTAAAAGTGTGTTTAGGTCCAAAACTGATTGTAATGTGCATTTTGATTAACTGAAACATTGTTGCTCTATATATGTTGAGATAAAATGAAGGAATAGACTTCTTCCACTTAATAGCACTGAATAAAATTTATTTTTTCAAGGTTCCTGCTTTGGGCTCAGATGGTTCACCCCAGCCAATGAAGTTCCTCTCTGTGGTCATGCTACTCTGGCATCAGCTGCTGTGTTATTTCACGTACAAAGTATGTTTACAAACTACATATTACTAAACTTTTTAGACTATTTACTTCTAATTAACATCTCTACTTTTTATGACAAAGGCAATTAAATATTCAGAACATCTGGAGAAAACAAATGGAGATACCCCGGGTATTGCTTTTACAACTGCTTTGCAGTTCCAAGGCTGCAGCCTGATGCCTGCCCTCTGATCCCAATGCCCTGCTGTTACTCTTGTTTAAGAAAAATGCTAAATATGCAAATGCCATCTGGGAGGGGTACAGTAGGATCTGATGAATAGGGAATATTGCTCTTTCTGTTAAAAGGACATTCCCATTCATTCTAGGCATGTGCAGGAACGATTCCCTGACAATTGCTGTGTTTATTAGCCTCAGCAGATTTATTGAGTTAGTTGGGAATTTTGCCCAGAATACAGAGTTACTCTGGATATATTAGACCAACTTTTTCTGAGCTACTCCCAGGGCTATAATAATTTACATAAAAATTCTTAATTTGATAATGTTGCAATGTTCTCTCTCTCTAGAAAATACAAATTCAGTTCTCTCGTTTATGACACTGAGTGGGGAACTAAAGGCCAGACTAGAGAAAGATCATATTGTCCTGGACTTGCCACTTTACACAGCCTACCCCCAGGTCAGTCAAAATTTATTCATGATAGGCTTTCAAGGAAAGTATTTGTATGTCAGTATATGTGCCTGCCTATAGTTGCATAGATACATACATATATATTGCATTTTTTACAGTGTGGCTTTTTTGGTTTTTTTGTTCAGGAACTTAAGGAAGTGGAAGAATTAATAAAGGTAAAAAAATTTATCAGTTATCTTAGAAAAACATTTATAGTAGCTTTGCTTATTTTTATGTATTAAAATGGCTAAAAAAAGGCACTGCTTGATGTACTCCTGAATTTGAAACACCAACTTCAAAGCTCTGAGTAATGACTCAGAGGAATATAATTCTCCAAGATACTGCAGCCGAAGCTGTGTCTCCCATTACCACTGACCAAAGCATCAGTATTTATTTCAATGGCATTTTCAGCCTTTTGTGTGCATAAGAGGGCAGTCTGTGTCCTTGCCCTCCTCTAGGTCCTGGATTTCTTCCCAAGTTGACCTATGAGGGGTTTGTAACTCACCCATATCCATTCATGCACTCAGTGCATTTGCTATTTCTGCTTGCTTGTACTCAAGGGTTGCATGGAACACCTTGCATGACCCCAGTTCTAGCAGGGAATGTGCTCTGCAGAAATGCTAAGGAAACAATATTTTATATTCAAGTGCTGATGGGTTTTTTCCCTCTGTCTCCTTTCCGTTTTTCCACCAGGCAGCTGTTGGTGACATGGTTGTTCAAGATCTCCGTTACTCTCCCGACACAAAGAAGCTCTTAGTCCGCCTCAGTGATACCTATGAAAGGTAGCTTACACTCCTTTAATTTTTTTGATCAAGAGTGCAGAAATTAAGTTGGCTTGTTTAATCTTTATTCCTTACTTACTAGGCCCTTTTATATAGTTTTAAATCAAGTGGAGATTAAAATCCTCTGATTTCAATTTCTGCATAAAGTGGTTATTTTATATTTTAATAATTTTATATTTTAATTTTATCTTTTAATATATTTTAATAATTATTGGAGCTGCAAAGCTGAATAAGATAATTCTGAAATCTGCCTTCAAAGGGAGGAGGTGGTGTAGGAAGCAGTTTTAACGATGATGTATTTTTCCCATCCATCTGAATCTGAAAATGATCCAGTAACCTGGCAGGAAGTTGGGAGTCCTGCTTCAGTGCAGGGCACATTGGCAGAATGCCAGGGATTCTTACTTCCATTGGGCTTTAATCTGCTTACACATGCTTAACAGCACCATAAGTAGCTTTAGAGAGGAAATTCCAATTCAAATTATTCCAAAGCAGTTGTTAATCTCAGCTAAATTTCATTGTTAATTCAAGTATGATTTAGGTATATACTGCCAAAACGTAACTTCTTTAATCAGGCCAAATTGCTACTTCTACAAACTTGAAGTTTGCCGTAACTAATGGTTAAAGTCTGCAGTAATGGGGAGAAAGAAATATTGTCAGCTAAGTACTTAGTATTTCACTCTTTCAGAGTATTTTGTAGGGAGATATCAGACAGTTGCAGACTGCTTTAGAATGCCATGAAGACCTGAATGTTGTTATTTATTTGCCTGCTCTGGAAGGAGGTGGAGCACTTGATATATTTCATAATAAAGCAGTGATTATTTCAATGATAAAAATGTTGAAACAAAGTTTGATTTTTTTTTTTTGTGGCTAATATTTCATGGTGCTCTGTTTTCAGAAATAGAAATTGCAAGTCTTGAGGTATTTTCTTTGCTCATTCAGAGTCTGTTAGGTTCAGGGTGATTTTCTGTCAAATACCATGGCCAAGACAATGCTAGAAATATTGTCTCCTAATATTTTAGGACTGTTTTTGAATTGTAGAAAAAATGAATCTATACCTGTATTTTTCTTTTCAGTACTTCTGTTCATGTAAAATGAAGAGTATGGGCTATTAAAATTTCATAATTATATTCAAGGTCTGTGTTGGAACAATTGACAGTGAGTGCACAACGCTTTTTGTCAGCTGAAAAGACAGGAAAAGTGAAAGGACTCATACTCACTGTTAAGGGAAATTCCAGTGGAAAAGGCCATGATTTTTACTCCAGATATTTTGCACCTTGGTATGGAGTTCTGGAAGACCCTGTTACAGGTATGTGTTTGTATGAAAAGCACCTCATACTTTTGTTTCAGCTCAGTTAAAAGAGTCTTGTTAAAATTAATGAATCTGTTTTTGTACTTTGGAGTCTCTTACAAATTACTGGTTTATATGGATAGCAGGAGTGCTCATTAAACTAAAAACTTTCATGACTGAGGCCAACTCATTCAGAAAGAATCAAATCAGCATCTTGCTGTCATTAGGCCAGATATTCTTGTGTCTTTTTCAGATCTTTTCCCTCACGTATTCCAATTAGAGAAAAGTGAGATTCTAATTCAGTATTGCATGAGTATTGCAGTGGGAATTTATAGCCACTTCTCTTGGTGTTCTTTTTTTTGTGGTGGTTTGGATTTTTGTTTGGGTTTCTTTTCCTAAGCATTTCAGCTGAGATCTTCCCTGGTTTCATGACACTGTTGCTGTTCTCAGGCCTGTGAGAGCCCAGCTGAATGCTCTGGGCAGCAAGAGTGTCTGTTCTTTTGATGTTGCACTGGTGTGGTGATAATTGCTGCAGGATGGTGTCCTTTGCTTAGGTGCCATTTAATTATTAGCTGAAAATGTGGCTAATGATGATGCCCTCACCTAAGCAAGATTTCCACTGAAGCCTGAGGATGTGGAAGTAATACTGCTTTACCATAAATAATTGAAATTATAAAGCCTTAAGTTCTGTCTGCTGTGCAAACCCTTATTTTTACCTAAATACATGTGACACTTGATTTATGACATTTCTATTTTGACTATGCTTACTCTGTAAAGTAGTGGTTATAATTTAATTCTGTTGTTTTTCCAATTTCTTTTAAGGATCTGCCCATGCTGTGTTAAGCAGCTACTGGTCAGAGCAGCTGGGGAAGAAAGAAATGCTTGGTAAGATGAATTTCTATGCAAAGCTGTCCATTTATGTAAATCTACTTACTAGAAAAGAAAAGGTTGTACTACTACTACAACCAAACTGTAGAAATAACTCCATATCCATTTCCTCAAGATGAGTAGAATATTATGTAATATTTTGTGTGTGAGGAGATCTTTGAGAAATTGCTTTCTTTCCTGTCATGCCCCACGGAGTTTGAAGTGTTGGTTTCTGGATCATAGCTCTCTGCAGTCAGTTTTTGATCTTGGCTTTTGGATTTTAGTTCTCATGACCCTTCATCATAACTGCAGCTTGATGAACCTCAGGGGATGTTGTTAATGTGTTTTGATTTAATCAATGAGATATGCTTATCAGATCACATCTTTGTTATTAAGCAAGAAATTCAAGAACCTGGTGGAAAAAAATCAAGAGAAACTGTTAATTTATGACAGTGCTGGATGGGGAGGTGTTGGGAGACTCCTTGCTTCTCGTGTTTCTAGACAGCAGAAGAACAAAAGAAGCAATTCAAAACACCCTCATCCCCTACCTGCTTCCCCAAGAGGGGACAGGGGGCAGCTCTGCACACAAGCCTTTGGTCACACTTAGTTTAGAACAGAGGTTGGATTCTTGATCTAATAAGGTTCTTTGTCCATAAAGATGAATACTTTTCCAAACAAACTGCTACCCTGCATATAAGCCTTCCTGTATTTGGGCAATTGAACCTCAAAATGGATTTTCTTGAGGATGGTAAGTCTTTAAAGGATCCACCAAGAACAGGGCCTTCTCCAGCATGAACTGAAGGAAAGGTTTAACATTCTGTCTCAAAGATCTTGTATTTCCACTTACACCACACAATGTCCTTGGTAGCTTAAATAATGTTGGGGGTGGGGGTAAATCTCAATGTATTTTCTGAAGATGAAAAACTGTCTTTGGTAACATGTCGTTATGGACTGGTTGTTTCTCAGAAGACTTTGACATTTTTGGATGTTGATGTGGAATTTGAGCTCTCCCTGCCCTCTACAGGCACTGCTTTTTAAAGTACTCAAATAGGCTGGAATTCTGTCTATACTAAAATTGAAACTTTCTACCTGTTTTGCATTTTCATGTATTTTGTATGTACTGTCCCTATTCTGCTTTTAGGGAAACTAGCTCAAGCAGCTGAGGCAGTAGGTACTCTAACCAGCTACTCTAATGTGTTTAGCACAAAAAAATCCTATTTTTCTACAAGATAGGTTTGTGTTGGTTTTGTTTAAAATTCATGTTCAATGCATATATGGCCTCAAACTTCTTCTGTGGTAGAAATCATACAAACCTGTTTTAAACAGGACAAGTTAATTTGATTTATATTTATGAGAAATAACTTTTCCTTACATGTGTCTATCTGAGGGGTATCAGGTAGTAGTGGGCAAATTCTATTACTAATGAGGTTATTTGGAAAAGATAGCTGGCATTCAAGGGCATTCCATATCTCCAAATATTAATAAATAGGAGCATCTTTGGATTTTTTAGAAACTTTTATGGTAGCTTCAGTAATATCCGATCCTTTTTGCCGCAAGAATAAAGGAAGAATTCCTTCCATAAAGTGAAAGATCTGTTAGTTCCCAAATAGATTTAATATAAAATAATATAAATGAATGAAGAACGTTCAATCTGTTGTCAGATCTCTCTGGCTACTGAGGCCTTTAGGAGGAGGTCAGCTGCAGCTCTGCTGAAGCATCAGACTTAATTTCCTGTGTTTGGGTTCTCTTCCTACATTTTTTAGACTAGATTGTCAAGCAGCAACCGCCCCCACCAACTACAAAGAGAATTTTCCAGTACTTTTACAGGGTGAAATACTTTGTGATCTTTTCTTGAAGCTGGTTGCATGTCCTTGAATTTAAGCTGCTGATTAAATCAGGGTTTTGTATCAGTCCTTGCCTTTCATTTGAGGAGTCTCTGCAATGTATAAAAGTTATAGTCTCTCAGATGCACAGACTTCCACAGATGCTAATGAATGCAGTGTGTAAAAACTGCCTGTATCCAGCCAACAACAAAATACATAAAAAGACAGATGTAGTTGCTTTGTTAAGATACAGTAAAACTACCTGTATTTAAGGTTTTGCTAATTCGAATTCTCATTAAGTCAAGAGTTTTCAGTGCAGCTTTCATCTTTTCCAAGTAATCCTGACATATAGATTGACAACATCAGATTTATGCACAAGTGAAACATTTCTTCAAAGGAGAGATATTTCTCTCCATCAATCACCAGATTTATCCCTCTTTCTTAGAATAAAAATGTCTTGGAGGTCTTCACTTAGGTTAAGGAACAAGTGCTTCTTTCAGCATTCCTCTAGAGGGTTTAGAAATTCAAACAAAATACTGGTGATTTCTTAAAATAAATATTATTGCAAGAGTGTCACTTCTTCCTGAGTTGATGACATTATGAAGAAAATCCATTTGTCCTTAAATTCATTAAGCAGTGGTCCTTGAGCTCCATCTAGGCTGGCAAGAAGCTCCAAAACAGCAGGATAATGTTGGTACAAGGCCCCCAGCTGTGTGTGGATGCAGGGGGGAGTGATACTGTGATATCAACACACGCAACCTCACAGGCCTCGTGGCTGCTCCTACACTTTCCTGTTAAGCACAAAGGAGCCTGGTGCACTGTGAGTTCAGCTGGTAGATGTTATTTCTGCAATTGTACATACTTATTTTCATAGAAAATATGTATAAAATCTAAGTATGGCATGAGGTTTTCCAAGTAAATACAGGCATGGAATAGCCCTGCAACAGCTTTGTGATCTAAGAGGTGAGTGCACATCAGAGATGTCTGAATGCCTCCAGAGGCACTGCAGTTAAATGAAATCCTCTAGTTATTCAAATGTTCCATGCAGGCCTGTTTGCTCTTAGACATAGCCTGAAATGTCAGTGCTTTTGTGTGAGAGAAGGAATAGATCGAGTATTGTTTTCATATAAGCTTGGCTAAAAGTTTCCTTTTTGAGTTGTTTTTCATTTTTCTTCTACTTTGGAAGTTTCTTTAAAAGCAAAATAAAGTGGACCAATATCAAAACAGTCTCAGTATTCCTGACATGAAAGAGCCAGTACTGTTTGAACTTTTAAAGAAGAAAAAACCCAAACCAACTTTTGAAGAGTTGAAATAACTAATCTCTTACCATGTGGGAGTGGAAGAGCTTAGGTGTGTCTCCACACCTGGCAATAACAATTGATCAATTTTAGCTGGCCTGGATCTTTTAGAATCTAAAATATTCAGTTGAAGCACTGCTCCATTCATTGATGATGTTCTGACGAGTTTAAAACAACCCAATGTTCTATAAATGGAAAAGAACAAAGTACCTCTCAATCTCTGAATAGCTCCTGTTTCCACTCTTTTGGAGTGCCTGCTTTGTCTGAGAATCCAATCTCCTGATCAAAGAAGAGCCTCCTTAGCAGCAGTGGCTGAGAAATAGTTTTATAGCATACAGCATATGTGCCATCAGAGGGCCTGTGCTCTGCTGGGATCTGAATACAATCGCTACCCAATCTCTAAATTGTGGGTTTGAGGGGAAAACCCTGCCCTTTAGCTTTGGCCAACTTCTGGAGCACTTGGAAGTTCACTGAGTAAGGAGACTGAACCTGAATGCCCCTTCATCCATTCGGAGCCTTTCACAAAAGCAACGCTGCTGGAAACTCAAACCTTTTCTAAATGCCTTCTGAACCAGACTGTTTTCTGGTCAAGTCATGCTACTAAAATGAGACTGCTGAAACAAATTAGAGACTCCACCTGCTAAGGGAACATCATCCCACCTGTGTGCGGCTCAGCAGTTCAGTCAAAAGCTTAGTTCTCTTCAGCTGCTTCTACTTCAAGTTTATCCAGTTGAATTAAATTAAATCTTCAGGTTTCTATAAATCAATATCTGTTGCTGCCTGTGTACGAATTTGGTGTCAGTTTGTGACAGCTGAAGCAGCATCTATGTTTCTTTGGAGACTTTTCCCACTGCCTTTGTGAGCTTATTCACCCTTTGGCCAGGCACATTCTTTGAATGCATTATCAGCTTGGGTGTTCAGTGCCAGTAAAATGGTTTTCATTCTCCTGCAGATAATGCTTGGTGTTGTTCCTTCTTCCCTGCAGAAATTGTATCCCATGAAGGGAGGATTCAAGACTTCTTAGATACACAGAAGAAACTTAATTTGCTACAACAAAGCAAAATACTCTTTACTGCTTGTATTAAGTAGCAGTTTTGTCATCAATAGGCAAGGTCTAGCTGGAAATCCACCCTCAGCCGACCTTCATCCAGACAGGCAATTCATCCATGGTGTCCCTGCTGCACTGTTTGCCCTGGTGCTGCTTGCTTTCTGGAGCCTCCTTTCCCTGAGCTTCCATGGAATTTTAAATAACTTGTGATGCACAGCAGGTTTTTAACTCTGGGTTCTTGTTTCTGTTTAGCTTTCCAATGTTCCCGCCGCGGAGGAGAGTTGAAGATTTCCGTGCGCAATGACGGAAGAGTTGACATTGCGGGGCAAACTGCTGTTGTGTTAAAAGGAAACCTGACTCTCTGAAGGAGCTGTCATTAATCTCCTTCTCATCTCACTGATCACTAATCTTCATGTTACTCTGATTATGCCGCTTTCATCTCAGCTCTAGGCAGTGAATCACTACTGTTCTCAAGAGTCTTTGATTACTCATTGTCTGTTTTTAAAAATTGCTTGACAGTACTCACTTCTAATCTTTAAGATCCTTGGTATTCTTCAATTCCATCTTGCCACTTCCTATGTGCACTGATCTATGAAAATGTTTGAGTACAACTATCTTGTTTTTTTAGCTTTTAAATGATTCTTCTCTTGATTTCCAAATTCCATGTTCAAAGCCCTTACTGCTTCCGGATGAAACTGTAAACATTGGCTTGATAAAATAATCAAGCATTTCCAATATTGAGAATTCTTCATTAAATCTGAATTCATTTTTTAAAAAAAAGATATTTTCTCTGCTATACGTTGAAATGACGGCTATGTTCATTAACTTATTTGAATTAAAACATGAAGAAATTTAAATGGTTTAGATATGTGCTCTGTGGTTCTCTTTTATGAACAGTATTTTTCAAAGTCAAATGGTATTGCCTTTGATCATAGCACTACTGCTTAGTCAATACTTTTAATTAAAGGTTTAGAAGAAAGATTTAACAGATTGACCTTGTGATGCACATAAAGCTGATTAAAATCTGAAAGGAAACTTTATTGGTTTCAGCAATGTCAATTAGTTTTCAAAGCCTGAAGATTTTCTCCTAAACTACAAGTTTTTTCTATAATCTTCATGAAGTGTGCTGCTTTCGATTTTGTCACCATGATGTGTTCTTTATCTGGATTTTAGGGATATGGAATTTTCAGTTGCTCAGGTAAAACTGTTTTCCCTTCTAAGTCACCTCTGTCCTGAGCTTTGTTTTAGTTCTTTGCAGTATTTCAGGGTGAAGTGTTCTGAATTCAAAAAACAATATCATACTATGGAAACAGCTGGATGTCATCCTTCTATAAATCATGAGGAACTTAGTTGTGTTAAGTTCCCTTTTTCCCATTTATTTTGAATTCTATCAGAACTTGTTAGTTACATCTTACTTAAGTCCAAATAGCTGGACAGGTAAAAGTGTGAGAATCTTAATTTAAATAGAAAGTTCTATCTTATGCAGCTACAAAGAACACACCCAAAATGTGATTGAAATGCACTACTCAGCTCAGGGGCAAGGTGGCAAGCAAAGGGAGGAGTCTCCAAATGGAAATGCACCTTCTTTTCCTGCATCCAGTCGTGCTGAAGTTGGCGGAACTGCAATCCGATTTATAAACATGGACTGGTGATAAGGTGCAGATCCCAGCTGTGGAGGCAGCTCAGCAGCTTTAGCCTGGCCTCCTCTCCCCACAGCTTGGGTTTTTCCCCTGCCTGCCGGGGGACCTGGACCTTCTAGAGCACGTTTGTGGTGCTGCATTTAATCCTTCCTGCTGGCTTAGGCAAAGACTGGATCTGGCCCATAAGCAGAGATGCTTGTGGAAAAAAATATCCTTAGGAGTAGAAATGAACTAAAGAACCAGTTATTGTTCACCCATCCACATTTAACAAATAGGGAGTACAATTATTTCTTTTACTCAAGAGGACTAATAATGAACAAGGCCCATACATTTTTAAGAGATTTATTATCTAAATTTCCTGACTAAACTAATATCTTTGCTGCTTAAAAAGCATTTTTTTATATATAGTTTACTGCTACTTTGTCTCTATTTCTTTTCAGGATAGAAAAATCACCAGAGCTCAGGTGGGAGGCTATGCAGTAATGTGTTTGTAATCAACATATTAGTTAATCAGCCATGATTTATTAATGATGAATTAATTATACCTGATTGTGCAGTTCTGCTGCCTAAATGGCGCTTTAAAGGAGTTATTTTATTAATCATCATTGTCTAATTGCAGACACTTACAGAAAGATTGCTAATTAAACATGCAACCATATGCAAAACAAGTAAGGCTGCTGAGAGTGGCAAGAAAAAGCACTTATTTTCTGAGGAGCAACTTTATTCTCATGAAATATTGTGTAGCTGACCTGGTGATCCTGATTATTCACTAAGACTTATTTTAATGTATTGCACATTTTCAGTTAACAGTAAAGGAAATGAGTTGATGTGACAAATTCTGCCTTCCAATACAAAAAATAGGTTGTGCAAACTGAAAGTAAGATTATTTAGAATTTGTGTGGCCTCGTTTCACATCTTTTTTTGCAAAGGATTTGTTTAGTGCTTCTGGTGTAGAGGATTTGCAGAACTGTTTTGTGCTGCTCACTTGATTAAGACTGGTGGCATAGAGATGTGTTGAAGCAGGAGCAAATTACGCAAAGGGAAATACAATTCCAGAAATTCCTGTGCACTTGAGTGTTACTTATTGTGAGAGTGTCCAGCGGAAGCTTCAGGCCACTGTAGGGCTGGAGTACACCCATGGCTACATCCAGCAGCCCAGACACAAACATTTAAATGCTCATTTGCTACTTTTGCTTCTTTGGTGTGTTCCTCTGCAGAGGCACAGCTCACGTAGGGGCCAAGAGGAACGCACACAGCCCTGAGGCAGGAGGCAAAACAAGAAACATTAGTGAGCAACACAAACCATACAAGTTTATAGCTGTGGAAATGAATGAAGAGCTAAAAGGGATGAAAAGAAAATGGGAAGCCATTTTTTTATTCAATACATTTAACAGGTTTGCTTTAAGGAGTCAGGAAAATACTTGGCTTTTTTTGTGTGTTATTTAGATAAGAATAGACATACATTAAAACATACATTAAAAATTGTCATTAAATTTGGAGAGTTTTGCAAGAAGAGGGAATTAAAGACTTCATGCATGTGCACACAGCAAGAGGTCATAGAAAGGAGCCATGTGTTCCATAAGGGATGGGAAGGGAAATTAGCAACAGATGAGGCAGTTATTTCTGGGAAAGGAAAGATTTCTTTGTCTCAGTATTCATCAGAGTGACAGGGAAACACGCCGGGAACAGAGGGAACCTTCCCAGAAGTTTAAAAAAAAAAATCCTAAATTAAAATAAAGGGCGATGCTTGGTCAGGTAAAAATTAAATTAGTTCAATTAAAACTGAAAAATCTGCCAATTAAGCACATTTTATTCTCACACCTATTTTTTTCCCCCCAAGGAGTAAATCTGTCTTGAAATTAATTAAGAGACTTAAACAAAAACACAGAACAAGGGATTTTTCTCAATTGCTGAGTCACTGTCCTTTTATATACTGAAGCTTACTGCAAACCATCAATAAAAATTTCCAAAGAATAGGAAAGTGAAAGAACAAAACCCAGTATATAACCAGATAGTCAATAGTCTGTGTATGGTTTTCTTCCTGAATGTCTTAGTCAGTTTTAGACTAAGACATTCAGATTTAATGTCTAAAGCAGAATATGAAAAAATAAACATTTCTAACTCTGTTGTTCTTTTCAGTGAGAGGTGCACTCTGACTTGGGTTTTCCTCGCAGATTGGCAAGGAAGGATATTCCTTGGGTTTTAATGCTGTGATTCATATAAGCCTAAATTTTATTCACATTGCAGTGTTCTGTGACTTTTCTGGTGGTACACCCCAACCAGGAATCTGCTTTCCTGAATGTAATTTTTGTCCTGGTAAGAGTTACAGGGTAGGTAAAACACATCAGGCAAAGGCAAGGAAAATTCTCCAGATCATTTCTAGCATTGTGAAGAGGCAGAGGTTTTAAGGAGGTGCAGGAGGTGTGTGAGGAGCAGGAGGTGTAATGTCTGTGTAGGGACTGTTCAAACCCTGGAGGGCACTCTGGCCCTGTTTGCCACCAGCTGAAGTCAGTGGAGCAAAGGCACTTTGGGGGATGTGGGAGCCAAGCTGAGACATGCCAGGCCAGAGAGGAGATAATGTAGATTATAGTAGAGCAGCAAAGCCAGGAGCCTGAGTTTAAATTCAAATACATTCTCTGCTGACCTTTTGCTATGCTTTGGATGCAAACCAAATGTGCCTGAACAGAGTGCTCATCCCACCAAGCTCAGCTCAGGTGGGAAATTCCAGCTGAAATTCTTGAATTTCTATTTCTGTTTCAGAAAGCTTCATTTCTCCATAATTATTTATGGCTGTAAACAGAAATAAATTATAATCTTAACAACTAGGATAATTTCAGTCACCTTTATTTGGGAAGAAATTACTCATTCCTGAACAATATAATTCTGTTTTAAGAACAGACTTTCTGCTTTATTATGTTTACATGTAGCAACTTTCTGAAGTTGTGTCTGATTGACTTCCATATTTAACATCACAGCCTCATTTCTTAACTGTATTTTTAAGGATTATGGGCATTAAAACTTTCAGAAACCTTTCAACAGTTAGTTAATGGCAAAAATTAACAAAGTACCCTCTTAATAACAAACTGCAGGCGCTTTTCAATAAAGTTACAATTTCAGCAGAAAAAAAAATGTAGATTAAAAGGAAACACCTGCTCCTGTAAATTACTGTGCTGCAGGTATCAACCCAGGAGACTTTGCAGATGGTTCTGTATTTGCAAACCTGACCTCACCACCCCTTCATCAATCTCTCACCGATTGATTCTCTCCGAAGCAGAGCACACCATATCCCAAGGTACTAGAAGACACCTTTGAATTAAATTAGTTCCAGACAGAATTCCAGTTAATTGGTATTTCTGTTTCGTTTTGAAAGTTCTTGACAAAGGATTTGATTGTCTTATCAAGTGCTAGCTCTGACTGAAGCATAGTACAGTCAGTTCCAGGAAGAGCTCCAAAGGGAATTGTACTTTGGGAGGCGTAATCTTTTCTACAGTCCCTGCTGATTGGGAGTGTGTATTAAGTTGTGCTATGCCCTAGGATTTTGAGATGGACAAAAAGAAAGTGGGATCTTGATCCTTAGAACAGCACAATATGAATTCATCGCTTCCGTTAGCCCTTCCTGCCAGCCAAGGAAATTCTGTGTGTTTGTTTCCCCTCCTCAGTTGTTTTCAGGCATCTTATTCTTTCAGTGAGACCTGACACTGACTATGCCAATCTTTGCTTAGCTAGGAGAAATTTTCTTACATGCTTCTTCCAGCTAGACCTCTGCAAAGGCCTTGTGCAATGTATTGAGGCCTTTTTGCTTTGGGGGAGAAAGCATTAACACCCTTTCTGCAAAACAGCGTTGCTGAAAAAAGTAGACGAGCTCCTGTTCTCTGTCCAGTCATACATGTTCTAGTTTTTTCCTCAAAAGTTTTCCTAGTGTTTGACTTTAAAAGCATCCCTAATCCTTCAAACCGATAGCACCATTATTGGAGGCACATTTTTCAGTGAGTCTGAATGACACAAGTATAATTATTACTGTGCTCAGACATTTTTTTTCTAAATTGTAAGGGAAATAAAGTAGTACATATCCTTTTGCCTCTCAATTATATGTTAATAAGGCCAGCTGTGACAGAAATAGAGCTGCCTTCCTGCATTTTTTGCAGGAACTAAAGTCCATGAGTAGTTAATAACATAAACCACCGTGTGTGCAATTAAATAAGGATGATTGTGTAATTTATTTTGTGTGGAAAGAAGGAAAATTGCATAACAGCAGTGACTGAAAATATTTCTCTGAAAAACTCCTAATTTGAAATTTCCACTCTGATAATAATTATGTTCCAGTAAGATAATAATTAACTTTCCCATCCTTGAGTTTGTAGAATTCAAAAGAAAACTCCACTGAAATCTGATAGAAAACTGACATCCAAGACTCTTAAAATCCTGAAATAATAAGGAATTAAAAGAAACAAATAGCTTCAGGGGAGGAAAAAACCAAACAAGCTTTTTGATATCAATTGTTACATGGGGCAAAGTGCGATTTTTGCTCTCCTAGCCATGGCTTATCACTTTATCCCATTGTACCTGATGGGAAACGTTGTCCTTTGAGCATTCTGAGGCAGCATTATCTGCTAGCAGGCATGACGTTAAGTGTTCCTTTATCCACAACTGCCTTTCCTGGTAGCTTTTCCAATACACCCGTCACATCCAATTCATTGGAGCTCACAAACGTGACACTGGGGAGAGCTGCAAATCCGAAACATCAAATGTTACCATGTGCCTAACTAGAACGTCTTAATCTTTTAGAATTGCCTTCCTTTTGATGGGGGAACCTCTGTGGCGTCCTGCTGTCCGTGCAGACAAAAGAGCAGATGTGGAATATGAGTGAGTGCGTGGGCGCTCAGCTGTCTGGGCAGGGTGCAGAGCAAGAGAGCTGCGAGAGTTCCTCCTTAATTTGGAAAGCAGTAATTGCGACATCAGCCCTTGGTATAAACCTTTACTTAAACTGAGCAGGGGTTACTTAATTTGCATAGCAGTTAAATTGTAAAGTAAAAACCTAATGGTAAAGTACAATAAAAATGAAGTGAGATCTGTATATATTTTTTGTATACATATATATATATACCAATTCATTTTAAGGTTTCGTTTTCTTTTACTCATGTACTCGATCCTTACCATCTTACTGTAAGTTTCAAATTTCAGCAAATAAAGATAACCTTAATGTAAAGGTTGTTTTTTTTTAAAGGCAAGTAAAATTGGTCTTATGGAAAATATAAAGATGAACACAGGCCCTCCCAGATGAGGTGAACGCCCTGCTTTCCTTAACAAGGCACTTTCTAGTTCACAGCATTATGCACTGGGGTCTTGGACAACCAAACCTTACAGCTATTTTTACCTTTGGATACTGGATTAGTCCCATTAGCTGCAGTAGGATTACAGAAACACGTGAAGTTAAGCATGTATGGGAAATCAGTATACAGAGCATCAAATTAAAATTCTCATTTTCTTTCATAATGGGATTTTTGTAAGGTTTTTCATCACTTAACCTTCTAAATCATTGTCATGGGGTATTTATGTAATAATTCTTACATATTTCTAAAAAAGCAAAACTGAGTCTGTAGCAGTGTATTTTAAAATATAGTACACTCTTATGGGAATACAATATTTAAAATGCCATGAGAGTGGATTTTTGATTTACACAACCTAATATATGAAATCTGAATTATATATATCAAGAGCATTGGATCCATTCTTTAAATAATTTAGCTGATTAAATATAAATTATTCTGCATTTAAATTATTTAACTGATTATATATATTCTATATGTATTTTACATATATATTTAAATAGAAGTGCCTAGAAGAAGGCACTTAGCTGAGAAAATCAAATAGAAAAAAATTTTCTAGATCTGTTATTAACTGAGAGAATTCTCTCTCATGAAGCAACACTTGACATTTCAGATCCTTGAAAATGTGACTGAAAATGCAGTCGCTTCTTATTTGTACCTGTTTCCTTGGTGGCTATATTTACTTTCTGTATTTCTTCAGTGCAAAAGTGAAAGATAAGAAAGCTCCCGAATAAATGTCTGGATTGTGTGGCTCTTACCCCAGAAATGCTCTTGTGAAATGCTCTGGACACTGATAGGAAGTACATTTATGTAACAGTTTTGCAAATATATAAAGTGAAGGATAATCGACAAAAGTCTCATTTGTGTAACAGCTTTGACCCATTAGGGGCTTTTAAATCATGCATCACTGACTTCAGGGTTGCTGTTGTCAAGCTACTTACAGATCCCAGTTAAATCAGGCATTTCGTATTTTTGCCCTCATTCGCTTTTGTTTACCAGCAGGAGACAAAATATTTAATTAGTTTTGGGGCATTTATAATCTCCTCTGGGCCAGCTCCAGCCACAAAGCTGGACGCCACTCCTGAGTTAATTCCAGCCAGGCTGGCCCCTCCACTCCAACATATGGGTAACCTCTAAGCCTTTAGCAAAAGTTGCAACTGAACTATTAGAGGGGTGGGACCTCCCTGCTGGGAAAATACTGCGCCACAAAGCAGAAAGGGGCCAGCGTCACCAGTGGAGGTCAAGGCAACACTCAGACCAAACAGCATCTGGCAAACTGTGCCAAGTAGAAATCAATGAGAAGCAGGGCGCTGGGTAGTAATTTTATGCCTGTTTACACGAGAAAATAACTCCTCCTGAAGTGAAAAATTATTTTATAAAACGCTTACAGCATCCTTTGGCATCACTCTCGCCATTGTTCCTTCTTGTGTTTTTATTACAGTCAGTAAACTTGATAAATAAACAGTTGGCACAATCTATACACTATTTTGTTTTGGGCAAGCAACATTAGGTGTAGCATTAATTATGTTTTTGGGAGATGAGAAGTTTTGAGAATCTTTTTCTAATTGGCCAGGAGCCAGCTGTATAACTGTAATTCATTTCCAAGGTGCATTACATTCTCTTCTCTGTGTTACAGCAATCAGTCAGAGGGCTTGAGAAGAAATAAAACAAAACACAGCTCCTAATCTTATGGACTGTGTGTTCCTGCCACTGTAAACTGTTGCAGCTCAGTCCACTTGAAACCTTCCTGTGTTTTATTATTGTCACTCTCTGTTCCTGTCTGTATCTTTGCTTATATCTCATCTTGGGGCCCTTTTTTTTCCCCCCCTTGCCTTTCATTGCTTTTCTCTTTTCCCTGAAATTCCAGATGCTGGTATCTAACATTGTAAGCAGACCGCAGTTCAATTCAGTGAAATTACTTAGGGCTGAATATTAAATATACTCAGACCTTTAGAGGTTCATGGCATTAGACAATATATTTTATCCCACACAGATGTATTTTATCTTCCTTGTGTACTTTTCTGCTCCTCAAAATGGGGACCATTCTCTATGGCTTTTTTTTTAATCTACTTGTCAAGAAGTATTTCTGTTTTCAAAAATTTCAGCGCTCACTTTAATCCTTCAGCTGCATTTATTGTTCTGCACATTCATGATTTCTGTACTTGGAGTGAAGCGTGTTGCAAAGTTTTTATGGTATAGAAACTACACAAGCCATAATGTCTCATGAGTGGATTGCAGCACTCATTTCCATGTCTCCTTGGTTTTTGGGACTACAAGTGCAGGGAGGATGTCAGCTTTGGTCTGAGGTCTTTATGGCTCTGATAGAGAATACATAATAGACAGTGACTTTTCACTAGAAAAGAATTGAGAAAAATCCATGTTCTTGATGGAAGGAATATAAAGCTGAATGTTCAGAGTGGCTGTCATTAGTCCTGTCCCATGGACAGTTGGTATCTGAGGGAAAAAACCTCACTAGAGGTGAGATGGATTAGCTGTTCATATGTGGAGAGAGAAACAGTGCTTTTACTCAGTTACAAAATACACAGAAAAGTTTTAATATAGTAGGTAACTTTTTTCACAGTTACAAATTACACAGAAAAGTTTTAATATAATAGGTAACATGCTGCAAATTTTTTGGTACTTTTGAAGTACACTAGACTCCTTGTTTGACCAAAATCTGCATGTGCAAGCAGTTTTTTTGTTTGTTTGATTATAAATAAGATTTTTTTTTCTCATGAGGTATTTGGGAAACTCAGTGGGAGCACATTCTTACCCTCCTTTCCTTTGATACCATGCCATACCTTTTATCTCTCCCTTACTGTGCTCCTCTTTGTCCCCTCAAGAGTAAACAGAAAGCTCAACTCCTATAACAGCTATCTCTTCCCTAGGCTGTGATAAAGATACAGTATTATGATGAATTTCCATACTGTCTCTCAGCATAGTTTCCCATTCAGTTTCTATTTCTAGGACTTTTGTAGGCTTTCTACTCAATTCCAAAGGAAAAAAAATAAATAAAGGCTAACTTGTGAATGGTCTTGGTATTCTTTTTGAATGCAGAGCAACTGAAATTGATGCTGTTTCTAGCAGTGATTGAAATAATGTTAATGTGTTTCTTGTGCTTGTGAAGTCATAGCAAATATATAATTTAAGAGTTACTTAAGAAAGACCAATTTTTTCACAAAGTCGGCATGGGGAACTGACTCAATCTATGACTGCTGTGTGGCCTCCCTTGCTGGTGTTTGGGAGGAAGCAGCTCCTAGGGACAGGAAAACCATTAGACCACCTACTGACAAAAGGCCAGCAAAAGGCTGGCTTTCAGCAGGTAAAATGTAATAACAAATCATACCCTCTGCTTGAGGCTGTCTGGCTATGTCTGTTGGTTAGGGCAGAACACAGCTGATTTCCTATTAAGAAGTTTTGTTTCATCCATTCTTTGCAGCCAGCTTGGGGTTTTTGCTTTTGTTTCATTTGTAGCACTGGTGTTATTTCAATGCCAAAATGTCATTAAATTTAGCTACATTTATAATCTAAAAACAAGTGCATGCATCCCTAGTTCACACATGCAGGTTCATAAATTGTTGGGCTTTGGCTGCTGCCATCTCTGCAGCATCCATTTGGAACAAACATCTCTGGTTTGGGGCTGAAAGGACCCACCAATTGTACTTGGAGGGCAGTGGGCACAGGGGGTGAAATATGAAAGTTCCCATCCCTGTAACCTCAGGGATCTATTTTACAGAGGTGACTGTGATGCACAGGGTGAGGAATGGGCAGGGTGATAATTGGATGAGAGACACCTGAAAAAGATAAATGGGAGGGGCCACAAGAGTGGGAAATCAGGACTAAGAGGTGAACAACCTCTGGAGAATTGCTCTCTCCAGACTCTGGTGCTGAACCCAAAAGTCCTGAGTTTATAATTCCTTCTGCTGTGAGGAGATGTAATCTAATTACCTGCTGAAATATGTCCTGACCATCTATTTCCTCTTTCTAATCCTGAGCTTCCTTACATATGAAAAGATAATAATTTATCGCTTGTGCTGCTAATGGACAGAACAGGTTAGAAAAACATCTAAGAGATGTCAGAGATCTTAAAAACTGTAATTCCTGTCTGGAATCAGGAGGATAAAATAGATTCCTTCCCTCATCTGTTTCATGGTGCAGAGCATGCAGCATGCTTTTAATAATTCTCAAGGTATAGTAATTGAAGGTCTTCTCTGGAAGACTCTTGTCTCATTGAAACTGGGTATTTAGGGAAATAAAAGGTGCTTAAAGAAACTGAATTTGTTGAAAGGGTGTTCTGTGCAGGATCACTAGGGAAAACTCAGCTTTTTGAGCCTCACCTGAGGGAGGTGAGACGGATAATTTGGAATAGAAGACAAATGGATGAATTGAGCAGTGGTTACTGGAGGGCAGTACGGCAGATGTAGCTGGGACAGTTCCTTGAGCTGCTAGAAAGGAGAGAGCTCAGCCCAGAGGGGCTGAAGAGGAAAGTGAACTGTTCTAAGAACCTTATAGGAGAGGCTGGGAAGCCCCAGGTGAAATGACTGCAAACTCCTCCTGCAGCTGTAGATTTGTTATTCCATTACATATTAGTTATTAATTGTCCCTTCAGGTTACAGCATTCTCCTGTGAATTGTTGGGTTTGGACAGTCCTGTAGCTGTGACAGGGAAAACCACACAAATAACCAAGGCAGGGAAAGAAGTGATTCTGCACACCATGGATTGTGAGCCTGTCTTGTGAGCTGAGTCAAATGTTGCAAGAAATTGGGCCCTTAAGGATGGTCACATTTTGGTAGTTACCCACCTGCTCTTAATTAGGCAGCGTGCAGCATGCCAGTCTTTCTGCTTTGCTCAGGGTAAGCCGCAGTGGAGAGGAGTCTTGAGGCTTTTAGGAACGATCTACCTGAGAGGAAATAGTTCTGGCTAGAAGGGAGAGGTAAGGTTCTTGTTTTGATACATTGCTTGTACATATTTCTTTAAATACAGGCAGGGAAAGTAGGGAGGAATTAGATTTTAACCAGAAATAATGCCTTCATTTCATTTTAAATTCCATGTCTGGCCCAAGTCAATCCCCATTAAAAAAAAAAAAAATTAGATTGTGTTTTCCATAGCAGTACAGGTGAAAGACACTCATCTCTTAGTGGGTGCTGTGCTAATTGCATCTGAGTTTTTAACTTGAATACCTTGCAGATAATTTTGGATGGGTTTATATATGTAGTCATAAATCCTGAAACTAGCTAATTTCTTCAATGGCTTGAAACTCTCCTTTATTTTCCTAGTATCAGTGGTGACTTGAATTTGCTAAAATAATCTGGTTTATGACTGGAATTCTTATCTTCTCTTGTTTTTCTCTGAGGGAAATATAATATATTGATTAATTATGCTGTTTTAGAATTAAAATATGACTCAAGAATAATGCTGCAAGGGTCATGGACTAGCACTAAATTGGTGCCTGTGTAGTTAGAGATTTAGAGATTGAAATTTAAGCAACTGGGTAGACACAGAACTTTTTTCTGGTAATTCTGATGTTTTCCTGGCATGAGATTCTATTTTATGACAAAAAAAACCCCAAAAGGGTAAAAGGGAATTTTTTGAGAAATGGTTGATGTACAAAACCCATGAAACTAATATAAGCTGGGATTTAGAAAAGTTTTTAGCACCACAGCAGTTTATCGCATCAGGATATATTAATAGCATTTCCAAAACATATAGTGAAAATATTGATAATGATTTGAAAAAATATTTCAGGTAGTAATATCTATGAGAAATTGTTAAAAGTAAAGGGGGGAGAATAAAATTATATAATCACTAACTGGGACAAGCTGAAATATAGAGGAAATCAAACCGAGTGAAGGAAACCCGTGACAATTCCAACTGATACCCTTTCTCCTATTCACTGAGCAATAAAGCAGATTATTTTTTTTTATTTTGAGGTAACATTATCATAAGGCTGTGCAAGGGGACTGTGCAAATGAACTAGATTGGTGTGGATAAGACATTGATACTTTTTGTATTTCTCTTTCATAAAGCAGAAACTTTATGAAATTTTAAGTGATGAAAAGCAGATATTTTTATCAGCCACATTTTTTAGCTTTGCCTATGAGCTAAAAAATCCTGTTATTAGTTTATTAGTCTAAATGGATCTGGGCTCTTGCCCTGTGATTTGATAGTAAATCATTTAAGCTGAAGTTACAGCGTATTCAGTAGGAGAGATAAATCACAGCTTCTCTCTTGAGATTACAGCAGGATGTTAGTCAAAGCATGATAATGGTGGTGAATCAATTAGGAAGGGGAAATTACCAGCACTGCCGTGTGCTGTGTTAATGTGCATTAGTGAAGTAAAACACAAAGTTTCTGAAGCACTGCGATTTTCAGTATATTTGAAGTCTTCATTGTAATTTATACTGGCAGGACGTATTACGTTAAAAAAAGAAAATTGCTGGCAAGTGAAAAAATACAGTATTCTATTTTAAACGGAAGCTTTTCATATTTATGGCATGATGTTAGCAGCATCATCCTAAGATGAAGAGTGATTAATTACCTAAATTGAGTAATAGGTATTTAAAGAGAACACACAGTATTTATTAACTTACAGAACACCCTGATTCTCAGACGTTCTTTTACATCCAAAATCATTTGAGATTCATTGTAAGAGACAAAGGGTTTAACTAACAAACTTGTTGGGGATGGAAGGCTGCAGTAGTAGTAAAATATGCCTTAGCAAGGACATGAAGATCAGATGTGGATTTTCTTTTCTCCTGCACATGCCGCACTTCCCATGGAGCATCTTCAGAAGCAGAAATCTCACAAGTTCTAATTGCTGATCCTTTTGGGAAAGACATATGTTTCTGGGGGTTTTTGAAGGGAGCTGTTCTCACACAGATAATCAGAAAGTGGCGTTTTAGTGTGTGGTGGTAGCTCTTTATGCTGGGGAGAATAGGTCAGTGCACACAGATAGCCAAGTCGAACATTTCTAATGAAACGTGATGAAGTTGCACTTCTTTAAAAATTGAAGAAGTGGCATACATTTTGATAATGGAATAATGGAGACTCCCTACCCCAACCATCATCTCCGTTCATGATCATTAGGATGCGGAATATTAAGAGCAGAGCAACTGGGCGTAACAGCCGACGTTCAACATCTGTCGTGCTGGAGTCCATTAGTGTTCAATTGCATCCTATTGTTTTTGGATTATTCACCCTCATTTCATTGTCATTGCACTTGCTAGGGATTAATCAGCTGTTTACAACTACACCAAGTTTTGGAGTCATAATGAAAACAATTGAGCTATAGTTCTAAATAAATATACAGTATTCAGTCTCTAATGAAAAAAGTTACTAATTTGTGAATGCTGGTAACAGTTTAATTAAGTTTGAAATGAATACCGATAATAAATCATTGTGTGCCAGGTTTTTTTTTTTTCCTTTTGTGTACATCATAAAAAGATCATATGATATTTCCTTGTAAGTTCATGTAGTTATGATTTTAATTATACAAGTACAGTAAAAGAAAGATGTTTTGATTATGGGGCATGGGTGTGTATATATGGTGGCTCCCCTGTCATTACAGCTGGTGGCAGAATTGATCCCTTGCTGCCAGCAAGCAGATTTGTTTTTCACATCCTCTATTATTCTTGTCACTTATTTAGAGATACTACTAAAAGGACACTTTTAATTCATGTCAATATACACATACATTCTTTAATAAGGTGTATTAAAAAGGGCAGTTTTCAGGTGATTTTTATACTTACATGTTTTTGTGAATAACTAGCACAAGCCGCCTAAATATTTTTGTAATTATTAGATAAATCTATAGTTACATTTTAACTGTTTAAATATATTTAAATTATTTTAATGGCTTTGAGTTTGCTGACAGGCAAATATAATCCCCTTTTTTCTCAAGATACCACTCTGGTTTTAATGTTGTATACTTTATACAGTATTAAAATTGTGCATGCTGGAGGGTTTCAAATAATTTGAGTTTACTTATTTTGGTGCCATATGTGCAAAACAGTGGTGTTCTTGGCTGTGTGTCTTTTAGCTCTTTCTCCTGTTTCATTAATACGGTGATTTCTTCTATCCTCAATACTTAGCTAGAATTTTCACGTGTTTTAACGTACAAATACTACAATGCACAGAGATTTTTTTTTCCCCCTGAGTTGCAACAGATTATCCATTGAAAGGATCTTTTGCTTAACTGCCCAGAGTCTTGTGGGGCCAGCCAGACACTACTCCAGATGGCAAGTTGTTAGGGCTGGACAGAATGGCTTTGGAAGACTTCTCAGCAGATGAAGGCTGTAATGTTGGGATTTTACTGTTTGGCTTTTTCTCCCCCTGTAGTTCCCAGGGTGGGAAGGTGCTGGGATGGAGGCAGCGTGCCGCCCGCCCACCTGCTACCACCTGTTTGGCTTTTGCAGTTTCTATAAAGCCTCGTCTTGTCCGCTCCACACAATCACTGCTGGCCGGCAGGAGCCAAGGAAAAGGAGATCTCTCTCAGGAAGTTACATCTTCAGATTGCAGCCCTTCAACATCTAAACTGCATCAGAGCTTCGCTCATTTGAAACAGTCATTTGGAGATGTTGTGCCTTTAATCCAGTAAGATCCTTCTTGGATTAAACGGACCATTTTCTTCAGTAACATACATTTTGAGAATGGAGATTTCACTGTTTTCTCTCTCTCCTTGAGACTGAAGAAATGAAAAGAATGAAAGTGTAAGACATACAAAATGCTTCGTTCTTTCTTTCCACGTTAAGAAACAATTTTCGGACAGTTTCCAGAAGAAGCAGAAGAAATTTTATTTTGTTATATTTATTTTTTTTTTAGAAGCTAAGAAAAGTACTCCATAATTAATATCAGGAAACAGATTCAAGAGCTACGAAGGCAACTCCATGAGCATCGCTTTTTAGACACGGAATTTTTGCCGGGAGATCTGCACGCGTGTGGAAGCGAAGCTGCCAGGTATGAAGACCTGCAAAGGCAGCGAGCTGGGCTCAGGCGTGGAGCCAGCCACGGCGTGCAGGAGCGGAGCGGGCTGCGTGGTCAAGTGCGGCTCGGACAGGATGGAGAACGCTGCCAAGAGGAGGCTGGCTGCCAACGCCCGCGAGAGGAGGCGCATGCAGGGGCTCAACACGGCCTTCGACCGCCTCAGGAAGGTGGTGCCGCAGTGGGGGCAAGACAAGAAACTGTCCAAGTACGAGACCCTGCAGATGGCTCTGAGCTACATCATGGCTCTGACCAGGATCCTGGCTGAGGCTGAGAGGTACAGTAGTGAGAGGGAGTGGATTAGCCTGCACTGTGAGCACTTCCATGCCGACAGCTACCACCACTACCCGGCGCAGAAACCCGCCGCGGACGGCGACCCTTACGCGCAGAGGGTGTTCAGCTACCACCCCGAGCACTTCCAGATAGCTAATTAGAACTTGTTGCCAGCTAAGAGTATGCAGCGGGCCAGATGTGTCATTTAATAATTAGCAATCTGCTTGGCCGAGGTAATATTGGCATTATAATAGCTCATTCTTGTTTGCGTCTTACAGTCATTTGGCAAAATAAATTTGCTCTGAGAAGATAAAGTCAAAAGGCATTTAAGATGATTGAATTTATTTGATGCTTGTGGGAATTATAATTTGAAATATTTCAGACAATGTTTCCTGCTTTATCTAGTGTATTTGATGCTTTAATTAAACAAATTTTTTGTGGGTTTTTTTTTTTGTTTTTTTTTTACTGTGATGAATCATGACAGTATTTCTACAGATCATGGGACAAGTTGACCCATGGTGTAACTGAAGGGAATAGCACCAGAAATGAACTTCATTCCATGTTTTTCTTTTTATGTCAGCTTTAAAGTTGTTCTTAAGTTTCTTTTCTGCATAAATGGTTCACATGGAAAAAGTTATTATAATGTATTGGAGTTCTAGTCCTCAGAGAACTGACTTTCTTAAACTTTGTAAGTTTGACATATGGGTTCCAAAGTTGTGTAGGTTTGCTTTAATCCAATTTATGGTGTCTCTTGTATGCTCGAAAAAGAGCTGGTTTCAAGTCATGGAAGGAATGTTTTATTTTCAATGGTTGTAAAAGCCCGTGTGATTATATACCATAAATGAGAATGCTTGCGTGAAAATAATCTAAGCTTCTAGATTTTTGTAGGCTTTAAATGATGGGATTTTATTTTTTAATCTTACGTTATCTGGAAACAATAACAGATTTTGTAAATCATAAATAAAGTGTTTTCTATGCTATGTCCTCACCAAATATCTGAAATTCTTACTCTGGGAATTACTTACTAGTGGTTTTCTACCCCAAATATCACACTACTTCTGTCACAATCCTGACAGTTTAATGTGCTGAGAAACCAACCAGCAAATGGTATTTTCTTCCCAGTTACAGTAAGGAGTGTCTTTTATATACAAGTTTGGGAAAAACTTACAGGGCAGTCTTGCAGAGCAGTTGAGTTCGTTTCAGCCCTGGTGATGTGCTGAATGGCCTTTTGTTAATTTTCTCCTTTCACTTGCGGGGGATAGAGGGGTCTGGGGAGGAAAGGCAGAAGAGGAAAGGAGGTCGGGAAGATGAAAAAGCCCGCAGGAGAGGATGGCTGGGGGAGCAGATGTGTTTGTAGCAGGGTGCAGAGTCTGCAGAGGCTCAGCTGTCGGTGGCAGCACGCTCTGGAGCTGAGGGTGCTCCTGCTGCTGCTGCTGAGGGGAGATCCCAGAGAAAAGCCCTCCCTGATGACAGCCCAGAGAGGGAAGGAGAAAGGGAGCTGCTGTCCCACAACAGCTGGTGATGGGTTTCCAGCAGGGAAGGCTTGCGGGTTCCCTGCTGGCTGCTGCCACGTCTTATAGTTTAGGATTCTTTCAAACGGCAAATGAATAGCTTTGATAGGAGTTATTTTCGACAATTAAGCAGCTTTCAGGAAAGAACAAAGGCTCTGATAGGAACTAAGCCCTGCTTGGGGGGAAAGGGACTGTGCTGCAGGAGCAGTTAGTACAGAGACCTTCCATCCTTGTGTGTCTGTGCCTCACTGATGTTTCTCCTCAGTCACTGTTACGTTTCTGGTGTGGGACTTGGATGGTTCCTGCCATGGAGGTTGGGTTTCAGACTGGTTTAAACACACTGTATATTCTGGACAACTCTTTCCTTCAAACACTGGCATTCAGCAATGGGCTTTTGAATGTATCTTTAGCTTATTTAGAGGTAACTAATAGTGTTAATTATTAAAATGCGGCCTTTGCTTCGTGTGAATTACAGTAGATCTTTGTCAGCAAGCAGAAAGTGGATTAAACCTCAGAGAGAGGAAGTCACATCACTCAGACAGTAGAATTGATTGTTGTCCATTATACAGATGAGTTAATCCTGTTTGAATATTCCTTACCATTAAGTGGCACCTTTATGTATGTAATAACAATGAATACAATTCTTAATTAAACTATGTGCTATCTTACCCTAATTTATTAGCTCTAAACTTCAGGGCAGACACTGTCTCACCTGCATTGCTTACCCAGCAGTGAGTTTTCCATACTGAAACAGGAATAGGATGTAAATAAATCTTGTGATTATATGAGATGGAAAGCTTGGACTAGTGAAACATTGCCTAAAGCTGAAGTGTGAAGGGAGTGCAGTACAAAAGGATAAATGCCAGGGTAGGGTACAAGAACATGACTGGTGCTTCTGCACTACTGGCATATGATTTTTTTTTTGTGGGACATGACATTGCAGTAATTCAGGTAAAACTACTTAACAGCCATTTCCCTCCCAATTTTGTTTCTTCCATGCAGCATTGCACTTTATTTTCTACTGCATATGATGATATAGTTAAAAAAATGATGGGTTAGTATACAGGGAATGATTAAATGGTAGTAAACTCTCATGAAGAGGAACAAAGCAACACAAACCATAAAATATCTGTGCTCATGCTACCAAAAATTATCAAGAATTGAAACTGAAGCCCTTCAAAGCACTTCAGTGCAGTATGTAGGTAGTGAACACTTGCAAATCAGGTCATGGGATCAATCTCTATTGCTGAACAATATGTTAAGGTTATAATCCCCTGTAATCCCCATCCTCTTAGACTTCATTGTCCTAATGGGATGTGAATGTTTATTGATACCTTTATTTATAGTTAGTAATATTGATGCTGGGAAAATGGTGATTTTTATCGAATGTTTTGTACTGGTTTGTTTCCTGGGAGAGTGCAGTGTTGAGCTGGAAGTTGAGACATTAATTTTATTGTAGTTCTGAAGGCAGCAGAGTAAATTCTGTGTAGTGCTCAGACAGCTGTCTGTCTATTGATTATCTGTCAAAGCCTTTTGGGGAGTCTGTTGAGGCTATGGGAAAGTTTAATTAAAAATTCTTTCTGAGTGCAGTTTGAAAAGCAGATAATATCCATGCTGGTTGGGACTTCTCAAACTCAACAACTATTCAGTAAGTCATTGGTTTCTTCTCATAGCTTTCCTTTATAAATACTTCAGTGACATTTGTGAAATGTAAACTTGACAGTTGGACTTGGGTTTGTTTATTACTGCCAAATATTTGTTCCCCCCTGCCTGTTTGGTGCTGGTCAGGTAATGGCTCTGAGCCAGCTTCTGTACTGGACTTTGCTGATGTGGGCATTTCATACCCCCCTCCCCTTAAATAATTATGGCTTCCAAATAAGCAAAAGCTTAGATGCTCAGAGCTTGATGTGTTCTTAGAGGCTGAGTTTTGTCTGCTCACAGCTCTTCATCCCACTGAACAGCAGTGCAAACCTGAAACACTTTTGTTTGTGGTATCAGCTTTACAACTGATCCATCTGACCAATTATCACTGTAATTCTAGAACCACGTTATTGTGAGAGCATTGGGGGGGACAAATGCTAGCTTATTAAATATGTGTTGCATGCTACACAGATAGGTGTTTCACTACTGAAACTCAGTGTGACATTCTGATGAACTATTTGTGGGAAATTAACCTCTATATTTCTGGAAGCACTTTCTGCTGGGTTTTCTATTTGAAGCTATAGATACTCAGCTTCTATGATTCTTTTCCTTATATCACCCTGTTTTGACATGGTCAGAGTTATTTTTGAGCTTGGAACTGAAGTGGCATTTTTAACTGCAGTGACTTTTCAGTGGCTAAAAGCAAAATTAGTGTAGCACATTACAAAATATATATTGGTAATAAAAAGTCAGTGCTTTCTTCCTCGCCAACAGCATGTCTTTCAACTTCCATTCATTCCAATTGTTTACGCTTTTGTCTTCCATCTCTTCCATTTATAAAGCATTTAGTGCACAGTCCATCTTGTACTATGCATACACACAGGGCAAGTCTCAATTATTGACTGGAATTCTGAAATGGTGCCACAGTAGCCATTCTTTAAAGTAAGAATGTGATGACCTCAGCTATACATTTGTAAAGTCAATGGCATGGCAGCTTCCTCCTCTGGGGGGGAATTAGCATCATTAGGAATTTCAATATTTAGCTTATTCCCTCTATTTTTTTAAGTAAAACTTCCCTTGTGAAATCTTTGTGGAAGTCTCTCCTTTGATGGGATTCGCTGGGCACCAATTTTTTAAAAATTCTGTTTCCAGGCCAAAGGAATTGATTTGCCAAAAGAAGCTTTTGCCTTAACAAAGATACCCTTACTCTTGGGATTCCAGCTATTTGAGCTAAGCAATATAGATGCAGTTCTTTGTAGTTTAGGAGTGAAATTTATCTAGATTTTAAAAATAACTCACAGAAGTGCTGCTTTTTGCTCTAAATATGTTCAACTCTTCTATTTCTATAAAATATCCAGGGGAAAAAATCAAATGCACTGAGGATGAAGACATGTTTATTCATGGAAGAAGCAGACCAGGGTTTCCTCTACACAGATATTTTACAACACCTTGTACTTGTGGACTTCTTAAAAAATGCTCTATATTTTAAACTTTAATTACATTTCAAGTAAACCTGGCTTCAAAACCCCTAACCAACCCCATGTATAATATTTGTCTCTTCTACTAAAGAGTACATTTTAATATTGTCTACAATTTTTTTTTTCTGATTAGTAATTCAGTTTTCATTTGCGCAGAAATTAGCATGCAAAATATGTCTTATAGAAAATTTGCTTGAAGTGCCTGCATATGTAACTCCAAGGAATAAGAAGTTAATTTTTGACTGGCTTCCTGCAGCCTGGAGTGCACAGTAATATTTTTTCTAATATTTCAGATTATCTTCAATGTTTTTCCACTTCTTTACAAAACTGTGTTTCCTGTTACTGACAGACTGCGTGATCATAAAGGATGGTGAGTTTCTGAACAGAATTCCCACTGGTGTAAATGGAGAATTCCACTGAAGTTCACACACGTATGGCCCAAGATTTCTTTTGATTATGCAATAAATGGTTCCTTATAGAGGACTTGATGTATAAAGGCATTAATAGAAGCAACTTGTGTCGCTTAACGAAAATGATGAAATGTGAAGGAGCTACTTTAGCTCATGGAGCTGTAGCTGAGCTAAAATGGTTTTCAGAACATTTTCTTTGACCTGGCAGATGCAGAAGTACATGGAAATCAGATGAGAATGGAGGTACATGGGAGAGCAGAAGTGACAGGACTCCTCCTCTTTTTTGGTTCTGTTCTCTTCTGTATCTGAGCTGTGAAATCCAGCTTCCTTCAAGTGTTGGGTTTGCATATTTAAAACCCATTCCAAAATGCACTAATGGGCCCTTACACAAAGAAGATGCTCAGTTATTCCTGTTGAAGGCAGGCATGGGGAAGAGTTAACTTCAGCATGTTTGATTTGCCCTCATTCAGATTTTCCCCGTTGCAGCAGTGCTGGTCTGGACGCAGCAAAAAGGTGTTCCAAGGACAGGGTGGGGGCCAACTGACCAGTGGAGCAGGCAGGCTCGTAACCAGTTTCTGAGACACAATGGAGTTTTCGTGAGAATAAACTTGAGAGACTCTAAGTAGGAGTATATTTTAAAACCAGTGGGAACTGATACCAAGAATTGTTTAAAAAAACAACTTTATTTCACAGCTACCTGCTAGAAGCATGGCTGGTATACAACTTGACAATATTTATGATTGTCTTCTGTATAAAGTAAAGTCTGATTTCATTAGTCAGCTGTCACAGCAAAGTTCTGAGAAAACTTCTGGCATTGTTGCCCATTTTCATGATTATTTGAACATGTGAAGGACACATTCTTGTGTGCAGCTCGGAAGCATTTATTAAAGTTCAGGTGAGATGAAGGGAAATACATTACTGAACAGGTAGGTGTTTGGTTTTTTCTTTCGTGTGCACTTAAAATATACCATAAAACTGACAGGAGCAGTTTTCTTCCCAGTGAGAATGACTTTGGGAAAAAAAATTTAAAATATCAATTTTAAACAAGAAGAAATATTAACTAGAACTTTAAGGCTCAAAGTGAACATTTTTGTATTGGCAATAATAAGGCAATTATCAATGAATCACTCCTCCAGTATGAACAGTATAAATATTTCATTAGGTTTTGTAAAGACATTTTTTAGAAACTAGTGCTTTTAAACCTGGTAGCATTAAGAACACAGTTCTTAAATGAGTTTGTATTCCAGGTTTGAATTGAAGTACCTGCAATTACTGTAAACAGTTGAGGCTGGCAGTTGTTTACATATTGAGATGAAGGCTGCAGACTTGGGTTTTCCTGTTTGCAGTGTGTGCTCTCATCTCCTCGTGTTAGCAGATGTAAGGCATTCAGAAGGGTTGCTCCACCTTCCCTGTGGAAGCAAGGAGCTCAATCCAGTGGTTTTAAGGCAAGAGGCCCCATGATATCAGTGCAGACCCATATGTGATGCTGCTGCAGGCTGGGTTTGCATCAATCTGGACCAAACATTTAAAGCAAAAATGATACTTTTTGGAAATCTAGAATTGCAACACTAAAGTTGACACTTCTGCTCTAGTTTGCAATATACTGTGCCTCTGGTTGGTTCTATACAAAACCAGGAATAGGGGGAAATGGGAAATTAAATAAAACCACAAGACTGTGAATCAGTGAACACTTGAGAGTTTCCAAACCTTAGTGTTTCTGAATCACACACAGCATTATGCTCCACATTGTGGTGGTTTCATGGACTTTTGAAAATTAATAACTATCAGTGACTTGAGTGGAAGGTCTAACATTTTGTTGCTGCAGTATTCTGCCCTGATTAAATAATTAAAAGGTGTTATTCAGTAAAGACTATCAATGAGTAGCCAGGTAGTTCAGGAGGGAGCAGAGCAGCTCTGGCACATCCTGACACTGCGTGGCAACACAGGGCTGTCCTACTGTTCTTTTCCACAGACCTTTTCCCCTTGTCTTTTCCACCACAAATGTAATTTTGGTGTCTTTTTCTTGCAAGCTCTTCCTTGTGATGAGGACATCAAGACCACTTTTTAAACAGCATTGACATCCATTCACACAAGCTGCCTTCACAGGCTCACTTCTTGGGCTTGGTCCATGCAGAGGAGTTAAGGGACAAAATGTGACAACTACAGGCCATCTGGGATCAGAGTCTGAGTTTGTTTTTATCAGAGCTACTGAAACTAATTGAAATGGATGACTTCTACATTTTGTAGGGAAATGTTGAAGAGGTTTGACCTTTTTGCTAGGAAATACTGTCCAGCTAACAGATTTTGGTGATCTACTTCTGTAGACAGAAGATTTTGGTGATCTACTTCTGTAGCCCAGCTCTCACTGAGATTTCTTCTTGAATTACTAAGGATTAATCCTTCTCACACAGATCTTTGGGAAAAGTCTTTCACTTTCTTGTCCTCCCATTTCCAAATAACTGAATGTACATTTTTAAGAAACATTGTACCACTTAATCCTGAGTGTGTCAGCTCAGGTTATAACAATGTGAGTTTGGAGACACTCCACTGGTACTGCAGAGAAAAGTTGGAGAGATATGGTTTGCACTGTGCACTATGTCTTTTAATTTGAATTTTGAGTGTGATGCCTGATATTGTAAAATGTGAAAAGCACTACTGCTGTCAGTAATATTGATCAGTGTGGTTTCAGCAGTGGTGGGGTATTAGTATTCCTTTCTTCTACACTATGTGAAGAACTCTTGTAGCTGGACCTGCCTAATAGGTTAGATTGCAGCAAAAAGGAAAAGTTTGTGCTTGCTGGAATTCTTTGTTTCTACTTGCTGACAGATCACCTAATCCAGGTAGGATATTTAGACAGGCAGGGGAAAACAAAATAATTTAGGAAGCATAGAGTGATTTAGGTCTCAAGAAAGCTCAGGGGGTTATCTGGTCCAACCCCTCACTCTCAGCCAGGCAAAAAGCCACAGGGGACTTGCAAGCAGACAATCTCTTGTCTGAGCTTGTGCTTAGGCATAAAGTCTGATGGCCAATATACAACCTGGAATACTTCACATCAAAACCTGCTCTCAGGTTTGTGAAATAATGGGAAGAGCAGGGCTTCAGATGTGAGTAGGGTTTGATCTTTTGTATATAAATTTCCTGCCTTTCCATTTCCCAACAGCACTGAATTAAGCAAGCAAAATCGAGTAACTTTTCTTGGGTTATTTTTTTAGGAGTAGTAACTAATATGAGAAACTTGAAATTTTGGGTGTAGTTTTGGGATCCTTAAGCCATCCTAAAAAAAAAAAACCAAGTGAAGACAAGAGGAGCAGTAGATTCTCCATCCTAGAAAATCAGACCCACAGTATGTCTTAAGTTTTGCATTTCATTACTGAAGTCACTTAACTCAATGCATCACTTTTAATAGCCATGAGTTTTATTTTGTTTGCCAGGGAAGAGGTACAACATGGGCAGTATCTCCTTTCCCATGGAAATACCTGCACCTTGTTTTAACTCTTAGGATAAGACTGTGTTTTAGCTTTCTGGCTTGTCCAGTCTGGGCTGAGTTGCCCAAGATTTCTAATAAAAGCATGAGAGTTATAATGATTGTTTTGCTTTATAGGGTTCATTCAGGTGGGAATTAAAATAACACATGAAATTCACTTCCTCTAAATCCTTGAGGAATCAACAGAAACTGTAATTGTGGGAAGCTCAGTGAAAGGCACTCTCTTTCTCAGTCTCTGGCTATATCCAATATTCTTTTCCTCTTAAGATAACTCCCCAGTGTTTTCTTTGCATATGGAATTTTTTAAAGTTAAAATTTTAAATTTGAAAAAGCCTCAAGCTTAGTCTAAAATGGAAGTGTCTGTTAATTTCTTTTTTTCATCTTGTGACTTTGTTGAATTCTGCAGCTACGTTGAAGGTAGTAAGTAAGAAGTGCTTGTAAACAATGTCCAGAGAAGAGCAGTAATTTAAAAATGCAGGAGAACATCTTAAACATTCACAGATTCTAACAGCTGGGGGTACTAATGTAACTGTATAGATGCCACATACATTTAAATCAATCATTAGGTGTTGTCACTTAACACCTGTTGAACTTCCATTAATTTGCCTTATTTATTACTACTGTTGGGGTTTGTTAGCTTTTTGCATATGACTGTTGCTTAACTTCTTATATTTTTATTATAAAAGAATTTTCTGTCTTCGTATTAGAAACCACACTTGTGATGTGGTGAAAATTTTTCAGGTCACATTTCCTTTCCAGTTAGCTATAATGAGCTAGATGGTAGGTGCACATTCAAAATTAGGAAAAGGAGTCTGATATTTAAAAGCCACAAAGTGACAAGGTTGATATCATCTGTGTTAAAGTCAGAGGATCACTTACACAGTAAAGAAAAAAGTATGAAGCACATCTGGAAAATAATTTCAGCTACGGGCTCAAGAGAACATGCTGCAGACAAGAGGAATTTCCATTTCCTATGTTAGTGCCTTATGCACATGCCCTGTACCTTATTTTAGGAACCCTTACACCAAGAGTACACAGTTCATGGAGTACACACACGCACACAGATATAAATATTTAGGGTATACAGCTGTGCCTACATGAAATTCTATCTTTATCTAGTCTGGAGTTCAAAAATTCTGCAATAGGCTGGCATAATAATCATATATAAAAATGAATTACATATTTTCCCTTTAACTTGTGCTTTGTGGTTTTTTGGCATGTTTTTTAGAATTACATTCAAAGTCTTGCTGTTTACCCTCACTCAGGATTGGTGTTACTGTAATGTCAGTGTTTTCACTGGCAGTATTCCAGCTAATCATTATCAATCCTTACCATGGCAGCTACAGTGCAGTAGCTCCAATTCAAGAAGTAAAAGTGGTATTGGCTTTTAGGTGCTGAAAACTATGTTTACTGTGTAATTCTTAGCAAACTACACAGTACTGAATTTATTGCACAACACTCCATACCACAATTATCTTGCATTAAAATCATATGCAAAAGTCTTGTACGATATATTGCTTGCAGCATTTGCAGCAGCAGAACGCTTAATTACAAACAAGTTGCTTGTAAACCTTGAGCATCTTGAGTTGTACCTCTTTTTCTGTGTTTTTTGTTGTTTTTTTTTTTTTAATTATTATTTAGTTTTTCACAGTTCTAAGTGTCTCCGCAGGTGCAACTGGGACAAGTGTTTGTTTTTTCAAAGTTCTTCACTCTCCACCAACTTTTGGGTTGGGGATGAGAAGAGCATCGGGCTCTCAGGAGCTGGAAAGGCAGAGAAGATGTCGAGTCCTTGGCTGAGGTTCGTGTAGCGGCTGCCACCGGGGCGGAGCTTGAGCGCTTGTGGGATTTGACGGTGCCACTGAGCTGGGGAGACAGAAACACAATGGGCTGAATAAACCTCTAGTTCAGGTCGCAGAGAAACAATGGAAAGCAATTCACACACCTGGAAAGTTGCTTCCAACATCCTTGAGAGAGCACAGCATTGCTCTTTCCGGATTAGGGTCTGTTTTATCAAATATTATCGTTGGCGTTGTTTGTATATTCCGTGAATATTTTCAGTTTGTATATTCAGTGTATATTTTATTGAAGTCTACAGATAAAATTCCACCCCTGTTCAATTCAATGGCAATGTTTGCATGGATTTCACACAATCCGAAATTTAATGATTGCATCTTTGGAGCCTTCTCCAAAGTCCTTGCAATCAAAACTGAAAAGATACCATTAGCATGAACAAAATGAACAAACTGTCCAGGGCTCTGATTCTGTTCTGCTTCACCCTCTAGATAACTTTTCTTCAAGGGAGTGGTTGCAATTTTTATTGCCATGTAGTAGTTACAACTGCTAACATGTTTTCTAGATTTGTTTTTTAAATATTGAAATAAATGTAATCCGAAGACTCATATTCAGTAATTTAATAGTAACGTTCAACGTGTTCCCATATGATACTGCTAAAATTTTGTAAAAATACTCTATTACATAATACCTAGCAATTGTTATCCCCAAATCACTTCAGACAAGGGAAGATTGTATTATCTTTGCCAGTGTTTATCCATATGGAACTGCACTCCAATTAGATAGATATGTCTGTCAGCAGTTAAAATGAAAGGATATGAAAATGGAAGTCAAGTTCAGGCTCCAGTGCTCTCAGGTAACTTAGTCTGGGAGACAGCAATCTACATGTTAAGCCTTGATAGGAAATATCTTTCCATGCTGAATCTTGACCCTATCTGGAAATTCTTGCAGTGCCCAATTTGTTTCTACTTGAACTCATTATTTACTCATTATTGGTTTTGTTTTCACACGGAATCGCAAATATAATTTGAAAATTTGTATCTTTCAACATTTAAATACCTAAGGAATTTTAAAATTTGGTTTCCCCTTTCTTGAACCTATTGCCCGAATCACCACAAGGTGGCAGGAGGCTGACAGAGATGCACTGCTGACTTCTGGTAATTAGGTGGGGTTTAAAAACCATAATAGAAATATGAGTATGAAAACATGGGCTTTTTGTTTTTTCTTTTAAGGCTCTGCTTCTAATCCAACCAGTTTGTGGACTATATATATATATTTAAGTATAATCTAGTTTGGGGAACGTGTATTACGCTGCTGAAGTGATGAAAATACTCTGCTTTGTGTATTCCATCTTGTAGAGATTAGAGTTAAATGATGTGCTGTAGTTCTTGAAGTGGGCTGGAGCCTTCTGAGTCTTAGATAAATATAAAGTAGCCCCTATCAGTCAGGCTTGGAAGAGTGGATCCACTTTCTTTCCAATTTATTCCTCCACCAGGTCAGAGTTGTAGCACAGACATGTCAGAGGCAGGAGACTTAAGGTTCAACTTGAAAATATATGTTTGTGTGTCTAGGGATTGTGGGAGGTGGACAATGGGAGTAGAAAATATTGTTCAAAACTCCTGCTTTGGCTTTTTGTCCTTACCCTCCTTTGCACTGATGCAGCAGAGCTGGTTTGGCCATTTAGCTGCATCATTATCTCTCTCCTGGGGCCTTGTTAAGCTGTGGCCATGCTGTGACACTGATTTCTAACCCACACTAAGAAGTAATTTGGGGCTTGTTTGATTTCCCAGCCAACACCTACCGTAGATGTCGAGTCGAGCAGTACAGGAGACAATGCCAGCTTCATTCTTTGCAGACAAGGTGTACCAGCCAGCATCTGCTTTCTTGGCAGGCTGGATCAGGAGGCACACATACCCTGTTGTATCCTGGTGCATGCTGGAAAACAAGTGTTTGGGAATCAGGATTTCTCAGGAGCATGCCAGCTTTCAGATTTTAAAATATGTATATTACATATGGAACAGCTACATTGTCATCTCTGTTCTCAAAGAGGTGGCAATCTATAGTCAATAGATTTGCTTTCAAATGGCCTCAAACAATGATCAGAAAATCTCAGATCTGTTCTGGCTCCTCTCAGGTGTGCACAGCCGTGGTGTGACTGTGGGACCTGAATTGTTGCTCTGTGTTATGTTAATATTAGCATTATGTATTGAATACTAATGAGCTAAACCTTTGCAAAGCTGCCGAATGATTACAATCATTCTGTAATTTTTCCTAGTGCAGAAGCTGGAGCAAGAACATAACAAAATACCAAGAGCACTTGTAAAAAGTTGTGCTATTTTTCACAACAGCAACCAGAGCCAGTCAGAAACTTTCCTGGGGCCTCCTTTTCCATGAGAAAATGACCAAGTGGAAAATCAGAAAGATTCGTTTAGCCAACTCTGAAAGAAACCTGCTTCATTGTCCCCTCCACTTCCCTTTCTCTTCAGTTTTCTAAGACTTTGTGGCTGCAATGTCCAAGAAAAAACGTTCAGTGGGGTAGAACAGAACTGAGACTCCTCTGCACTCTAGGCTGAGACTGGTCCTTTTTATCAACCCAAGTGTTTCTCCTATTATAAAGGAAGAGGTGTGAGATGAGCACTTCAGAACACTTGAAGTTCCAACATGTTCTGAAATTTGATGGGCTGGAATGAAACCAGAGACCCGCAGGACGAGGGGACACTTTGTGCTCAGATAAACAAGGGGAACATTCATCCTTTGCTCCCTGCACTACCTGATTTGCCTTATGCTGGGGGTGCAGCAGTACAGGAGCTGGTGCTCTAATTGTGATACAAAACTTCTCTTGGCCTCAGGCAGAAAGGCAGCAGTGGGAACAAACAAGGACAGTGCTGCCCTTGGGTCTGTGCAGAGCCACTGGAAGCTTTTGGGGTTTCTGGTTTCAGCTGGCTGAAAGAGCAGAGCTGTCACAACCCTGATGCTTGCTCCTGGCATTGGGGGGTGTGGGAAGCTTCCCTTAGCCATTCCTCTGCTGAGCTGAAGCAAAAACTTGTTTTCTAACCTTTTGTGAAACAGTGGGAAATGTGGCATTTTAGGACAGTTGTTCATTTTCCAGTAGCTCCAGTGTTTGCATGTGTGTAAACACAATCCCTATGAAATGGGAACATCTGTATGGTGTAATCCATGAATTCCCTAATGGCAGACTCAATTCCCTCCTCCAGATCATCTGTAAAGATATTCAACAGGACTAGGCCCAAAGCAGGCTGTAGAAAGTCAGAGTCAAGTGGGGATTTTGGAGAGGGGTAGGGAGACCACTAAAAGAGTTTTCCATGAATTCTTCCCCTTGTGATAGGTGTGCATCCCTAGCAGGTGCAGAGCCAGCTTTCTGTACTGCAGCAGTGTGTGGGAAAGGGGTGGTACTTCTTGAAGCTGCTCTCAAAGATCCAGTGGAGCCAAGTGAAATAAAATGCTAAAAATCAGATATATGCTGAAGTAGAAATCTTAAATTAATTTTCTTTTTTTAATCACAGCCACACACATGATTTAATCAGTTTTTCTCTTGCCAAACTTAAAAAATAGTGATGCATTTGACTGCAAGAGCTGAACCTGAACATTGTTATATTTCGTAAGCATGGATCAAAGTCTTTGCCTTTATTTGTGACCAACTTCATTTTCTCTATCTGACATGATTAACTATTATGCCATGCTCTGGGGCACTGAAACTGAGTTTGAATTCATACCTAATTGGAACCAAACTGGGGAGAAAATAGCTTAGAGAGAATAAAGTGCTGAAATGGATTAAAACACCTTATCAGAGCATGTTTGATAGCCACAAGGAACTTCAGGCATGGGTGTCATAGTACAGTACCTCATCCTCTCTCTGTTTGATGGGATGGTCTCATTGTCTTTCTTCCAGTAAAACACAGGGGGTGGCATTCCCACAACTCTGCACTCTAATCTGACGGGGTATCCTTCTGGAACACCACAGTTCTGAAGCTTCTCCAGAAACATGGGGGCTCTTTTTACTTCCTTTGCTGGGAAAAGAATTATTGAACAACAGATTATTCTTAGTTTTATTCTTTATTCTTAGTTTCTCTTTGAATAGAATGGAAAAAACACGATAAAAATTATTTCTGTGATAGCAAAATAGGTTGTGAATTTTTAGTGGGATGTTGAAAGGGAAGTGAAACACCATGGTGTAGCCTATGTAAGGGAACATAAAGTAAATAATAGGCAGAACTGAAGTTCTTTAAAGAATATATGCATGTCTAATTGTTCTAAACATACTACCATTGCAGGAAATAATTGCCAGATCTATAAATTTCAATATCTCACATCTTTTAAGGCTTTATTAAAGAGCAGTATTCAGATTTAATTTTTCTCTTTAAAAACGTTTTCAAGCCAACAAAATTTGGGCTGAAATCTAGGATACTTAACATATGTTATGAATTCAAACCCTAAGCATTTTCTGGGGAGAAAATGAAGAATGTAATTTTGCCAGGACAAGAGAGGTAGGGTGATGATGAGGCAGAATTCTTATGGCACTCTCTTAGTAACAAGAGTGCACTTAGCTGAGCACCAGCTGTATTTCCCTCTACCAGCTGAGGAGGGAAATATATCTATAAAAATTACATATTTGCATCTACAGCTGTTAGATCCTCCTGCTCTCAGTGCATTAACTATTTATCTGTACTTATCTGTAGGGAAACTGAGTGAGGTCAGTGTGAGGAAATGCATACAGATACCTTCATCACTGAAGTTTTTCAGGGCTTCTTACCTACAACAGTGAGCTCCAGGCTGAATGAATTTTGTCCTGTTCTGTTAGTGGCAAGGCAGGTGTAAGTTCCAGCATCACTCTGGGAGAGAGGGTCGATGAGCAGAGAGTGCACTCCAGTCTCCCTGACCAGCATCTTGTGTCTGCCATCTGGGAGCACAGGTTTGCCATTCAGGAGCCACGTCAGGTCTGGAGTTGGTAACCCACTCACCTGAGAGACAGGGAAACAGCTCGAGACAAATGTTCCCCACTCACAGAGAGAGGGCAGGAAATTCAGGGCTAGGCCTTTTTACAAATGCCAGCTGAATCGTGTCAAAATCTAGACCAGAAAGATTTTTTAAAAATTATTTCTCAATTTATTTCTCTGCTAACTAAAAAGGGAGAAAACACCAGAAAACAAAGAAGCAAAAAGATTTAAAAATACATGAAATGTCTACATTTTTCTTAGTCAGAAAGGAAGAAACTTAGTTTGAAATATGAAATTAGAGTATGAGATTTGCTAAAGACTCCTAATAATAATCTGCTAGTTTTCCTTCTTTTTGGTGCCGAATAGAAATCAAATTCCTGGATCTAGAGTTTAACTGAGATGAAAAAACTTCTATAAAATTACTTTGTGTTTTGTAAAATTTGATGAAGAATGATAGAATACTTGATAGCTGTTGAACTTGCATGCTTTAGAACGCCACAAATGAAGTATTTTTTGAGAGACTATTTAACTGTTTTATAGAACTAAAAAATATTTCAATAGGGAGCAGTACTTACTCATGCCTAAAATGCTGCTTTCCAAATAATATTTTACAAATCAGAGAAGGAGGGAAGTGGAACTTGCTCGAGTGAGGACTGCTCTTTCCCAGGTCTGGGCAATGCCAGACATGCTTTAAGGCTTCACAAGCTCTGCCAGGATAGCAGAGCTAGGAATAACCAAATTCTTTGGCATGCTCCTCGTCAACTTTGCATCGTAAATTAAGTAGTAACGAGTCTTGCACATCTTCAGGGCATTAACTTGTGCCTCAGAGCTTCTGCCCTCCTCAAGGTAGGGGTCAGGGTCAGCACTGCCACCTTTGCTGCACTACAGGGACATAGAGGGGCTACAGGAATGTGTTGAAGCAGATGATTCTCCTAAAGGTGTTCATGTTCACTCTGTAAACTCTGACAACTCTTTCATATCAGGATTTCAATCAGTAAATGTGGATGTTCTGCCTCTGTGCATGCTGGGGAAGCATTAAATGAACTGGGCTCTGTTCCCTCTTTTCAAGAGTATTAATCTTCAGTAATTCAGCCCGATACAAAGGGAACATTTGTTTGAACACAAAGCAACGTGCTGAATCCTCTCTTTCTCAGGGCTTTGTGCTGTTCTGGATTATGTTCAAGAATCTGATAATGGGGCAGAACTTCTGGAGTTCACACTGGTAAAGGACACGGCGAACGTATCCAGCAATTTGAACAACCTTGTAAGTGAGACTTCTGTTTCTGGGTTTTGTTTTCTTTTAAACATTTGTTCAAAAGAAATCCCAGGAGACAGTGGCATGAAGAAATAGTTTTTAAAATGAAGCATTAAAACTCGAATGCATGCACTGAAGAACATGAAAACACATGGCACTACATGTACAGGGGCAGGGAAAAGCAGGAGGGAACAGAGAAACCAGTTCATACCTTACAGTCCAACCTACAAAGTCGCCCTTCGTGTGCCACCATGTCACCTGGAGCCTGCAGAAAGTACGGCCTGAAAAAGCGTTCTTGGACTGCCTCCTTGTCTCCTTCTGGCACTCGGGGTCGTGTTCTGCAACACAAAAATCACATGTATCTGTTTGGAAGTCAAATTTTTTTCCCCCTTAATGCTTAAAAAAAGAGGAAGAAATTGAGGAAAAGGATGGAGAGAGAGCTTGTGTTAAATAAAAGGGCATAAAAGGACTGATTTTAATTAATTCTTGAATATTTTCCATTTAGAAAGATTATTAAGATAACTATATTATGTAGTATACTTAGATTCCCAAGCTGGCCTTTGCTTCTTTTTGCTCTTTTTGGCTGAATTTCATTTTGCTAATCTATCCCTTGCCTTTAGCTCCACTACAACAAATAAATGAAATCAGACTTTAACTTCCCTGTATTCGAGGATGACCTTCAAAAACATAGAAGTGACCTGTTGGGAGGGAACTGCTGCTGTTATTTCCATTTTATGACTGAGATCTGAAGTTCAATGAGTGCAGTGGTTATTTTGGATGCCTTCAGTAAAAAGCATAAAGAAGGTCTGCAGGACTTTTTTCTTTCACCTGTGAGGCTGAGTTGTTGATATTCGTCCCCGAAAAGGGACACTCTGAACCATCAAGTGTCCTGAACAACTGATCCTCCCCTGCAATTGAAACAGAATTAATAGCTGGTTAATAGCTGCTTTCAGTTTAAAGTATAAATATTGAATGCTTACAATGCATTAGGATTTATTAGTATGAGGTAACTGAACTGTATTGAGAATACTACTGCCTGCAGTTGAGGCAGGGGTTTCTCAAACTCTTCCAGGCTGTGGCAGTGTATTTGTGCATTTAGCAGTGGTGCCTGTCCCTGCTGGTTTGTTCCTGACTGGAATAAAATACTGTCTGCTAGTCCCTTTATGCCGGCCTACTTTAAAATGCAGCCATTTAGCAAATGAAAAGTAATTTTTAAAAAAGAGAAACATTTAAACTGGACAACATTGCCTGATGAATGTGCTTCTAAATGAACAGCAAAGCTAGCACATGGAGTCAAGGAGAATGGTGTAAGGGGAGAGGCTATTTGCACATCCACACCTTTGCATCCGAGATATAGAGTATAATTGTGTTTGGTAACAGTCCAAGTTTGATGTAACTATTTGTTTGTCTCTGCTCTATTCTTTCTGCCTGAAACATCGTGTCTGTCTTGTCACCACATCTCAAAAGGTACCTATGAGCAACTGAGAGTGGGAAGGAGATAGGGCAGGAGTTACTAACATCAAAAAATGTCCTTGATGCTCTGGACTGTCTCTGTAACAGGGGAGTAGTTTCATCAGTCATCTTTACATGGTTTCCTCTTCTGTGCTCTGAAACACCTGATTTGTGATACAGTCACCACTTGATGCCCAATTTCTGTTCCTATTAACACATATTAGGAAAAGATGAAACAAGGATTTTTGCAGAAGGAAATAAAATGCCTTACTTGTGGGTTTGCGGCCATGATCGTGTAGTTGCCATCATCATCATTAGTAGCAGCTTCAATATGTAAAGAACACGTTCCATCCTCCTCTCTGTTCATTTTGAAATGTGTGTTTTTCTTTGAAATCTGCTTGCCATCCTTGAACCAGTAGACCTGCAGTGATCAGACACGCCCCTATGATTTAACAGTGACTAGAAAAATAACAAAAGTTGAGCAATAGCCAATACAATTTTAGAGTATTATAAACTCTATTTGCAGATCAGTTATAATGGGAAAACAGAATGCTTCCAGGTTGAACTCAGGAAGCTGCACATCATAGCTGAGCCTGTCAGCTTCTCTTTTCTTGGCTGGTTAGATCAGTTCTTATCTTTCTGAGAAGTTCTGGGGGTTGTGCAGTTCTGTCTCCTGGAGTCCAGGTGATTGTACCTCAAGGCCTGATGCATGCTCAGGGCAGATATTGTTATTTTAGAAAGGTGGGGGAAATGATTCGTTTGGAGCTCTCTCCACAGAGCCATGTCCTTAGGAGGGAGGAACAGAAAATAGTGGGTGGTTGGATTTTGTTCCTTTACCAGTCACAGCGAGAATGACGTACCTTGGGAACAGGTATTCCAACTATTTTGCAGGTGAACGTAATAGGGGATCCTTCCATTACCCGAAAATGCTTGAGTCTCTTATCAAAGATGGGAGCTATGTATTTGCCTGTGGGGATCTCCTCGTGCTGGACTTCATCGTCTGATTCATCCACCGGCGTCCGCTCAAGGCGAAATTCAATTTCATTCATCAGCCTCTGCTCAAAGCTTGAAATCCTGTATTCCTGCAGGGTGAGAGGGGCACAGGTCTGAGCAAAGCCAGTCATTTTCTGAGGTATTTGCAGCCATTGGCACTTCTAGACTAATGCCACAAGTGAAAATAAAAAAGCCTAAACAAACCTGGGTCAGCCTGAAACAGTCTGAATTTGCAGGCACAAATACTGCATCCTGTAACGACACTGAGTTTTTTCACAGGCAGCAAAAGTAATCAAACATGTAATTCCTCTAAGTCCCTGTCAAAAAAACTTACACTTTTGCACACTGTTGATCAAAAGAGATCTGTAAAACATACCAAATTTTTTAGGATTTTGTGTTCAAATGTTAGTACCTGCGAATTATAGAAATGAGTGCTGTGTATTTTAGTTCATAATTAAATAAGGAAAACTATACCTACTAAAAGAGAAAATTAGGAAGAAAGTGAAATATTTTCAGAGTCATTAACTTCAGGTTAAACTTAGATTTCTAGCTGGTGTAACTGAGAATGCAAAATTTGTGACATTGAAATTAGAAGATTAAACAAATTTGCAACAAACCCAGTATATTCTTACATAAATGAACATTTCCAGATAGTTTGATGTGATGATGAACTTTCTCCTGATCCCCTGAAGTCACTTAGAAACATCTCATCCCTTTGCTCTTTTGCATGGGGAAATCTCCTGCCTAGACCAGGAGGCATTTGACCAAATGTCCCTTGCTGTGACTCGTGAAGCCACACTCAGACCAAGAGCCAGCTTCAGTCTGTGCCTCTAAAGCAATGTTTGTCCTGGGCAAGGAGGAGCACCACAGCTACACCTGGATGGGCTTCTCAGGCAGCACACACACCTGCAAGAGCACCTTGCTTAAGTCTTTACAAGCTGCCTTTTCTGGGGGAAATCTTGTATTACCCGTAGAAGACAAATCAGTTTGCTCTGGATTTGTGGATTTGTGCAGGTTTTAAGCTGGGAGTTTCCATTCCTGCTTCTACCGAAGATGGAATTTTAGAAACCAATAAATAGTAAATAAGGGTGTAGCCAGTCCTTAGATATATTCAATTTGCTGAACAAACAAGCTGCAGAAAATGCATCTTGTCTGAAATCTTACAGAAAGTTAATTGAAGAACCAGCAGATACCCCAAAACACTGGCAATCACAGCCCTTGGTCATTTAGCCATTCTGTCTTACTGCTGAATATGCTCTTGACCAATCATTTCCACATAGTAGGGAGAAAAGATGGAGAAGAAGCAAAACATTTTAGCTGACAAACTCTTCCTCTTTCTTCAGGAGACCAAAAGTAGCCACAAATTTAGACATGACAGTGGACTTTTGAGGAGACAGGAGTTTGTAAGACTTGGGGGTGAGGGGAGGAAAATGTGGCAGCCACAAACTGATTCTAGTGTTCCAAAGGAAAGTTAAGCAATCAGTATTTTACCCTCGATACTGAGAACAGGCCAGTGTCTTTTTAGGAAGGCAGAATCATCAGGTAAAAATCAGGGAGTGGCTGCTGTAGCAGAGGGAAGTGATGGGGCCAGAAAGGCATTGCCATTTCAGGGCATCGCATTAATGTGGAAGGTGTTGACTGCAGAACAAAATGCTGCAAAGCAGAGTTAAATTTCGAAATACTGCAAGCTGATGGCACAGCCCAATATTGTTTATAGACAGCTGAGTTAAGTCAGCAGTTTTTTATGTGGATTTTTTTTCTAGAATCATTGCTGCCCAAAAGAAGTTACAGTGTAAGAAATTAATAGTGTAGGGTTGCTGTAGCTATGATTGCCTAAAGATGAAACCAAATAATTAACTTTTTTTTTTTTCTCTGCTCCGAAAGTGCAGATCTGTCTTAAGTGATGTAACCAACTAACATAAACAAAACTTAGAGCAATCATTTTCAAATTGTACTTAACCAAATTGACCTTGGGTTTGCTTTAGATCCTAAAAAGTTTTCTGTGAAGGCAGCGTATCATTTTCTGCACTTTGCCCTCATACTTCTTTGCTTTCCTAAACCTGCTCCATGAGCGTACCGATGCTTGTGTAAATTAAAAACTAACCAGCAAGACCAAGTTGACTTTGCTGTGAAAATTTGAATGCCAACATTCAGAGGCTGAAGGTGTTGCACCGAACTTCTTACAAAGAACAGAAATCTCTGAAATAAGTGAAAATACACTTCTGCAGGCAGATTATAATCTTGGAGGATTAGCAAGAACAGAAATGTGGCTTTCCAAAGAACTGTTTTTATCACAGAAGTCATAAGCCTGTTTCTGAATGTGATTACAAAAGTGGTGTAGGGCAAAGTGTTGCTGTTGTGGTTCAGACAAGTATTTCGTAAAGTGTCACACAAAGAACAAGCCCATGTGGCCACGGAGTACAATATTAAATCTAGGCTGCAGTTCATCATGCTGAGGAGACTGAGGGAAACAGCACAAAGATTCAAGCCCTGCTTTGGAGTCGAAAATGTAGCACTGCAGCTCCTTTTTTGGCGGCTTTCCTAGAACATGGAACTTTTATAGGCAGTAATTCACACACTTCTTCAATACAGTCGCCATATATTTAAAATTATTATATCTACTAGCTAAAAAATTCAAACTCCTGTTCAGTGGTGTAATGCTCTGTACAAAGTATAATGTATATGATGCATCTGTAATTGTATATATTTATCTCTATAGGCTGAGTAGATTGCAGCTTTGGAAACCTGGCTATTTCTCCTGCATCCAATGCACTTGGTTTAGTGTGCAAGGTGTACAAAAGGGGAGTAGTCAATGGTGCTTGTATTAAGCTTGTCACAGTATAGTTTGAAGGGTAAAAGACTTAAAACTGGCCAAAGCAAAGCCAGGAAATGTGCTGAATATGTCTCTGAAGTGGGTTTGTACCGTTCTAGGAGAACTCTGAGGCAGATAGAGAAGTGAAATGCAGCTTTCCTTCTGCTTGCCTTTGCTCTGCCTTGGCAGTGTTGTAGGCTGCTGGTGGGTGGCTGTGCTTTGTCCTGCGCAACAAACAAAATCTTCTCTCAGTTCCAATCAAGGTACAGCTTCACATCATTTTGTCTCTGTGTTGGATCTGTTTGGCCCCATCTCCATAATTTTTGACCACCTTAGAGGTCATGGCAGGGCTGTTACCTGCATTTTACCTGTGGGAAATCGAGGCCCAAAGAAGCTGAGGGAGCTGTTAAGGTAACACAAAAGATCTGGGACAGAGCAGAGAGCTGGATCGTGGTCTCCTAGATCCTGTCAAGTAATTTAACTCCCGAGCCTTTCTGCTACCTGTGAACATTTTTGGCAGAAAGGGGAATTGCATGGAGTGTAGTAGTTCCTGTAAGATTCTAAGCACCTTTGTGTATGAATACAAGTTCTAAAATCCTGCATCTATTGAAGTTAAAATTTATCTTAAGCAGGATTCAGATCACAGTGAATATACATACTAACAGCAGAAGTTTGTAGAATCCAAGCAATCTGATGTTAGCATAGTAACTCATGGTAATTACCACAAACAGAAAGGCTGGGGGAACTCTTCTCGAACGTTGATTCTCATACACTGTATAAAAACAATTCTGTTGCCAACTTAATGCCAATGCTAGACAAATTTCCCAATTTAATCCCAGTTTTGTAACTTTTACTAGATTGGCTTCTTGGCAGAGTTATTCCAAATCCATGTTACAGTTTGTCTGTGAAAGAAAGTGGCATATATTGCATCTCAGCATCTGTTTCCAAGCTGTGACACTCCTTAACTTCACATCTAATCTAGGCTATTCTGACTGAAATCTCCTGAGTAGTCTGGATTCTGTCTCCTCTCTCTGTTCCCCTCTCGGCAGTGGGAATCAAAAAGCAGCAGATGCAATGTACAGGCTCTTCTCCACTTGTCACATCCTCTGAAGAGGTACCACTGGAGCAATTTATTTCCTGCAGATGAATTATATGGGGCATCTTACACTGCACTAGGCATGAACCTCATGCTTATCCAAACGCAAACCCATGAAGAGCCTAGCAAGTCATGGTCCAGCCAAACAATACTCAAAATACAGTTCAGAGTGGTTAAGCAAGAAGGAAACAGAGGAAAAGGAAATGGAGTTGCCATCTCCAATTCCCACAGACTTAGCAGCTGGAGTGAGTGAGTGTGCAAGCATGAAGAGCTCAGCTTCCCTCTCCAATGTGATCTCTGTAAGCCAGGATCCCCACCATGAAAACCTGTCTGTGCTTTTTATTGATTACATCTAGGTCTTGAGAAGACAGCCTCAAGTGGTTGTTCAGCTGTCCATTCCCACAGTGCCAGGAGTTTATACATATTAATATCAATTTGTCTTGGTCAGATTCTTAAATCTCATTTTTAGTTCATTCTTAAATCTCTTCTCAAGCTTCCATGGGGTTTAATTCCCATCCTTAGTCTAAAATTGCCCACCTTTGCTGGCCTCTGAGAGATGATGTGAAGCTTGATTTTGAGCTGGATTTTTGGAGTGATTGGATGAAGGGTAATTTCTGTGCCCTGAGGAACAGCGTTCTGGGTGATTCCTGAGCCTTTCTGAGGCTGAGTGCTCAGTATGGGAACTGCAAGGAGATGGTTCTGTGTGATCAGTGCTGAGGTGTTACTGGTGTGATGAGCTGGGATCTGCATATGGCTTTGGTTTTTAGTGACCTAAAAGCTTCTGGACAAACCTTCATCTGCTCTGCATCTCTTCTGCTCTGAAATTGCTCATCCAGTATTCTCTAGCAAAGGTAAAGAATATTCATGTGAAGGCTGTGCAGAATTTTCTAAACAACTGTAGGGTTTTTTTATTTGTCCTAGAAATAAGGCTGCTGTCTGAGTCTTACAGAAGACAAACAAATCAGCATTGCCACATGATATTCTTCATAGTAAATGACACAGATATGTGTAGTAGAGCACAGTTTGTAGTTCTTATAACCAAAAATGTATAAACCAGGCCCTGGTATTTAACTCTGCTTTCCTTTATTATTGCATGGGCAATTAATTTAGTTTTATTACTGTACAGGATTTTGAGGTTTAATTACCTCATTTTTCTATTTTATAATATTTGTATAACAAAATGTTGAAATAACGTCATTCATTTCTAAGTTTTGCCTGTAAAGCTGAATTTCCTCTGTTTACAGAGGAAATGTTTATAGATTTATTTGTATTGGTGAATCCTGTAAACACTTCCAAATATCAGGGTAAAAGAATTTGTTTCCATTACACATTTATATTTTCCTTTTGCTAAAGTCTCCCTGAAGTCTGCTTCTTTCCTTTTCTCCCCACACATCTTTTTGATTCCACATGATGCATTCAAAGTGAACATTACTGAGCTCTGTCACTTGTAGGGCACATGAAAGGCCCAATGGACTGGGCTGGCAGATTTTGGGGGTGGGGGTAACACTGACTATGCTCTCCTTCCATCAGGTAGTGCAGTTCCCTGACCCTCACTGAGGTTGTGACACTTGGAGGCTTGGTCTCACAGCATTTCTATCTCAGTCTCCGAGAGGAAACTCCAAGCTTCGTGCCAATAAAACATCCTGGGGGTGGAGAGAAGTGGATGAGGATCTTTTGTCCTTCTTGTCCTCTTTCACTTTGCAGAAATACTGCGACATCCACTCCAGCAAGGACAAGAATGCAGGTGGTTTTTGTCCTGGTTTCTGGAGAGTAGAGGGATTCTCTTTTATTTCTCGGTCTCAGTCTGTCTCTGTTCCTTTTCCCCATCTCAAGCTGGAAGAAAGAATTCTAACAACTTCCTCAGAGTTCCCTAATAATTGAGCTGAAATGCTCTTTGAAATATCCTGCTAATTGAGGGCCTGTTCTTGGTGCCTGAAAGTCTTAAGTTTTATAGTTGGAGCTGGAGAAGTTTGTTTTCTACCACCTAGCTGGCTTTCTAGCTTTTCTAGCTCAGGTCACCTATTAGAGAAGCTGTTCTGAAAGGTGGAATTTCCAGATTTTTCTCCTGCTGATAAAGAATGCTTAATTACTTGAGCAACCTGGGGCAGCACCAACACAACATGTACCCACTGGCAAGGAGTGAATCCTGTCCTTGTGGGAGTTCAGAGTTATGAATTCGATTGTCTCCAAGCCAAGGAAGACACTGAGTCAAGTCTCCTCTGTCCTGGGATTTGTCCTAACATCTTCCTGTGATTGCATAAAGCCATTAGTGCAGCTTTTGTTTGAAAGAACTGTGCAAATCTGTCTGAATCACATTTTTTTTCAGCACTCCTAGTTGTGACAAAATTTCACCTGACACTAGAGCATGCCACCATCTGCAGAAATGATGGGTGTGATAGTTTTTCTCTGGTAAAAATGACAGCTTGTTCTTGCATGCACTTGATCAAAGTTGCAGCTAGAATCTTGGCAAAGTCATATTTGTATTTCTGTCAGCACCTCGTGGTCATCATAGCTGTAGAAGGCCAGAGACTAATCTGTCCTGTCTCATGCAGCATCAGCAAAATTGCCAGCTATGTTCTGATCCTGGATTTCTTTATTGTGGGTGATGAATGATGCACTGGATGAAACAGAAGGAGTACATCTGGATTATCAGATATCACGCTGAGTGCATAATGCTGACACTCAGGAAAATCTCATCTTGTGAGCTAAACATTTTTCATATGCAAGTCAATTTTAGCTAATAAATAGAGCACCAGAATGCAAATCCCTCCTGTTCATTACTGCCCTTTCTGTAGCAATACAAGACAATTCCAGGACTTTAAGGCACAGGCTTGTCATCTGCAGCGTTTGTTCTGGATGATCCCTGCATGCTCTGCAGGTATTGTAAATGGAAATTAACTCTGCCTTTGAAATGTGGGGTCCCAGTACAATGCTCTAAATAAAAATACATCAGAGAAGGAATTTGATGAGAAGGAATTTTTAAAGTAGCATGTAGACAATACAAGGAAAGCAACATTTGAGATTCTTACTTGGATGCTGTACTCCATAATGCAGTGATCTCTCACACAGGGGAGACTTGCATTTGTATTTATGAGGAAGTGAGTAAGCCCTTCCCTACCATTGCAATAATTGATTTAATACAGGTATGCTATGTGTGCAATGAAAACATTTCCTTTTTAATTCTGTGTTAACAGTAAGAGGAAAAAACAGGACAAAATATATGGGTGTGAATCCAGCACTCCAGCATATTATTCTCATGATGATGATTGCTCTATATAGTGTAAAGCAATAGGAATTTTGTAAATACTGTTCATCCTGTAGTCTGTTTAAATAATCATTGCCTTCACTGAGGAGATATCTCAGGCTTGAATTTGGTAGAGTAGGCTTTTCTCAGATGAGAAGAGTAAAATCAGAAGGAATTAAGTTGGGATTTGAGAGGGAAATGAGGAAACTTTTATTGATTTTAGTTCACTGCCATTGGCATTCTAATTACAATTAGAGAAGTGCCAGCTTCGAGCTTTTTCAGTGTTTGAGGAATTTGAGAATCGAGATTTCTGTATGTCCCCTACAGAATAAGAAAATAAGTGTATAAATAACTCTTGCTGTCAGCAGATAACTTTGTCACTAGTAGTGATCATTTCCAAAGGGGTTCTCATGCAGCTAACTCCAAAGACTGACTGGCATTTCACAGTAGCTCTCTGAATAATTTATCTTACTACCATAGCGAGTACAAATTGTAACACTTGTGGTTCATCTGCAAAACGTCCTGCTTGCCAGTTGTTTCACTCAGAGTGCTTTGGCACTGTGCTCTGCCAGGAAGAAAGGTCAGCAGCAAAATTAAAAACCCCCAGGGATTACACTGCAGTTGTCCACAGAGGGGACTTTGCTCCAGAGCCTCGGTGGCGTTCTGCTTCTCCCTGCATGTTCTCTGTCAGAAGGGCCAGTTGATGTTGGGAAAAGTTCTTGGGTTGACAGATGAGGGCAAACCCTTATTTGCTGTGCTGAGCCTGAGCTGGTGACAGCTATGGAGGGCTCCATGGCCAAGGTGAGAGAAGAATAATCAATCACCTGCAGGCAGAGCAACTATCAACAGTCCTTAGTGTGTCCTGCTTTACAGTAATTTCAACCTCTAAATACTATTTCATTTTTTATTTCTTCTTTAGTCTCATAGGCAGTGCGCAGATCCAGTGATTTTATTGATTCCAGTTAAGAGTGAACTGATACTTCCTTCCTTGAACTTTGTAAAAGGTTTGTTCTTTTGCTAAATTCTCATAATAATGTTCGAAGACCCTGTCAACTCATATAAGTTTGGAAATTTGGAAAAAATAGGTTGAATGCTTAAAAATTGTAAGCCCATTCTAGTTCAACCGAAAGAAAAACGAAAACCTTATCCTAAACTGTTTCATTTACTTTACTCTTTGTTTTAAAATATCAAGTGTATGAATGTGTGTATGTGTGCAATGAATTGAGCAACTTGTAAAGCAAAAAAGTAAAAGCCAATGCCCAGAAGCTTCCATGAAAATAAAGAAGTTTTACATTCCTACAACCTCTGAGATGATCAGAAATGACCAATGCTGCTCAGTTGCAAAGTGAATTTTCTACAGCTGCACCCCTCATGCTTTGTATTTAAAGCTCGTTTGCTGTTCCAAACCAGTACTCACACAAAAGCTCCCCCTGCAAAGCAGTGTAGCAGCTCACCCACACAAACACCTTTTTTCCCACATCACAATACATATCTTGTTCATGAGTGAAATTTATTTGAGCAACACTCCATTTTCTTACCTGCTGACCACTCTGTTGATTCGCATCCTCTCTGAAATGCAGTTTTCTTTCCAGGTCCTTTACAAGTGCAGCTTTGTTTTCCCGAATAGAATCTTCTGTTGGTAATGGCAGAGGCTTCAGGTTTTTCTTTGTTAATCCCTGGGTTGGGCTATTGAAAGAAAATTCTGATATTAACATGCAGCGGCCAGTGTGTATATAAATATATATATATATAATCTCCTGTATGATAGGATATGATATAATGGAACCTATTAGTTATTGACATAGAAACCAAAGCACAGTACAGGACTCGATTATTTTTTTGGTCCTATCTTAATGGGGCATCCCATTCCCATGCAGTAGAAATTAAAAACACACATCTTAAAGAGAATAAGTGTTGTAATGGTACAATAAGCATCTAAGTTGCATTTATATTTATCTTGCAATAATGATGTCACAATAAAGGCTAAAGAAATGAGTGTAGGTATTATCTTAGGTGTACTGTGTGTACATTTGACTTCTATCAGGCAATAAATTAAAAGTTAATACAATTTCTCATTGATCTTTATCTCTCTTCTTCATTGATCATTTACTCTTTCCATGAACTTTAACTTCTTTAATTTCTCTCACCCTTTTATTACACATCAACGGTTATTTTGTAATTTTATTTTATAGATGCGGCCTGTAAGGTTTGAAAATAGTTAAATTCTTAAATAAGACTGCCAGCAGGACACTACTGGGGAGTGTGCAATATCCAGGTAGTTTACTAGAACAGATCTTGGTAACAGGCTCTAGGTAAAGGCAAAACAGGTGATTGCTCTGCAAGGTATTATCCTTGTGTTGTTCTGCAGACACAGTGAGCTCTCACTCCTTTTGTAGCCAGAATTACTGTCACTGATAATGCCAAAAAGGGAAGCTGAAGTTTCAGTAGGTTGTTTACAAATTATCACAGATACTGTTCAGGTTCCTTCCCCACCTTTCGTGCCCTGCTGAGACTCTCCCATGCAGAGGCCAAGATTTGAATCTCCGCTAAAGGAGCACCAGTTGTGTGGGAATTCAGCACTGGGCTGGGGCCCAGGAAAGCTGAAGTGAAGGAAACACATTTAACCAGTCTGCCTGGCAGGCATATCATGGTGACTTGTGTGGCCACGCCTGTGCAGCAGTGAGAAAAAGGAAAGCACATTGCAGAGGTTAAGTGTCATCAATGAGGAGAACAGCCCTGGAGCACTTGTGCCCCAGCTCTGAAGGGCTGCAAGGGGACTGGTGACAGCTGCAGCTGATTTTTGCTTGCTCTTGCAGCATTGTGGAAGCAGACCAAAGGCTTGAGCTGGCTCAAGTGAAAACCTTCGCTGTGACCTTAAAGCTTTGTGCTGTGTGCCTGATGAGGATGCCAGGGCTGGGAAGGCCTCCAGGCACATGCCATGGGGTGATGGCAATTATGTGGCTGTGCCGGGCAACTGGGAAGTCTTTGAGTAGCAGAGCAGGACTGGTTTGAAGGCAGGATTTCTTGGCACACAGAGTGGTGAATGCTGTAGACACAGGGACACATTTTTCTGTTGTAATAACATTTTGGTTGATGTAGTATCAGCAGGATAGTCACGAGATTGTGACCTGCTGATGGCCATCACTGCACTGAACTGTACCATTGATAAAAAGGGAAATACTCGTTACTTTGTGCAGGATTTGGAGCTCTCTGGGTAAATAGTTGTGCCGATGTACAGGTGCTAGCCTTGCTAACACAGAATTCACATAGTCCACAAAAGGGAAATTTGCTTCAACTCCACCAGTAAAGCAGAGACTCCTCAGGCCACCACCTTGACAGTACATCATCATCCTTATTTGCTTGTATCATGGTAGCTATTTTGCCATAGAAATCATGCTGGCTGTTAATTAAACTGCTTATGCGCAAACCATTAACTCTCCTGAGATTTTCTGGGGGACTTCAAATGTAGAGAGTACTGCAACCAGAAAAATACCTTTACATATGTTATTTCTTAGATTTACCTGGACTACAAAAATAACTTGTAGTATAAGGTACCTGTAAAACTTTACTTGTTGCTTACAATAGATATGAATGGTTTTATACCTGGTGTAAGCAAAGAGTCTTGGAGGGACTTATCCTGCAAGCTCATGAAATCTTTTCTCCCATTAGCACAGTCTTATGAATCTCTGAGCCCCCACATTGTTGTCTATCTATCTGTGTGCTCACATTCCTCTGTCCTGAATTCTATCTTATTACAGAAGTTATTATCCCTTCTTTTCTTTACTGGATGTAAAGATTAAATTACCAGACTATATGAATAACTCACTTCTCTACTTTATGAAAAACTCGCGTTTCAGTGACTCCCCCACTGAACGCCTGAGCAGAAATACATCCAGTTTTGAGTGTTTCTTGTCCCTGTGCATGTCGTTTCTGGTACTCACGTGGCTGGTGTGCTCCTGGGCAGCCCCATGGCGTTGGTGGATGGTGCAGTTGGAAGCGAGGGAAGAACAGCACTAAGGAAAGCTACAGGATTCTGGATGCGTCCGGTCGGGGAGAGGGGAGCAGGAGTCACAGTCTGTGCCTGGAACTGTTTTACACTGCCCGTGGCAAGCGATAGTGGGGGCACCACAGGGTCTTTAGGGCTTGGCAGAGACTGGTCACTTTTGCTTGCAAACCCTCCTGAAGACCTTGCCTGGGTGGGTGGAGGATTCCCTGGGAAGTTTTCCATGCTGTTGGCTCTCTGCGCTGCCTGGGGGACGCTGGTGAATGTCCCAGAGGGGCTGGCAGAGGGGCTGCCCGGCGGGGGTGTTTGGGGAGGCAGGAACTGCTTGGGGCGGCTGTAGCCAAAGGCTGGCGAGGCAGAGGCTGAGCTTTGCTTGTACAGGGTTGAGCTGGACTGCTGGTAGAAGGAAGTGGCAGAGTTCACCAAAGTGGTGTTGAAGGACAGCTCCCTGAGAGATGCCTGGTGCACCTGCTGTTGTTCGAGCAGCACCTGGTTGTGGAGCTGTTTTAACTGGCTCTGGTCACTGCATGGAAAATAAAGATGAACAGAATTGGTTATGAGGCCCTGGAGGAGCCAATTGACTGCATTGCTATTTCTCTCCATTTTCAGAGAAAAAATTCTATGTCCTGTGACACAGTAAGAAGAGCATAATATCAGTTTGCTACTAAAATAACTTTTTCCTTCATCTCCCCTTCTTTGCCAGAGGCACCAACTGCAGATTATTTGACTGAAGATAATTCTTACATTTTAGCATATGCAATATAAATATAAATCTTACTCTGAGATATTTAAGGGGTAGCGTTGTCAAAGTCACCTTAGTACCTCTCTGCATGTGAAACTAAGAGAGAGATTTGGTGTATCACAATTTAAATGAGTGCTTGTAAACCAGATTACATTATTTACCTCCTGCTGAAGTGGGTTCTGAAACCAGCACTTTGGCTGATACAGCTTTGTAATAACCCACCACAGGACGTATTACTGGCATAGTTTAGGTGGTGCTGACATTCTGTGACAGGCAGGAGTGGATAATTCAGAGAGGACTTGCATTCCACACAGGTGTTATTTTCCTAGATGCTGTCTACTAGGTAGTTCTTCAGGGCCTTTTTTACTTTGCAATTAAGGAAAATCATTTCGCCTTGTCAAGTGGTTTATTTGGTTATTATGTGTATGGAAATACAGCACACAAAAAACAGGAGAGCTTTTTCCCTTCCAAAACCAGAAAAGACCTAGGGGTTATGGAAAATAATTGTGTAATAAACTATGGAGTATTAAATAACAACTGATAAAAACTAGAAGATATAGATGCAGAGACCAACCACAACTGCTCCTGACAAAGCAAATACATACTCAACACAATTTTGTTCTAGTTACAAGACTTTGTTTCTCAATGTACTAAACAAAAATCACATTAAAGGCAGATAAAGATAGCAATTTCAAGCTTTCAAAAAGTAGAATGTTAGAGAGTTAGTAGTTGTATGGGCCTGGTTTTGTGTCCTTATATATACATCTACATAATAAAGCAATCCTTTGTAACAGGGATTTTGGGGGGGGGGGGGGGAGTTGAGTGAAATTCTGCTTTATGTAAGTATTTGGGTACTTAAATACTGCTGCTGCTCCCCCTTTAAACTCCCTATAGCTCAGAAACTATGTAGGGCTGTGAATGGGGGCTTCACAAATTAAAAAACCCTGTGCTCCAAGTTCTTCCTCTGCTACAAGGAATATAAATTCTGTCTTCCCCTTGTAATGTTAATGCTATGATATTACATCCCCACTTAATAGTACCGGGGAATTACTATATAAGGTCCTTCCTGAGCCCTTAGGTAAAGCTTCTGCCTATTTAAGAAATGAAATTAAGGTGTCTGCATGCCTTTTGTTGAACTATGAGTGGGAGGTTGAAAACGTCCTGAAAATATTTTTCTTAATAAACTGCAGGGTGAATTCCATAAATTGTCCTCTGAGAAAACTTCACTACTTCTTCAAATTTCCCCGTGAGCTCCCAGTGCACCAATCATGCAGGTGCTTTCTAGTTCAAGTGGTTTCACCTTATCAGGCATTTCCAAGTATTTGATCTGTTTTAGGAGGAGATGACGTTTGTGGGACATACAAGTCATGAGGCATGGCCTTTGGGATGACAGGTGCTTGCTGCTTGCCAGTCTGAGCTGTGTGTAAGACTGAATATGTCTGGTTTGGGCAAGATTTCGTAGCCAGAATTGAGTGAGATATGTTTGAAGATCCTGCATAAGATCAGTGTTCTTTACCTTTTGGTTGCAGCAGAAAACACTGTGGAGTTAATAACATTTCAAAGGGAAAACATTCTCCTTTTAAACTTGGAGATCATTTTTCCTGAGAGGGATTTACAGAGAAAATAATCTTAAGATTGTGGTTAACTAGGCCAACGCCATCTAACACCTACCATCTTTTTATTCCACATTTGAGTTTTTGCTCTAGTGCAATAGTGTTATGGTCAAGAAATACTAAATAAAAAGAGTGATTTAGAGACTCTGAGAATTAGACTTCTGTTTACTTACAGCTTTGGTTTAGCCAGTACTGGGGGAGGTTCCTTGGACGGTGATGTTGGCTCTGGTATTTTCATTGGCTGGCCATTTATCTTCTCAGGGAAATGGTTGGGTCTGATTTGGTTTGGAGTGCCAGGTGCATCCTCTGAGGAAGATTCACTTCCTTTTTCATCTTCAGGCAGCTTGAAGTGCACCCGGAGCCCTGCCTTGGAGCTCGACCTGGGTTCGTTGTGGTTCACAAGGACACCCTCGAGTTTAGGTTTGGGTGTTTGATTTGCTCCAAGGCTGCAAGGAGTTTGGGGGGGAGGTTGGTGTTCAGTGGCCACGAAGTCGATGGAGCCCGTGGTGTGCAGGGCAGCAGCATTGTTGCTGTCTTCAGGGGCTGAAAGAGGAAAGGGCAAACCTTTGGGATATGGAAATGCAATAAATCACAGTGAAATGAAATCACAAAAGCTACAGTTCTAAAAACTCCATCTGATGGCCTTCCAGCTGTTGCACTGAGTCGTTTGACCTTGTTCATTTAAGAAAAATTCCCTTGAAAAAGGAATATTGTAAAGGGACACAGTTCCAGTTTGGAAATTCAATCAGTGGTCTTCAGCCATGTCCCCAGTGAATTCCACTACATCTTTGAGATACAAGCTTTTTTTTCCCCCAAGGGAATTCTCGTACTCTTTAGTTATGAAGAACATAGCCAGAACTTGAGCTGCATTGGAGTCAACAGTGCAAGCATAAATCACAGCCTGCTTGTATTTACCAGGGATTAAAGGACTCAAACCAGCTCTTACCTTTGACAGTCAGACGAGCTATGCTGGACACCGTGCCATATTTATTGCTTGCAGTACAGGTGAAGCTGCCAGAATCTTCTGAAAACACCTCAGCAATGACGAGAGTACAAATCTCCTCTGCAAAGCATCAGAGCAGGATTAGTGCTTGAAGTGAACATGCAGTGAACAAACACACAGAGCCCTGACTACCTTTGGGGACATTTCCATAAGGTCTTCCCCCTTGCCCAGTTTGTTTCTGGTTGCATCAGTATTATCAATTTTGGCAGCCTTTGTGTGCAGCAGCTGTTATCAGCATTGTCTGCAGCAACTGGTACCCTCTGTGCTCCAGCATGCCCAGTGAAAGCAAAGAACAGGTGTCAGCAGTGTGTGGAAAACATTAGAAAATGTTTTCCTAACATATGAAGTACAGACTTAAAAGAACTTCAAATTTAATTTGGGAAAGTATTCAGTGCACTCCACACTGTCACCTCATTAAAATATAGGTGTTTTTATCTCTGTAGATTGGAAGATTAATTATAATTGTTTGGGAACAATTCAAGTGGAGCCACTCTGTAAGGGGAAAGAGTATAAAACATACATTCAGTTGTTTTCAAAAATATCCGTGCAGATCTACAGATAAAGGGGATTGTGCTAACCGTTCTTACAGAAAGTTGTCTTTTCACTTCTTTGTGAAGATGACCAAAAATACACTAGCAAAATTGTACCAGAAAAAATGATATTCCATCTAGAAAAGTCAGTCTGGGTCTATGGCATTCCTGTCTGACCAGTGTCTGACAGGTCTGGGCAGCAGTGCCAGCTGATAAATACCTGTGGTGATGGGATTTGGAATCTTTGGTTTGACTTCATGGCTGGGAGGAGGGACAGTAACATCTAAAGTGAACTGAAATGTGGGCTGATAAAATTTCTTCACCTGCTCAGTGACTGTTTTTCTACCATTTTGCAATAAATTTTCCTAAAAGCCTACGGGATAAATATTCTGGGAGTACTTTTGCAGAAGGCCATAAGACACTTGAACTCGATTGTTTCATGTCATCACCAAGGAAAACCTGACAGCAACAAAGAGGCTGTTTGCTATCAACTCTAGGAGAATAATAGTTTATTATAGTAGGATGATAACAGAACTAGTTTAAGGCATTAGAGTATCTAGTTTATCGTGCTGGGATCTGCCAACCACTGCATGCATGGAAATCCAGATTCCTTCTGAATGAGCAGCAGGTGATGAGGCTGTGACAACTGCACCCAGCTGATTATCCCCTAAAAACTGCTTCACATTACTCAGCAGTGATGCCACTGCACACTAACAGAACAGTGGTAGTGGTTTCTTGTAGAAACTCCATTTTTTCACTCCTCAATCTCAAACAGAGGCAGTTTCTTTCAAGACTTTTTTTCGGGTGAAAACATTTCGAACAGGGTGAGGAGAATACAGAAGTTTATATTCCATAAGAATTAATAGTCCTTTGGTAATTTTCCATCTTGAGAGGGGCGGCTTCATATTTTTATTGTCAAAACGCCTAAAGAGGAGAGTGAATCTCCCATGGAGAAATAACCAAAGCTATGAGGCTCCTCTGCTGCAGCCATGTGAGCAGCCCACACTCTGCCCCTGGTCCTTGAAATCAGCAGATCCAGCCACATTTTTAGGATTTGCTGATATCAGGGGTGGAACACCTGATGTGGTACTCTCACATTACGCTGGTGGGGAGCACAGGGAATGGCTGACATGGCTGAACATCTGATGCAATGTTCCCTAACTGGTAGATAGATAAAAATAGCTCAGCTCTACCTCATCTCGTAAACTTCAGGACCTCAGATGTACGGGGGTTCCTTGTACATCAATTTTATTAAGCTTCATCTTGTTTAGATCATGAGTTAAAACTGGGTCAAAGCAGAACGGAAACGTTTTCTTCAAAAGAGATGGAATTAATTCAAATTATATGTTTGTGGAACAGTCTACAGTGAAAATGTATGTCACTAGTAGCTACAGAACATGGGGAAAAGAAGAAGTTACATTAATTAAATAATGAAGTTTTGATAAGGAATATTTTTGTGAGATTAAATCACCACGTCTATGTAATTAAAAATTATGGGCCATTTGATGATGCTCACCTGGTTCAGCCATAGATCGTGGTTCTAAAGGGAAGAAGAGCAGAATTATTAGATTGAATATAGTTACTTTTGCCAATATTTCTTTTTTCTCAAGCAATAAATATAAAGTTTGACCTTCTAAATATGATGGAATATCTTTTGGATCCAATTTTCTGTTTAAGGGGTGGTGAAGACAGCCAGGCCTTTCACTCAATGGTATGTCAAAGCCACTGAACAATATGAACATTTATGAGCACTGTTGGGAGCTTAGGAATAGGAAATAAATTCTCCAAGTTGTAGGGGGTTTTTCAGTATTGGCACAATTTTATTGTGTCTTGAAGACAATTTTTGAAACTCGGATCTACATGAAATCAAGTTATGATGAACCATTGTTTCACTAAGGTTTAGTTTAGTGTGGTATTTAAGGCATTTCTGTTGCATTTTCACAATTTTAGCATTTCAGTGACTTTGAGAAAATTGCAGATGTTCTGACTGCATTTGAAAATTAAAATTACAGCTGTAATAAGGAATTCACAGTGTTGCTACGTTAGCAGTTTTGCTGCTTGCCTATATTTTATTAGACACAATATTTTCACACAAGAAACATACTTTTCTGTAATATCCTAAAATCTGGAGAGTCTTCTATCAGTGTTCCTTCTCTATACCATTCAACCTTTGGGGAAGGAGCTCCTTTCACCCGACATTCAAAAACAACAAGCTGCCCCTCAGAAGCTGAAATATCCTGTAACATCTAATAGAGAAAATGAATAGACAGTCAGTAAATGTCTTAATGGTCTGGATGTAATACTGATTTCAGTAAGATTTAAGAAAGCCACTTAAACCCTTGAATGGCTGAGGAAAAGCATCTTTTTTTCTTTTTTTTTTTTTTTTTTTGAGAGCTGATTTTTAATTATGTCTCTTTATCTGACCTCTAGATTTCAAATATGTCATAGAAGAAATTACCTTTGTAAATACAGGAGCAGCAATTATAGGTCTTCCATCCAGTCCTTGCAAATAGTTAGTGGGGCTTTGTGCCTGTGGATTTCAAAACATCACAAGACAAGGTTTGGGTGTACAGACAATTTTTTCATATACAGGAGAAATGTGCTTTTGGAATGATATGAAAGATATTTTGGTGGATGAAGCTCAAAGCAAAATACGTAATGCAAAGAACAGAAATTCTGTTGTGGGCAACTGCTGGTGATCTTTCTGGATGGGATAACAGCAAAAATTCTGTTATTACTTTATTGCCTTAATCATGGCAAGAAAAGCTTTACTACAGTGTATTGTAACATATTTCCTCATACTTCAGTAAGGCAAATATATGTTGCCTCCTTGGTCACAGTCTTCTTTTAAAAATTCTCACTTACAGAATAGTTATTGATGTTAACAAGGAAATGTTAAGTCAAGTTACATGTGTGACTGCTGCTATAATTCTTCTCCTTTGCCAAAACCAAACCATTTACAGAGGTGGGATATCAACCTGTTGATCCTACTCAGTGAAAAGGGAATGGAATTGTTCTCCTCCTGGAAAACTCCATTATATAGGTTGAGTATTTACTGTAGTTTTTTATTTTAGTGTAACAGGAGTGGCCCAAGAACAGCAGAAGCAATGATTCAGTATCTCAGGGAACAGCCAAATGACATAGATGGTGCCTTATGAGCCAACAAAATTTAAAAGTAGGGATTTTTGAAGTGACAATTACCCTTAAGCGCCTTCTCCCAAAATGGCAAAGTATTGCAGAGGCTTAGTTCTGTCCTCATTGTAATCATAAGTAAACATGCATTACTTCCCCTGTTCAGTATCTGTTAATTGGTTACCACCTAATTCTGGGCTGTAAACTTTGAGAAACTCAGAAACTCAGTGAACTTTTCAGTTTTAAGTAAATATGACTCCTCTTTCTTATCAGGAAAGGATTCACAGCTGTGAATATGTTGACAGTTTGCTACCAAAACGACTCCAAATGCACGATAATGTTAATTAGAAACCCTTTGATGTGGACAGTAAAATGTGATGTGGCAAAGAAGCTTATCTACATACAAAGGAAACATAGTAGTGAAACGACTCAGCCTAAAATAAGTTCCACTGAAGGGAAAAGAGCTTGTTTTTAGTTGCTGAAATTGAGCATGGTGTCCCCCCTACCTGGCTGACTGGCGCTGACACTCTCTGGACAGGGACAGACCCAGGCTGAAGCCCAGCTGACGGTGCCTTGGAGGTTTCCTGGTGCTTGCTTGCAGTTCTGACAGCAGGAGATGCTGCATTCACGGAGCTGTTGGCTGGCTTGGCTTTGCTGTGGAATATTAACCAAGAGAGAGGTGTCTAACTCGGGGCTAGAGCTGTGTGTGGGTGTCCCTAAGTTACCTGTGAGCCCCAGCCTCACTTCTGGGGCTGAAATCCTCTTGGTCTCTGCTGATCTGTGCTCCTAGGTAAAACTGCCTTTTGGAAGTCAGCCTGCATATCTGGTCACTCTAATATCTCAGTTCAGCCTCACCAAATGCCTGAGATAACCCCATTGTGGCTGTTCCCAGCACAGAGCAACATGAGAAAGCCATGCTGGTTTCACAGGGGACACTGCTGGTTTCTATTTTGTGAAGATTTGGGCCTATATGGTAATGAAAATCCCATGGTTTGCTTGGATACAGACTCAAGAATTAATTGCTGAAAAATAAAAAAGAGACAGGCTTTCTGACCAACATGGCATCAGTTTTGCTGGTGTACAGGCTGACACCTCTTCACTTTGTGCTTGTTTGTATATGGAAATGTAAGAGTTGACCCTTTTTAATTTTCTTGCAAGGTGAAATAATGCAGACAGTGAAGAGCTGGTCTTTTTATTCAGTTTCAGGTCTTCCAAACAGAGTGAAGGTACAAGTGTTGTGATCACTGATTTCTCTTTTGGATGTCTCATATTAACTCCCTTTAGTTACAGGTGTTCAGATTTGTGTGATGACAGCTGGAAGCTAAGCAAAAATGAAGACACTCTGATTATACCCAAACCTGGTCTTTCACCATGTGATCATTTGAGGGCACCTACTACGATGTCAGAGCAGCATTCTAAGAAAAAAATTACCTCCCAACTCAATGAGGTAAGTGATTTAGAGATGCCATCAAGTGATCAGGATCATGCTTAACCCTACATTGGCACCTAATGGGATGAAGGTGAAAAATAAAAAAAAGCCTGTGACATTTGGACAAGTCTCAGCTAGAATAGAAAACTTCACAATTCATCCCAAAACAATTAGCTGTACATCCCAAGTTTGAGACTTCCTTAATATGGAGTTTTATAAAACCCCTAACATTTATCAAAGTCCATAAACCACTTCCATCTGGAGTACTTTATAACTTGGAAGTTTAAGCAGGATTTGCTGTCAGCCTGAGGTCTGCAGTCAAATATACTGCAAATGTCTTCTCTTTGCATTTTAAAAACTGATATTTGTAATGAGTATAATTCTCCTTAGTGGTAGGCAAAGCCATCAGGGTGCATAAATCTATCTGATTAAGGCCTCTTTTATCAAGCACTGGTTGCTTTTGATTTTGGGTCTGTGTATACAAAGGAGTTCAAAATAAAAGACTGAGTGTTTTCAACCAGTCTGACTCCCTTTCTAGTTAATCAAAGGACTTTGGTTCTGAAAGATTTTTAGCAGCATTGGACCAGGTTCTAAATCATCAGTGGATGGATTTCATTGAGGAAAAATAAATAAATGAATAAGTAAATAGTTCCCAGATTTTCGAGTATATCTGACATTTTCCTTTTTGTAATTAAGTAGTCTTTTATATCATCATTTCTATTCACTCAAGTGCATGTCTATTAATTTCTTTATCTTAAATCTGAATAATCAATCTCTACCTATATTCTGCCAAAACCCCTGTGTATTTTCATGTGAGAAATTGTACTATGTTCTTTGTTCAAGTCAGACACTTAAATCAGAATTTAAGTTGGATCTAGTCAAATTGCTTTTGTTTTAGTAAATTAAATTTAGAATTCCAATCTTTCTGGTAACAACTTTCCTCTTATATTAATATTTAATATTAAAATTTCAATTCTTAGTCTTAAATTGAGGGCACACAAGCAAACAAACGTTTGTTCCCTACTATTTGTAAAGCAAACAAACAAGCACACGAACAAAATTCAAACCAGCCTAATCCTAATTAATCCTAATCAGAATGTTAGTGTGTTGGGAGCTGCACACTGAAATGTCTGCACTTGTGGGTTTTTTAACTGTAAGAAACATGGAAGATGAAATTGGTTTTAAACTTACTGATCCATTTCGTCTTTGATGATTTCACCTTCAGAGTCAGAAGAAGAGATGCCTATGAAAAAAAAAGGAATCATTTAGCAGATGAGTTTTTGAGTTTCTCTATGAATGATAGAAACCTTTATTCAGATTCCCCCCAGAGCACTCTATGGATTTGTGTTATAGAGCTATGCCCAGACAAAAGATCCCATTGCGGGGGAAGTGAGCCAGCCTTCCTCACTGTGCAAGGTGCAGAACTGCTGTTGAGATAAGGCAGATTTGGGAGCAGGTGCAATTGGAGTAAGGAGAACATCCAAGAGGGAATGAATACCTGAGTGTTCCTCGGGTTCTCTTTCAATGCCACTAGGATTTAGTCCCTATTTGTTGTAAATCAAACAAGAGCTTCCTTCTCTCAGACACCTGATACTGTCAGATTAAAAGAAAAAAGAGAGAGACCTGGAATCCAAGCTATTATTCTCCAGCTCGTGCCTTGTAGCACAGTATGGAGAAGATACCAGCTCTGCTTGCTCACAGCTGTCAGACACTGAGACATTTTGCACTTCTGATTCTGCCTTCACTGGGCTGGGAATTTGCATTTTCTCTGCAGTTCCTGCCAGTGAGCATCTCCCTCAGCCATGGCTCCCATCCAGCATCCACTGGGTAGGAAAAGCAGGCCTTGGCCCCTGCCTCGAGAACTTGTAAATCCCTGCCAAGCACAGACATCTCCCATTAATGTCAGGGCCAGTGCAGATACTAAAAAAAGGATTTGTCCTTTCACTGTCACATTGGAGATGTGGAAGAAGAATAACAGGAGAATGAAATTCACCTTTAGGGCAGGCTTTAATTTATGAATGGTCCCACTGTGGTCAGTGATGGGGCTCATAGTATAAAGAGAGTAAAAGAAAAAAAATCCTACGTGTTTATTTTATTGTCCTGCTAGCACAATAATGGATTCAATCTCAAATCTTACCCAAGAAAGTGTTAAAAAGAAACATAGTAAATAGACCACTCTTAAGCATAAGGAGAAAGAAAAGGCGCTAGATCTGCATCTATATATTCAGTTTGATTTACAGCATCTGCTGGGCAAGTAGAATATCAAATTGATGGCATATTTATTTTGGTTACAAGGTCCCAATAAAGAGTTAAGATGAAGCTGTCCTACATTCAATTTGTGATAGTGACTGTGGGGAAAAGGGATAAATAAGAATTAATAAGATGCAAAATTGAGGTTCTTACATTTCTGTAGAATTCCACAGACAAAAATACAAGGTGGTTTCAGAATGGGAATATTTTTAGACTTGAATCTTGCAGTGAGATGCTCTGGGGAGCAACACCATAAAATGTAAAGGCTGGTCCCTTGTCTGGAGAGTGTTTTACAGGAAAATAATAAAGATGTTAGTAATGATGGAGAGTGTTGACTCTCACTGTGTATTTTTTGTGACGAAACAATCCCAGTCAGCAAACAAGATACAATTATGTATCTCAATCCTGCACAAGCAATTTCAGCAATCAGTTTGTGCAGCCCTGGTAACATCACCTTCTATGTAAATCTCTGCAGAAGTGGAGTCTGTTCCATAGATGTTGGAGGCAAAGCACGAGTAACGCCCTGTGTCCTCCTCGAAAGCTTCAACAATGACCAGCGAGTGCCGATCACCTGCCTGGATAATTTGAATATCTGGTGAGTTTTCAAGCTCCTTCCCTTCACAGTACCACCTGCAAGGCAAAAAGAAGTTGGTTTTCAATGCAAACAGGAGGACAATGTTTGAAGTCTTTCTGATGCTAAAATTGGTAGGTTTAGCCTGGAGATTCTGACAGAGTACTGCAGAGGGGTATTGAATCAACAGTCGCAGGAATCAAATATTGGTGATTTTAATAATATTCAATAAAGTGTAAAAGAGCTCTGAATTTGGAGCACAGTCAATCCAGCTCTGAATTTCTCTTGAGGTTCAATCAGATCTGTGTAGTGCAGCAAAAAAAACCAATCCTAAGTTAACAAATAATTCCTCAAAGTTGTGTCTCCTAAGGTCATGTTCATTCAGAATGTGACTGAAATTTGTCTTTATTGTCTAGGCTTTATAAAAATCCAGAGTTAAATGTTTGAGATAATACTCAGAAATACCTATCATTATAGATAACGAGCTAAATTTGAAAAGCCAAACTTCAGGCCATTCATCTTCACTGTAACTTCTCTCATAAAGATAGGTAGATAGATAGATAGATAGATAGATAGATAGATAGATAGATAGATAGATA
>JAHLSL010000047.1:991395-1023868 GCA_025920805.1 Petroica traversi | reverse complement strand
ATAGATAGATAGATAGATAGATAGATAGATAGATAGATAGATAGATAATGCCACAAAACTATTTGTATTTTCTTATTGTGGCTTTCTTAATTACATGTGATTAGCTAATGCATCTTCTGCATGTGAAGGTAGGGGCTGTCATACTGGCAATGTTGTTTTATTCAATTGATTTTTAATAATTTTAAACATTAATAATATTTTAATCCATCTTATATGGTAAATTCTCAAAAGGACTTGTCAACATTTGACTGGTACTACAGAAAATATGATTGTTGTGGAAAGGATAAGGAGAGGATTTTAAGTGATAAATTGTAAGAATTAGTATTTCCTGTCTTACACTATAAGGTGCTTCAATACATTTCCATCTCAGATATTTTAGAAAAACATGAATAAATAAATTTGTATGACCACTCAATTGCAGAACTTTTTAACAAGTTTGTGCTACAAATTAGGCACGAAGAAAACCCTGAATTAATATATTTTAAAAAAAGAGTCTCTAAACAGTCCATACCAGCAGAAACCCAGAACACAACAGAATATCACACAGAATTGAGAAACCCAAGGGTGCCAGGTGAGCTGGCACATGTGGAAGGATGAGGAGGAACTCCCTGGGTGTTCTGGCTCAGATTACAGATCCACCTAACCCAGCTCACTCTCCTGACAGTGGCCAAGAGCAGGCACTGAGGGGAGGGTGTAAGAGCAGAGTGAATTACACATGTGTGTATATTCACTTATTGCTCTGGAGTGTGTAACCATTCTCTTCTTTCCCAAACACTTAAAAGTAGTTCTAAAAATGTGAAATTGCTGGTCTTAAAATCATTATTTATGAAGTACCTCTAACTTTAAGGATTTCATGATCACAGTACCATTAGCATAATTTTCCAGCACATTAGACTGTATGGTTCCTTGCTAACATTTATTTTGAAAATACGACTTTTTATTTATGTTATCTTTATTTTTAAACTATTGGTTTGCGCTTCCATTGAAAATACATCTCCTTTAAAAATAATTATCTTTCTACTTTCCTCTGATTAACTTTAAGTGTTCATATTCTGTCAGATCCTCTGAAACAAACAGAAGGAACAGCTCCATCTGCTTTAAACTTTGCCCATGATGGCTTGCCCAAATCTGGAATTTTCCCCACTAATACTTGGGTACAAAGGGGTTTTTTTGACTGGTTCCCCAGAAGTGAGTATCGCATTTTCTTTTCTGTTCAGTGCTGTCCATACACACGTGTAGGTACAGACACCATGGCTTGTAGTTGGCATCCAGTGCCTGGGATAGAGGAAAAACCCTACCAGGAGCAAGTAGAGGAAATGTTTAGCAGTCCCAAGGGACAAGTATGGTAATGTGCATTACAGGCTTCATTAAAAATGGCCTTTGACAATTATTAGTGCCTTTCCAAGTTCCAGACTAGAGGATTATCTAGGATTCTTGAGATGCTGAAAGGAGAAATTATTTAAGTTCTATGTGCAATATGATTTATTCTACTGTTGTTCTCAAGACCTGCAGTTGGTGACAACTGAAAATGGTCACATTATCAGGAGAGAAGGTTCATGCAGTTGTATGACTACAGGCACAAATTTGGTATATGAATGTACACGTTGCCTTTTAGGTGTGTAATTCATGTAGGCAACTGTGTACTTTGAGACATGAGTCATGGCACTTACTCATGTCTTTTTATATACCTAGCCCATGCCTCTTCCTTATATTGTAGCCTTGTTTTAGTGTGTTAGACTTAGCAGATATGAATAAGCATTAAAGAGAGTACCCATGTTCTAGAATTTGATTTCATGTTCAGCAGTATCTTTTCAGGACATTAAAATAACTTGCATAGGACAGTGATACCATATTTTTGTGCCCACTTAAATGTGTCTCCTTACTGAAGTGGCACATTGAGCAAAACACATTACACAAAATGCTGTGATATAATTGCCATTAAGGCAGAACTCACTGTGTTACTGATCAGCTTAACAGTTAACCTGTTGTTAAGTCTGTGTCACATGCTTTTGTGAGGCACCATTTCATTTTCCTATAAGCAAATTTAAAAACACCACGTTAGTTAATTTTTACATTTCTTTTGTTAGTATACGAGTATTATATTCCTTTAGTAGACTCAAACAGCGAAGCAGGATTGAGTTAATTGTTTTCTTTGCAGTTATTTTTTCCTTTGGTTAGTCCCAAATTTGCAGCATAAGGATTTAAAACTTCAGGAATAAACTCGTTTCAAACCTGAGTTTAGTGCCCCTACCCAGTGTGTTCTGTAGTCACTCTTTTCAGCATCAATACTTTTCAAGTATTTTGAGATTAAGTTGGAAAAAAGAGCACATTGTGTGAATATTGTCTCTTTGTATCAAAACCGACGGTGTCCTGTGAAGTTGGGCTTCATGGAAAAACTTGGGTATGGCCATATCCTCTCCTTCCTCGTTAACATTTGATTTTATCCTTCCTGTGAAAGTGTTGTACGTGGTAGCAGTGAAATGTCAGTTCCAGGGGGAGTTCTGACATTGAGAGGCATGGCATGACTGAAGTAGCAAATAGTCCCTGTCACTGACATTTCATTCCTGCCATGGATTGCAGTGATAGCTTCCTCATGCAAGGGAGGTTCACATTGAGCACAGGCAGTGTCATCCCCCGTGCCAAATTCATCCCAGATCTTAATCCATTGACTTGACTGCAGTTGGATGTAAGAGAAGTTTGGCTCTAGACTTTGAGCAGTGAAACAGAGTAATGCTTTCATTTGGCAGCCAGGAAGAAAAATCTTCATTAATCTTGCAGGGCTTCAGAGTTTCTAAAAATCTGTGATTAGCTGCAGGTCTGGTCTCCTCAAACAAAGCAGCATAAAATGCACCTTTTTAATCTTTGTATGCCTATGTTCAAGAATGTTTTCATGGAAACTTTATGACATACAGCCTGTTTTTAGAACATTAAATCCTCATGACACTTCCAGGATAGCTGTGTATTCCAAACCATGCAATGTGATTCATCAGTAAAATTAACCTAGGAGTGATGTGCCAAACAGTTTGGAAAAATGCAGGCACCTCTGAACTTGAGAGAAAAAGGAGTGCTCTCCTCACAGAGAGAAGCGAATGTCACACCTACCATTACTCACACAGAAGCAGAGCTGTAGCAGGGAGCATCAAACACTTTGAAAATACACCACACATTTCTCTCAAAGGCTTATTTCTAACCCTCACTACTGTCAGAGTCAAGCAATCAGCAGTAATTGCAGCAGTGCTCGTTAATTGGGAGCTAAGGTTTGAGCTAGCTGGGGGCACACATCCTGTGGTATCTGCCTTTGTCTCCTGTGACACTGCATTCAGCTGGTGATACTGAAAAATGGGGAGCTTTTCACACCAATTTCTACATAGGTTGGCCAAATGAGCTTTCTCTGAACTGAGGGCTTGTTCAGGCAGAGTTACCTGAAAAAGCAACTGGACAGGTTTTTCTGTACTCAGCCATGAGGATTTAGCTTTCCAAGTACTGGTGTTTCACATCAGTTCCTCATTTCTCCTCTTGCTCCCCCATCCTCTTTTCTGTCCCTCAGTGAGCCCTTGTGCTGGGTAGTTACCTAGAACACCTGTAATTCTTTATCACTGCCATGGTTTGGTAATTGGATTAATAATCAAAATGGGAATTTAGCCCTGATCCCTCATGAATGTCATGTACACCATCTTTTACCTCAATTTGGTTTAGTGCTAGCTTGCTTTCAAACATGGTATCTGCCCTTCATATTTTCCAGTCCTTTCTATCCCTGTGATCAGCTTCTTTCTAAATATCCTGTCTCTAATTTCTCCTTGTAATCCCCATTACATCAGTTTAACCATCAGATTGCTCCTGGTGTTGACTGATTAACTACATTACAGAGCTTGCTGAATCCTGTTTTTGTTTCACAATGCTCTGGGTTCCCACAGTACGACTTCCACTTTGTAATTGCATTCAATATATTTTACTTGGGATCCCTTTCTGTGGTTAGGAAGTCCATTTGAAGTCAAAGGTTTCTTTCATCAGCTGATACCTTGCCAGTCAGTCCTTTCCTGGGAATTTTAAAATTTCTTTTACCTATCTGTTAGAATCCTTGTGTCTTTGCCAGCTCCACAGACACTGAACTAACTCACCATAAACCTTGGAAAACTCTTACCCTCCAAGCAAGGCATTTGCCAGTTCTGAGCACACTTCTGCTCACAGCTCCACAGCTAGATGCCTCCATCACTCTTTTGGAAGCTTTGCACAGCAGATCAGAGATAAACCTTATTTTTAAGGGAAAAATGCTGCATTCTTCTGGTCTCCACAATTAATGGAACACAACCCCCAAAGTACATTCTGTTTTCTGGTTTCCTTGTGCTGTAGCAGTGACTAACAAGCCACGACCACTGGAAGCATGTGAATATTTATCACTCAGTCAAGTGATGATTTTTACACCCTCTCTTACTGTTACTTCTGCACATTGGTGGAGTTGAAAGAGTCTTGGATGAACATGACAAGTTTTGTTAATAAATAATTATGATCAGGAAACTGTTCAAGTAACTAACATTCCCAGCTTGCTCCTTAATATAGCACATACATACACACACAAAAACACAAGGGGGAGAGAGTTCAGAGTTCCCCCTTGTGACTTATTTTTTATTTTTTACTTTAAATTGTGAAACTGAAAGCTGAGCCTGCACTTTTTCTTGAGCTTTAAATGCTTGGGACTAATTTTTCCTAGGGGCCTTCTTTCTCCCTGTCCCTAATTTTCTATATCTGATGGATGCTTATTCAACAGAAGTGTAGCAGCTCCTGTACTGAATGGCATTCACATAAGTGGCTTATTTAATGAACCAAAATTAACAAAATCAAATGCTGAAATAGAAATTTCTCTTTAAAAGCTTCAGTTTTGTTGGGGCAAAAATGGACCCAAGTTACAAAGATATCCTTCATCCATTTCTGTGGAATCAAGTGGTTCCTGAACTGGGTTCCTAAACTGGTCATCCCTGGATATCTGTAGGATCAGCCATCCTTCCTGGGATCTCCAATCTGCCCTCGCGAAGCTTTGGTGACTTTAGAGTGTCAGCTTCTAATTCTGGTGATTGTTAAGCACCTAAGCTTGGATGACATGAACACCTTGTCACTTTTGTGTATGTCAACAGCACCAACATGACTGCTGCTACCAGGACAGTGTTGTGGTATTCTGGGAAACACCTAAATTGAGCACTGTGTGTTGGATTCTGTGAACAATTCAGTGTTCACCTGTTCTGAACACAAAGAATGCCAGATGAGTTTGTGTACAGGTCCAGATTCATGAGACAAGATTATTTCATTTGTTGTCTTTGTATTTTAAGCTATGAATGATAAAAGGGAGAAAAATAATGAGAAATTAGTCCAGTGATCCTACTGACATTTTTCTCATACAAAGGATTTATTAAGGCAAATGCCAGGGGAAATAAGTCTCACAGTCTTTATATGCAAGAGAAATGTTCAGAGAGTGCTCCTAATGTCTAGGGGATGATGATATATCTTTTTTTTTTTTTCTGTAAAAAACCCTGAATTTTCTCTTTTAGTCAACTTCTCTACAAGTTTAAGGGCCAAACACACCACAACATTTGTAATGGCATAAATTCCACCAAGGGAATGCCTCAAAACTGTTAATTAAAGCAATGAGTTTACACTGAAGCACAGTAGAAATAATATTCTTCCCAAACAAGGTCTTTCCTGCCTGCACCCACTTACTGTTACAGAAATACAAAATGACAAGTGCAGAATACATTTACCTGACTTCAGGTGCCGGGATTCCTACCACAATGCAGTCCAACTGCACTTTGGATCCTTCAGGAACTTCCCTGCTCTTCAGTTTCTGAGTGAAGCGTGGTGGCTGCCCGATGGGCTCATCAGAATACACAGATGCAGATTCTGACTCAGGTTTCAGCTCTGCACTTGTTAATTGACTGATAGATTCCAGGTTTGTCGCCTGTTGATCATCTGTTTGTTCAAATGTTTTCTCCACTTTGTTTTCCACGTCTTGAGGTGTTGGAATGGAAAGCCTCTCTCTGTTTTCTGAAGTGAGAGACAGGCTCGAGCCACCTTTCTGAGCGGCCTTGTTCTTAGAATCAATTTTGCTCTTGTAGTTTTTGCATGTTCGGGGTCGTATTCTTTCAGAATTGTGAGCTTTGAAAAGTGATGAGAGCTCCTCAATGAAATCTGCCGCCTTGTTTAGGAATTCCTTTTTGGATTCTGACTCAGAAGGGAGGTGGTGTTTCCTTAGATCTTGAGAGCTCCCTTTGGACCCCTTGGTATTCCTGACATGTTCCTGACAGAAGTTGGAGTGCAGGCCGTTGTCTGGTGTTTTCAAAGCCATTGACTGGGCCATTTGTCTGTGTTTTCCCGTGTTGTTCAGCTGGTCTGGAGGGTACTGTGAATGTGCCTGAAGCTCATCCTGTTTAGTTTCCAGTGGGTTTTGATCAATGGCTTGTCTTGCCAGGTTTACGCTTTCATCAAGCTCTTCTTGGCTCAAAAAGGCAGAGAGATCTGGAAGGTCATCCTGGGCAGCTACCTCATCTGAATCACCAGAAGTATTGCCATAGTGGAAATTGTGAGAAACTGGCTCTGATCTGCTTCTTTCACTCTTCCCTTGGTGCTTAGTTTCTGCTAAATAACTCTCTCTCAGAAGCTGAGATATTGAAGTTGAGGTTTCTAAGCTGTCGTCTTGCATGCTGCCAACAAAAAGGACAAATAGGACCACGCCTTATCAACAGCAATTTCTTTTTATTATTGAACACAATGACAGGCTTCTGAAAAGCAGAACACAACATTTTCAAACTGCATCTGTGGGCTGAGTATTTGTGAGCACTCTTAATACTCAAAGCATAAGGATGGCCTCATGCTAAAGGCCTGCTTCTGCACAGCCTGCAGACACTGTTGCCTTTACCCAGTAAAGTTCATCTTTTAACATTTTCTACTCTCGGTAGCCTCACGTAAAGAAACTGCAAGTGTGGTATTTTCTACTCTGTTCAAGGCAAAACTTCAGCTACAGAGCTATTAAATGAGTTTCAATTTCAAATCTTCGTCATTGCTGATGTTTCTTAGCTAAGAAACAATCTCACCAGATAGGTTGAGTGTTGGATATTTCAGGGACTGGAAGTTGTTGAGAATAACAGTACTTTAAAGTGAGGTAAATTTAGCTTGAAAATCACTGGAGCAGTAAGTAAATGAACCCTCAAAATCATATGAGGGATGTGAGGAAGAAGGAGAAAGAACAAATATTCTATAATGACAATTTTTCATGCATTACAGGAAGCTCTAACGGTGCTAAATGTTCCATAGCTTCTTAAATCCAGCATTCTTTCTAATCCATTTAAAGTAAGTAGAGAACCATGTCATTATTTGATGCAAACATAATTTGTACTACAGGGCTCTCAGAATCATCATCTTGGGTCATCCTGATTCCGAAAAAATGCTGGGAAAGGCTTTGGGCTTTTCTAGTGGGACAATTGTCCCTGGAAAAGGAAACAAATGAAGTGGTAATGTCTCATTTTTCCTGTAATGTGAGTGCCAGCCCTCTTTCCTTATTTACAAAAAGGAAATTTTCAGTTTAAACTGTTTATATTCTTCTTCAATGAATGAACATGCAACTATGATATTCTGATGTGGATTTTGAGCCTTTAATCCCTCTGGTTGAGGCACATTTTTTATACTGAAATCCTTTTTCTTACGTAAATATTGGGCATTTTAGATGTATTGATTTTGCTTTATTTTCATAATATGAAACAAAGAAAATCACTAAGACTACAAATGCACCTAGTCAAAATATTGCCAAGTTTGTACCTGTACAAAGAATGAGAAATAAAATGCCATGTAAATTGTAAGCTTCTAACATCCAGTCTAGTACCTGCAGCTGAGCCAGAGTGTGATACTAATTGAACACTTGGCATTAAATTATCTGTGAAGCTGTGGCACACAGAGAACACTGATTTGGGAAGCCCACATGAGATAATGCCATGAGCTGTTTCATGACTGCACAGAGTTTATAATTTAACCTCTTAAGAGTACAAAGAGGTCCCCATGAGGCTTAAAGTTCCTGCTCAGTGGAAACTGCTTTTGCTTGCTCAGCTTTAACTTCTTGGGCAGCTGTGGCACCGTGGTGAAGCTGAACGTGTCCGAGGGGCTCTCTGAGCCTGTTCATGTGCTGATTGCAGACTGTGTGCTGTAAAGGTCACAGCTAAAGCTACAGTTTCAGCTCCCGAGAGTTTAAATGCATTCTAGCATAGGGAGTTCAGACCTGGCCCGTGAATGAGCTGCAGCCTAGAACCTCAAACCTCTCCACATGTGGCTCTGGCTGAATTTGAGCATCCAGCTCTTTGGAGCTTTACAGGAGCCAGTGGAAGGCTGGAGAAGTATGTATTTTACAAGGTGGCGAAATTTAGCTTGCTGCATTTCTTGGCTGGTCTCATTGCAGCGTTTCAGAATGGCACATCTTCATCTTGGTGTCTGTAAAGGTCAGCAGAGCTGAGAAAAGATGATGCAGATCTTTAGGGAACACTGGATGCTCTAAGGAGGAAGGGCAAGTGGGGAAGGAATATTGAGTGATCAAAACCTGCTGAAGTGAAATGAACTTGGAGAATGGTTTTATCTTAAGAATATGTGAAAATTATCTGACTGAGACTATTCAGGGCTTCATTTTCCTCTGTTGCACACACAGTGCTTGATTTTAAGCTTGTTTAAGTCCTATGTGTGTTTCACCAGAGGTTGTTAATCACAGTGCAGCTTTTCTGCAGGAAACCATAGTAAATAAACCATGGTTATTGGAGACTTTGTTCTGGGTGTATTTGAGACTTTGCATGTCTTCTGTTCATCCTTTGATGAATTGAAAGCATTGAAACAAGAAAGAAATAATTTCTGCTAATTTGCTTAAGGAGTATTAGTGCAATATAAGGAGCTGCTCTCAAAGATGTGTTGAGGCAAAATAGCTTTATAATTCTGGCTTGAAAAACACTTGTGAGGAAGCCACTGTCTCATAGCAGAGGGAGGAAAACTAACAGTTCCCCAGCAAAGGAGCTGGGACAACTTCCTTTCTCCTGCCCATTGAAGCAGAGAGGTGGAAGGGACCAGAGTTCTCCTTCTAGAGTTGGGAAGCAAGATATTAATGAGAATAAATCTGGTGCCAAATTCTTAATACTGAGAGGGCCATCACTTTTCTTTAGAGCTCACCGAGGGTCAGAATTTTATATCTAACTCTTCTCTATTTTCAGCTTGTGTAGAAGATGACTTTTTATTCTATTTTTAGCAACGAAGTAGTTGGGTTCTAGTCAAATGTAGCACTTTGAGGCAGTGCTTGTCTCCTGAAGTTTTAAAGTATTTTGAATTATGTGATATTTTTAATTTAATGGAAAATGTTAAGTTTCAGCGAGTGTTGCTGTGAGGCTACCGGGCAATCCCATTACAGTTATTAATTCTGCCTTGAGAGTTACTAATTCTGTCCCAGTTTCTTGTGGGGTTCTTTTTTTTCAAAGAATTCTGCTAATTGTATGATAATTGCAGATGTCTCTGCTGAGCAGGTAAGTGCAGATAACTCTGCAGATAACTGTGTTGAGCAGGCAGGAAGAAGGACAAACTAAAAACACAGTAGGCAGCAGAGGATGCCATGGCCAAAACTGACTCCATTAATTTCATCACTCTGCTAATTTGGTTTCCATCAGCCAACTAATTGAAGAAGCTTTGAGTTTCCAAGAGCCTATGGTTATGGGAATATTCTCTTATTAGCCAAGCAATCTTTAGGATTAAATATTCACAATGGTAGAATTAGTTTCCACTGTTTGTTTTGGCCGTGGCTTGACCTGAAAATCCTTCCATGGAAGAAAGGAAAATTGTACCATGGGGGTCTTGCACAGTGTGACACCAAACACATCCATTTCTTCTTGTTTGAGTTTTCTTATACTCATTCCTGAGTCACCACTGAAAGAATCTGAGCTTTTCCTACAGAAACAGCACTAAAGAAATCTCACCCTAAGGGGATCCCAGATGTATCTCGTATATCTCTGTTTCATATGATGAGAACAACTTCTAATGCTTGATGCTGAAAGTTTATTTTTCAAACTCTCCTTCTCTGTGTCAGAATAAACAAGTTATATGCAATTAGCAGGTTTAATGCAAAAAGCATTGGAACAACTTCTATATCCACTTGATGATTCCTTTAATTGCACATAAATTGCATTTACCCCTGAAGTGTTGAGCACTATTTATGGGGGTGTTCCAGCTGTATGATTGCAGCCACGAGAACCAAGGTAAGGGTTGACACAAGCGAGCTGTCTCACAGACTTTGGATGATCACAGCCACATTCTGGGGTGCTTGCAGGAGCTGTCACCCAACAGTTGCCATTGTCACCATTTCTGGTGCTGCTGTTGACAAGCTGTGCCTGCTGCAAGGCAGGCCTTGAGGCTCCACACACAGGAAAGGTTAGGCTGGAGTAGAAAACCTAAGGTTAGCAGTTCTGTGGGTTTGGGGCCATGTGCATGAGATATTTTTAAAACAGTGTCTAGAAAACTGTGTACAAGAAGGGGATTTGCTTCTCAGTTCTAGACACCTCCATGGCTTTGAATTCCATTCCATGTAGTGAGACAGATAACTAAACTCCCATTTCCAAGTATTGTAAATAAATATGGAAAATGGAGACTCTCCAGGCTCAGAAGGCTAACAACCTCTCATGGAAACAAAATCCCTCAGAAATGGGATGGGATAAATCCTGTCTCTGAGCTATTCTGCAGCAGACACTGCAAGAGCCTTGTGTGCACTTGGAGTTGTGCCCTGGCCCATGACCTCACTGTTACAGTATTAGACACCCTGAGCAGGAGGAAATACTCACCTCTGCTTCAAGGCAAAAGCGCTTAAGGAGCTCTCTACCTTTTCTGCAGTTTCCTTTATACTCTCATATAATGAAACCTTTTATTTTCCACTCTGATCACAAAAAGTCTTCATTCTTTCATAATTGATATTGTCCCTCAGCAGTTCTCAAAATGAGAACTGAGACCCTTTATCCCATTGTAGGATTCAACTCTGTGGGATTTGGTTATGAGGGTAAAATAGAAGCGAGAGATCTAAAGATGGGTTTAGAGCATGGGAATCTATTGTGAAAGTGCATGGGTGTGAGAGGCTGCTGGGCTGCAAGACACAGCTCAGAGCAGGCCAGAGAAAGAGAGAGGTAAAAAGAGAGAGTAAAAAGAGGCTGATTTGCCATTTACTGTACAATAAATCATCTTCTCTGTTGAATATTCTAATTCTCTTTAACCAATCTGAAACAAGCTACAAACTCTACAATATTTGCATGCAACCTATAAGAATCATCACATTACCATATGGGGTTATATTTTAAACCTTAAAAAACTGCTTTTGGGAATCTCTCCCAGGCAGGCAGGGTTTGTTCTGACCTTTGGACCTGCCTGGGCAGAGGGCATTGTTCTATCCAGAAGGAGAATTACCCTCAGCCAGCTCTACCATTGTTTCTTAGTTACTCTTCAACTGAAACCTTGTCCTCATCCCAATCTTGACTATACTTTCCATATTTTCAGCATCTTTTGCAAGGCAATCATATCTATAAGGCTTTCCTATTTCATCTTCCCCCACATCCCATGTCTAAAGTTCCCTTTTCCTCCTCGGTGAATCTCCTTGAATTGCAAGGCAAACATCTTGAAGGAACAACACCTAACTGAAACAAATACATTTTCAGCTGATTTTTAAATTAGAAGGTCAGCAAGGAAAACAGGTGATGGCTGTGTTTGTGGCCTGCCTGCTTCTCCATCCTTCTCTGCCAATGACCTGTGCAGCCAGACCTCAGATATCAGGGCAAGTTCTGACTGTTCTTCAAGTGCTCACAGTGTAGGATAAGTCTTTATTGATTCAAGTAATGCATATAGTCCTTTTCCTTCAAGGATTGCCCATTTGAGAAAAAGTTTATATGAAAGGCCAAAAAAGATGCAGCAGAGATCCACAATTTGATGCTGAATGGAAGTCCTCCTTGAAAATACAACTAAAGGCAACAATATTCACTTTTCCTGGTTCGAACACAGACACACTGCTCTGCACAGCTTGTTTCATGGCTAAAACTGCAAACTCATTTCCATGGGTTGTGAGCCAAGTGATTTAAACTCAGTAATTTCTGTGAGTCCTGCTGGGAGTGTGTGTGAGCAGTGCAGAAACCCACACATGCTGAGGGCTACTGAAGTGTTTTAGTTTGAGACTGAAACAGCAGCTTAGCTGTCAGCATTCAAACATATTGCATGGGCTTGGTCTAGACTGACAGATTACAGCCCTGCATTGGAACTGAAATGAGAATTTGCACAATTTAAAATGCTGAGCAAAAGCCTCTGTTTTACCCATGTGCAAGTGAGGGGCTCACACACCAGCACTGACAGCTCGTGGAGCCAGACTGAACAAGTGCAGACTGCCCAAAGAGGAGCCCTGAAAAGCAGGGCCATGCAAACCACGTGGCATTTGCACATCTCTTTGTCTGGAAATTTCAGATCTGTGGGCTGCTTGGTTTTCAAGTGGGATTCGGTTTTCCTACAAATACAGGTTCCCAGTGGAAAAGGGAATTTAAGTCTTAAATTAGACACAAAAGAAATCTGGATTGCATTTTTCTCCTCAGGTTTTTCGGTTGGGCGTTTCTTTTTTCACAGTCTCATTATATTTCTTTTTGTCCACTGTGATGTCTTTTTTATGTTTTTTCATCAATCTTCCTCAAAAACATTGTAACATAAAGGCCTTCATAATTAAATCATGTTTTCAAACTGCAATTTTTAAATGAGATTTATATTCTACAGGAATAATTTCCCCATTCCTGTACAGTATTTCTGTTTATGAAAACAAGCACTAAACCAGTTAAGTTTTAAGTAGAAAAGTAAACTGATTTTTTTTCCTTTCCCACTCTCCCACCTTGGTTTAGATTACAATTGTTGTGTTGCCCGGTTGCCTTTATGATATCGTGTACATTTTTAACAAACTATCTTAATGTTGTATCTATGTGCAAATATGCCTAGAATACTAATTGTTGTCAGCTGTTGATAAAAAAAGATTCCTTCAGAACCACAGCAAGACCTGCTGTAAAATCTCTAAAGAATGCGCAGGAATAAAAACCAGCACAGAGCACACAAGTTCCCCTTTGTGACTGGTACTCTGCCATGTACAAGACCTGACTCTATGACTATAAATATTTTTTGATATGTAAATATTAGTTTGCTCAGCCATAGGAACTACCACACTTGCTATTGCTGTTTAATTTTGTTAGCTATTTCTGAAAGTAAAAAAAAAAAAATTAAAGACGGACAAAACCAAAGAAATATCCTGACCTTAGGAACCTTGAGGAGGTGTAGGAGAGGCAGAAGAGCAGAGTTGAAGTTTATGAAATTGTTCCATTAATACTTCTTGATTTCATTTTCTCTCTTAACCTCTGGAGCATCTTCACAAATGTAAACCTCACACCGAAACAAAACTGCTGCTAAAGTAATCAGTGTCTTTAGCGAGGTTTGTATAATGTTCGGTTAACGTATGCTCAGGAGCTACTCTGGTCTCTCGCAATTGTTGATGTATTATTTGGTAAAACTTAAGATGGGCTTCTGATTACTGCTTAATGTTGCAATATATTGGGCCAAACATTTGCTACTGACAGTCAAATACTTTTCTGAGAGAGAGAAAGAGAGCAAAGGAGATAGTGAGAGCTCAAGGGTGAGAGCTATGCCCTTCTAGCAGGACTGTTTCTGCAGCTGTTGTGTACATTAATCCAGAGAGCAGATCTCCCTGCACTAAATATAGCCACGGGGGTCATTTTACATGACAGAATAAATAATTAAATAAATAGAAAGCATTTAACTATGGGGGGGGGGGGGGGTCACATTAAATTACGTTTGATTTTGCTTAAGAAGGAATTCCAAATTATGGCATCTTGCTTTAAGGCTGAATACTAGAATGTAAATATTGCACGCCTCCATTATTTCATGAAGGGAAGATGAGCAGGAAGAGGAAAGAGCCCCAGCAAGGAACTTCTCAGGTCATTAGAATCTTGTTGACTCTTCAGAGGAGTCAGACTGGCTCCGAGGGATTTTGAGAAGCCCACCAATGCTATTCGGGTCCTTTATAACGCCGCAGAACACCGTTTCTCCTTCCCTGCAATGCACATACCTCAGCATAATCTAAGTTGGTTTTAAAAGTATTTGTTCCCTGTCCATGCCTTACCAGCTATAATTAGCATTCAAATATACAGGCTTCTCAAGCCCTTCTGCTGCGCTCTGCAAAACCAAAACGTAGACTGATCTGAAAGTGAGGGATTACCTTTTTTAATTCCTCCAGATGTTGCTGCCCAGCCCTGGCAGTGAGTAGCGCTGACAGTTATCCAGAAGGGCGAGATGAAAGTTAAGGAAGCGAGGAGATTCTCCGAGTCCTCGGGAGCAGAGACAGCTAGGAGTCCATGGAGTGGAGGAAGCTAACCTTCGTTATTCGTTATTGTGGGGATGGCTGTAAGGAGCTGGACAACCTGTCACCACCGGAGCAGGAGCATTTGTCAGTTTGCAGGTCCCAAGTTATTTTGAGCAGCGTAAACCATGTGCCCGCGGAGCATTCCACCTCATTGGACAGGGAATCCACTGCTCCCACAGCACCTATGGGCACCAAATGCCTCCTCCTCCTCCTCGCTCGTGCAACGGCCGCTGGGGATGCAGATGTGGGTTCTGCTGATTCATCCAATCCAGAATCCACTCTGGAGTGGCACCGTGTCTCTCTTGTCAGCTGCTTTGCTCTCCAGCCTGTTCAAATCACTGGTTATCGCTCCTCTGCTAAGTTTCCATCGGAGCTCAGAGGTTGCAGTCGCAGGGAAAACCATCAGCTGGTAACAACATAAAGGTTTTGCAACTCCAAAGGCAAGCTCAGCAAAAGCGGGATTTAAATAATAAAATACTCCTGACTGCTTTGGAGAGTTCAGTTTAATAAACACAGTGAACCAGTGCAGAAATCCTTCAGGCTGACCTGTAACCACTGATCCTCAAAAAGCTAGAGCTTCCACATTTGCTATTGAATGCACAGAAATGAACTGTCAGGGGAAAAGTAATTAGAAGAGGCAATCGAAACTAAGCTGTAAATAAAACTGAGAAATAAACACAGGTGGGATAATTTCAACCCTCTTGAACCCTGTTACTATATAGGATTTCATTGCTTAAAACCAAGCCTGGCTAAAACCTACCACATCACTTGGTAAACACAGAGATTTTCATTTCTACTCTTCTGACACACCAGCCACAAAAAGTGGTCTGTCATTTTAAACAGCTCATCATGCTGCTCGATTGTTGATATTTTATTAAAAATGCTTGTCACAATTCTGATTTTAAGAGATTACTAAAACATTATGCATTTACGATGGGGAATTGATATATAAGCCTTTTCATAGCTAATGATGTAGGAGCTGGCTTCTTGACCTTCTCCCATATCTCTCAAAACATTTTCAAGTGAGCACCTGTGCTAGAAAAGGGGTTCATCTGTGGAATGGAGTTCTTCAGAAAGTTATTTCATGAGTCATAACAGTAGGAAAAGTCAAAGGGAAAGGCAATTCTTTCAAGTAAAATTTCCTGATGCATTGCAGATACTTTTCTATTATTTCCCTCTCTTTTGTAAAATATTGTCCTGGTTTAACCCCAGCAGGTACCAAAGCCCCACACAGCTGCTCATTCCCAGCCCCTGGCGGGATGGGGGAGAGAATCAGAAGAGTGAAAATGAGGAAACTTATGGACTCAGATAAAGGCAGTTTAAGAAATTAAACAAAAGTTGTGCACACAAGCAAATAAAAGCAAGAATTTCAGACAGAATCACAGAGTAAGCTGAGTTGGAAGGGACCCATAAAGATCATCAAGTCCAACTCCTGGCCTTGCACAGGACCGTACCCAAGAGTCACGTGCCTGAGAGCATTGTCCAAGAACTTCTTGAGCTCTGTCAGGCTTGGGGCTCTGACCACTTCCCTGAGGATCCTGTTTCAGTGCTCAGCCACCCTCTGGGTCAAGAACCTTTTTCTAAAATCCAACCTAAACCTCCCCTGGCACAGCTTCAGGCCATTCACAGGTCACCACAGAGGAGAGATGGTTGTTCTGTTCCAGGTTCAGGATCCGGCACTTTTCCCTGTTGAACTTCATATGCTTGATGATTGCCCAGTCCTATAATCTGTCGAGGTCTCTCTGCAGGGCCTCCCTGCCTTCGAGGGAGTCAGCAGCTCCTCCCAGCTTTGATTCATCTGCAGACTTGCTTAGTGTCCCTTCCAAGTCACTTATGAGGATGCTGAAGAGGACAGGGCCGAGGATGGAATCTCACTAGTGACAGGTCACCAGTCTGATGGCACCCCATTCACTGTCACCCTTCACACCTGACCCACGATCCGGTTGTCCACCCATCCCTTGATGTGTTTGTGGAATGGACATTTTGTCCAGAAGGATCCTGGGAGGGACAGTATCAAAATTTCACATTCAGGTTTACTAAAATCCAGAAAGATTACATCAGTGGGCTTCCCTTGATCAACTTGGGGGCTACCTTGTCACAAAAGGAAACCAGGTTTGATAAGCAGGACTTCTCCCTCATGAAACCACACTGGTTGTGACCAGTGACTTCGTTCTTTCAGGTGTTTTTCAATACCTCCCAGAATAATCTGCTCCAAAACTGTGCCGGGCACTGAAGTGATGCTGACAGGTTTACTTTCCAGGGTACTCTTCCTTTTCCTTCTTGAAAACTGGGACAATAGTTGCCAGCTTCCACTTAGCTGGGATTCCCAAGACAGCTCAAAAATCAGAGAGAGGCTTTGTGATTGCATCATCTCTTGTTTGTGATTCTTGGATGGATCCCATCAGACCCCATGGATTTGTTTGCTGCAGCAGCAGATCCTGCACAATTTCAGGGTCAGCTGGGAATTGGTAGTTTCCTCAGTCATGGTCCATGACCCTGTTGGTGAGGTGACCATCCTCATCCTGGAACAGGCTGATGTCATTTCTAGACTGCCTCTTGCCATTATTATATGTGAAAAAACTCCTTTTTATCATCCCCTGCAGTTCTGTCAGCTTCAACTCTAGTTGAGTTTTGGCCACATGAATTTTATCCCTACAGTGGCAAGCAGCATATCTGTGTTCTTCCCATGTCTCCTGACCTTGCTTCCACAGGCATACACCTTCCTTTCTTGCCTTATTTCCAGATGATTCCTGTTCTGCCAAGCTGGCTTTCTTCCTCACCAGCTTGACTTCTAGCATTGGGGAATCGCTGCTCCTGTGCACTTAGGAGGTGATGTTTAAAAAGTGACCAGCACTGATGGACCCCAGCACGTGCAAAAATATATTCCCAGGGGACCTTGTTTACTAATTCCCTGAACAGCCTGAAGTCTGCTTTCCTCATGCCCAGGGCTGAAGTTGTGCTGGCACTTTTCCTGCTGTCAACAGAGATTTTAAACTCAATCACTTCATGGTCGCTGTGGCCAAGACAGCCCCAATCCCCACTTCGCTCACAAGATCCTCTCTGTTGACAAGCAGCAGATCCACGAGGGCATCTTTCCCTTAGGACTCGATCCATAAAGTTGTCATCCAGGATTTTTAGGAATTTTTTGGCCTGGGTTGTACCAGTTAATTTCTGGCAAGTAGAAGTCCCCCGTAAGGACACAGGCAGTTGACTTGGAAGTGTCACTTAGATGCTCAAAGAAAAATTTGTCAGTGTCATTGTCCTGCACAGGAGGTCTGTAATAGACTCCCACCATGACATCCGTGTCACTTGTTTGTCCCTTGATTTTATCCAGAGGCTCTCAGCTGTGCCATTGCATTCTAACCCTTCTATTCCATACAGTGCCACCCCTCTGCCTCTTCTGCCTGCCTCTCCCTCCTGAAGAGCCTGGAACCATCCAACAGGGAATTCCAGGTGCAAGACTCATCCCACCAGGTTTCACTCGTCAAATTCTGGGACTAGGCCAAAGCCTGGAGCTCCTCTTGTTTGTTCCTGGTACTGTGTGCATTAGAATAGGAACATTTCAGGTGTGGTACTTTGTAGCCAACACCTTGTGAGGCAGATTGAGGGATCTGTAAGTGCTCATTTCCTCAACTTTTGGCACAGCATCCCATCCCCTTGGCACTGGCGAGCCTGGTTATGACCCTTTCCCTCTTCCAAGCTGGTGTAAAGCTCTGTTTTGAACCCACTAGCTCCTGTGCTAGAGCTCCTTTCCCACTCTGAGACTGGTGCACCCAGTCAGGTGTCAGAGTAGACCAGCTGTTGAGTAGATCTTCCATGGCCAACAACGCCCAAATTTTTCCACTGACACCAACCTCAGAGCCATGCATTGGCCTGATGGATCTGCCTATTCCTGTTTCATTCCCCACTTCCCATGGCTTGGCAGGTGTTCATCCATCCCCAGGAGAGCAGGGTCCCATCCCATGAGATGGTGATATGGGAAGACAAAACTCCATCACCCTGAATGTCCCTGGAATGTCTTTCTTCTCCTCCCCCAGCTCTGTGTGCTGGGCATGGGCCCACAAGGTCTGGGATGTCCCTGGGGTCACTTGGGGTCAGCTGTCCTGGCTGTGTCCCCTCCCAACCCCTCACTGGTGCGTGGGTGAGGGCCAGAGAGGCCTTGGCTGTGTGTGAGCTCTGCTCAGCAATGACCAAAACATCCCTGAGTTACCCACACTGCTTCCAGCACAAACCCTAAACCCAGCCACTGTGAGAAAAAACTCTACCGCAGAAAAAACCAGCACTAATACCATTGTCAGAATAGCTTCTGAGCATGAGTTTGTGGTGAAGGTATGGAAAGGTTGTGCAGTGAAGTCAGCCCTTCTTCTGGGCACAGGTGAGGCATTTTATGGGTTGGGTGATGTAACTTTATACCTGGAACAGAGATCTAAAATGTTCTTTATGGTATCTGTAACAGTAGATGTGAGCCATACAGTGCTGGCAGGAGCTGCCTGTGGATACTGTACCCCGTGCTGCTGTGGTTTGGACAGTGTCTGGAGATGCGTAGGCTACAAAGTCTGCAGCCTGAAAATAAAGTCTGATGTGTCTGGTAATAATGGTAAACCCATGGGGAGTTCTGCTGAGATGCAATTATTACCATGGAGCCTTGCTGTTTGTGAGCTCCTGTTTGTGCATGATAAGCGGAATTATTCAAGCTGATTTTAAAAATGCAAAAAATTTCCACTTTAAGACAGAGTTTAAGAAGCTGGAATTGCAAAAATAATTGAATAATCTGAGTGACAAATAAGCTAAGGATTATGTAGAATTGAGAAACCACAAAAAGTTATGAGCCTTTTCTGTGGCAGACAGACAATTGTAACAGCAGATGGTACAAGGCCAAAACTTTCAGGAACCACAAAAAGTTGGAGTGTACACAGTGAATGGGCCAGGTCTTGCAGAGCTGGCATTTTGGTAGAGCAGCACCAGAGAATTTCAGATTCACTAGTTTGTAAGTACCTGTGCAAAGCCCATAGAAATACCATGGCTCCTCTGTCTGCATTTGTAGAAAACATTGAAATCAGGCTTTTGCCTGTTGAGTACTAAAAAAAGCACTTCAAAGTATGATGACCTGCAGCTTTCTGTCCTTTTGTCTTTGCTGGCTGGCAGAAGAATGAGGCACAGTGTCCTGGAATAACTGACATGAGCACTCTTTCTCTCCAGATCTTGGCTGCCAAAGCCCAAACCACCTTTGCAAGCTCAAACAGGACTCACAAGAAGCGAGTTTAAAATGGAACTTTGCACGTGGCTGTTATTCCTCAGTAGAATTATCCGACTGTATTTATCAACCTACAAATTTATCACAAATGGAAAATTCTTGATTTTCTAGATATTAGGATGGCATGAATGCTATTCTATTAATGGACTATGCTGAACCATTAAATGAGAAATGAGACTGCCATTTCTTTGAAAGCTTCCTTAAGGCTTTTTGCAGTCAAGTTCCAGTGATTTTGCAGATCTCCAGAGCCCTGTGGAGCAAATGTTTACTGTCCACTCTTTGTTTGCATCCCACCCACTGATCCTGCTCTTCCCAAAGTGAGCTGATTTATTTCTAAGGGGTGGTAATAGTTCATTAGCCCAGTTTGTTCTAATGGGCTGAAGGAATACCTCAGGAAGAGAGGCTTAGACTGTGACCATTCTGCTGGTCAAATATGAATGCTGACTCATAAAATACCCACTCTGCCTTTTGTTAGACCAGGCTGTTCCAAGGGCAGTGAATGGCTCCCTGCCTGTGCAGTTTTGGGCAGGAGCAGCATCTTTTCTTGAAGTGTCAGTGGCTGTTACTGCTTTAATAATTTCAATTAAAGGCCTAGTAATTTGAGCAGCAGTGGCAAGCCCTATTTCAATTCTTTAAACTTTAATGAATTATCTTAAGGTTATAGGTAAGAAAATTGTTAAGGTCAAGTTTCTGGATGTTCCTGGAAAAGCTATTTCAATAGTGATTTACAGACCTTATGTAAGATGAGTTGGGTATTTTCTATTCATATCACTATGCAGCACATCTCTTACCATGAGCCTGCCAGGTATTGTGTAATTCTAATTTGGATTCTAATTTTAGAAGGGGAGACATATTAGAAGGATGATAGAAATGGTACATCTTTTGTACAGAAAGTACAAATAATAATGTTAAAAAACATTCCTCGAGTGCCTATTTCTTTTGCACCCAGCCTGAACCAGACTTTTTCATTTCACAGGGCAGTTTCAATCCTTAGCTCTTCTGAGGATTGCCCAAGTGTCAGCAGAGAGTTTTTCAGTCTTGTTCATTATTTGGATGAAATGTTCTAGAGATTTATGGGGCCTGATGCTGTTTCCAGGGAAATAAGAGTTAGTTCTGTCACTATCATCAATAGGAGAGGAGTCAGACTTTTCCAGAAAGTTATGACTACAGTAATGAAAGGATTCTTCCAGTCATCCACACAGAGCCACAATCTCTTGTACCCCAGTGTTCCATTTGTTTGCTTTTCAAAATTATTCAATAGGATAAAATATACCAGTAGTTTGCTTTGTTGCAGTAGACAAGGTACAGCTGAAAAATGTTATAAAGATAGACAATCCCCAGAACATGAAGAATTGATGTTATGGGTGGCAATTGTAAAAGCTGATTTGTAAAATCCCTTTTCTTGTAAAAAACTTCTACTCAATTGTGAAAGCACCAGATTCTTTAAGACAGATTCCCTGCCTGAAAAAATGGAGAACACCATGTCCTTATTTTAAATTATGATTTGTTTTTCTTGTCCAGTATTAGCCATTGTACAATATTATGTTACATAATATCAGCCTTTCAAAAATGCCTGTGATACTAAAGAGTTAGCAAAAAGTGTTTGCAGGTGTTTCACTGTTCCTGTAAAGTTTGTATTTCATTAGCTTCTCCTACATTCTTCCTTTCCTAAGGGAAATTACCCTTTTTTTTTTTTAATGTTGGGATATCCAACTAACATTTTAGAAGCTAATGTGGTCAGCACCCTCAGACCTCGATGATTTGTAGAGCAAATACCAACACAGAGAGACTGGCAGTTGCTCAAAGATGCAAAAGTTTGATGCAACCTCTTATGTCAGATTGGTTTTTGAATAATTGAGATAAAACTAATGAGGGCTCCTGTCTATATGATTCCATGTCTTGGAGATTATGTCTGGTAATTGATAGAAACACGAGATGAGAAATCAATAATTAAAATTAATAACCCAGAAGCTGCATTTGATTCGTGGGTTTGTGCTCGTCCATTCATGACTTTCTTTGGGCAAGAGGAGCAGGAGGAAGCTTGATTTGACACTGATGCCAAAGAACCAGTTTGATTGAAAAGTGTGAGATTTACAGCCAGGGCTGCTGCTCCCAGCATCGCCAGAGACCAGGGGATCCATTTTGAAACTCTAGGATTTCACTGTCCCAATTCCAAGGCATGATCAGACAAAAACAGGCCATAAAAGGGATCTGGTAATGCCAGTTCTGGTGTCTGCACCTAATTTGGGACTCTTTGTGATGCGTGAGATTTGCCTTCCTACTATGACCCCTGTCCTTCCCTGTCTTCTTTTGCTTCCTCCCTTTGTTTCTTGTCTTTTATGTCTTTCCTTCTGTTTCTGATAAGAACCTGGTGTCCTATCATGAGAATTAGTAGACAAGGCTAATTTTGCTGTGTTGTTTCAGGTCTCCAAGCTGAAACTGGCACTGCCTCAGCCTGATGCTGCTGTGCAACATCTCACTGGAGCTGACACACCAATGGACACACTCCTGGGATTTCATGGAACCGAGGGCACTAAGCCAAACACACATCCATCAATTTCAATTTATTTTCCCTTCCTTCAGAACATCCGTCTCCAAAACATGTAATAAGGATATTCATAGCTGTAATTAATACCAACTGAATGTGGCTGGTACAAAGAGTGGAGGTATCTGCTTAACTAAAGCTAAAGGAAAAAGAAATACAGAAATGCAGTGAAAGCCAGATTACATACTATATATTTTGATTACTAGAACTTCTTCCTGAGTTACCTGTAGAAAAGTTTAATTTTTTTTTTCTCCTGGTAGCTATTTCTGTGGTGATATTAAGTTGGTATTAAGTAGATCTGACATCTACAGTGTCTGCCTTTGTTAACTGCTTACTGTTGTCCAGAGACAGGAACACGAATGCTTTTGACTTGGGGTTGAGATTAGCACAACAACATGTTGTGGACTGTATTTTTAAAAGTGGATTAAGAGGCAGTCCAGGGAAGTGTATTTTGTAACCACAGCCTCTATTTCCAATTACACATTCGTCTGTAAACAGAGATTTACAGTTCACCCCTATTCTTATCACTTCAATGGCTTCATACACCTGGAACAGAGAGCAGAATTTAACCCAGGCTACTTGCAAAGAAATTCCCAGGCCCTGAAAGAACAGGGAGATTTCACTGAAAGTCTATTTGCAAGTGGTTTTAACATAAAAGAACAAAACAAAGCGTGGCTATTATTCGTGGAAACCTGATTAATGTGAGTTGTGTGGTAATGAGGAAAATAAACTCAAAGACTCTTGACTTCTATCTGAGCTAAGGACATATGTACCCTACATATTAAATATATATCAGTATCTTTTGTCTGCTTTGGGGTGGTGTCTTTCCAGTGTTGTTTGGTCTGTGTCGGAGGCCCTGAGGCCCACAGCAAATTAAGCCCAGAGGGCCAGGCAGGTGTAGGGAGGCTGAGGCAGCTCAGCATGTGCCAGTGTAGATGAGGACCCCTAGGATTTTATGGAACCCAAACCCAGAAAGAATGGCTGATGTTTTGAGCATCAGAGGCTTTTGAGCCTGTTTTAGATAACCAAAGCAGTACACAATATCAGCTCAATCAGATGTTTAATAGGACAAAACATTCAATAACTCAGTTGTCAAAATGGTACTTCACAAGATACACCCCTAATTAGAATGTCTCAAATCGTTGGTAGATGAAAATAAGGAGAGAGCAGTCATGGATAGTCTACGTTTTAAAAATAATTTCCTGACACCTCTTGCTTTCTCATCCATTCAGATGAGAGTTTCAGTGTTTATCAGCAGTGGCCTGACAGCCAGCTCATGTGTGAACCTGCAGCCGTGGGATCACCTCAGATAAACAGTCTGGAGAACAGCAACATGTCTGTTCACTGAGGTGACCAGAAGAACTGCCTAAAGGTAAGAGAGGCTTGGTAGATTGCATAGAAATGCATGGCTTAGGTAGCAGGAGAGCACGGTCTGATAGCAGTTTGCTAAAATATGCCAGAAATGAACTCCACGGAAAGGAGAGCCTGTGTGTAGTGCAGTGCAGTGCAGTGGTGCAACAGGACGAGCTGAGGGAAGGGGACAGAGCTGGGCTGTCCCCACATCTCCAGGGAACCTCTCATCCGGACACATGGGGGCAGCAGAAAAGCGTGCCAGTCCCTGTGCCAACGAATAAAAGGCAGGAACGGCCCGGGGTGTTCGGGAATCCAGAGCGCGCCGCTGACCTGCCTGGCTCTGACCGCACCGACAAGGGGAAAAGCCCTTGGCAGGAGTCCTAAGGCTTTGAAAATTATCCTCCTTTGAGTTAAACCAGGCTTATTTTGATATGAAAACATCGCTAGGATATCACCCCCAACCTCTGAGTCCCATGAGGTGGCTGGAGTGGCAGTTTTCCCAGCACTTTAGTGTGTCACCTTACCGGGATCGGCTTACCGGCCCCTCCCGGTGATTCTGGCTCTCTTTCCCTGCTGCTGCCTCATCTGTCTGGAACGCCTTCCCTCGGGCCACTGAGTCACCTTCCCGCTTTAAATGCTGCATTGTAACACTAAACTGACCCGCAGTACAGCACAAATGGTAAAAATGTACATGACGATGCACTGCGAAATTTCATCTGTCGGTACTGATGGAGCTTCGGAACACCAGGGGGGTTGGTAAGGATACAGCTCTACTGACAGATTTAATATATTTAATTTTGAAAGAAAAAGGTCTTTTGTGTCAAAACACAAGCAGACTTTCAGAAGCAGCAGAGATTAATTATTTATTATTAATTAAAGGAAATTGTTAGTACCAGCTTAAGGAACACCATCGGTATGAGAATCCTTCTGTTTAGCTGAAGAACAAATGGCATTTAGGTAAATGCAAGCTCACTTACATGATCATGGCCTAGAAAATTCCCTCAGAGCAGCAGCAGTGGGAGGTTCTGGCCATTTTGACTAGCCAAGCACATGGTTAGCCGTGCCAAAGGTGACTTTTTCGCAAGTATATAAGACAGGGAAAGAGTGAGGGGAAGAAGAAGAAAGGATGAGATGCCTTTTCTTTTATGGCCTTTAATAAGACCTCTAATTTATTTCAAATAAATCACCTTGTAATCAGAAATACCAATGAATACTTTCCCAGACCAATGGTTCTGCTTATTCAGTTGTCAGTCTCCAGAACCATCTAATTTTGTACCAGTCAAAACATTATTTACTCAACAGGAGGAGTCAAAAGATCTATCACAGGATTTAAAATACATTGTGATCTGATAAACCATGCATATTGCAAGCCAAGTTTAGATCAACTGGTACATCAGTGTCATATATTAATGCCTTGTGCTATGCCTGCAGTTATAAAAAGGAATTCTCTTTCTGGGTAGGGTGCCTTTGAAAATCCTTTTTTAAATGTCTCACTCTTTATTTTTTTTGCTTTAGAAAAGGAAGAACATTGGAAGACTTCAAACTGTGATACTTAGAAAATGCAAATATGGTAAGTGTTTTTCATTTAATCTGATTAGCCAAGGCCTTTTAAAGCACGACAAAACTTTTCTGGCATGCTTAATTGGTGATGCAGGGCTGTGGAAATTCAACATTTGAACTAAATTTTATATGTAATGCTCTTAATGTGAAATCAGGACAACACGGCAAATCAAGAAAACATCTATTTTACAAAGAAATACTTACTAGGAAAATCAAAGACAGGATATGAAGACCAACACTATGTTTTCATTAAATAATTTGAAATATAAGCTTTAAATTTTCTTACATTTTTGTTGGACATCTAAGGACTTGCCTGTGTAGATGCACTTATATTTGATCCATTTGAGGTGTTTACATACCTTCTCATTGACCAAGAGTTTGATGTTAGAATGAGTAGGGGCACTCACCTAAATCTTTACTCACCGTTTTTTGAAGATGACAACATACATTTTGAAAGCACATGGCTCAGAAAGCCTCAATCACAACGTTTATAACCTGTGGGTATGGGAACTGTTCCTCCTGTGTGGAGTGGATTGGTTGTGCATTTTGCTGCTGAATGGGATTTAAAGTGTTGGAGAGAGTAGAGAAGTGGAAGAGGGGGCTGGAGGGCCAGAAGTGCTGCTCTCCTGCAGTGCTGGATGCAAGGAGCATAAACGTGGGGTTTCATACCTGGCACACTCAGTCATGGAATTCTGAGCTGGGATAGAAACCCAGCCACACTCAGCCAGTTTAAACTGCCTTCCACAGAGAAATAACTGACCTGGCCCAGGGTTTGACTCAGAGGAAAGGGAAGAGGGGAAAATGATGGCTTTGAGTGAGCAGGAAGAGAAAGAACTCAGTGGGAAGCACTTCCAGAGTTTTCCCAGCTGTAGTCAAGATAATAAAGTTGAAAAATCCAAGACCCAGTGGATAATTTGACACCCAAAAAGGAGCACTCTATGAGCAGATGTATTTCTGTGCCCTCCCACAGGCTCCTTTCCCTTGTGTTATTGTGTGATTAAGGAGGGATAAGTGCTCCAAACAGGATTGTTCCTGGGTTTGGAAAACTCAGGAAAGAAACTCCTTACAGACTGCATGTTTCCTAAGCCTGAAATAGTTGGTGTCTACTTCTGTGGCACAAGAGAAAACTTTTGGATCTTTTGCTTCTCTGGTCTAGATCCTGAGATGAAGGATTTGAGGAAGCCTAATGTTTATACCAGAAAATAGTTGATGAGGAATATATTATTAATTTCTGGGTTTATTCTCTTTCTGTTGATCAATATATGTCCAAAGGAATTATGGCAGAGTTGAGCATGCTATTTGAATAATTTATTTCTCAAAATTTAATTTTAAAAATTACAAGTTTCTTGAAATAGAGCTGTAAACATAAAATTATTTTATAATCCTTGAGCTTTCAAATGTCACTTCAAAATATGTATACTTAAATTACATTTAAAAATCCATTTAATTCTGCTTGTCAAGGGGTATTTCTTTTAACTTGCTGTGGGCTTTTTTAGAGAACATCAGAAAATCAATATAACAACACTATCTGTTTTGTTGTTACTTGGGCAAATAGTTCTGTACCCAGTCAAAATTATCTGTAGAACTACTGCTGTGGGAAGTTTCAAAAACGAAGATTTTAAAACTGAATGTGTTGCTATTAACTACCCTAAACTAAAACTTTACCAAAAGATAACAATGTTGATAAATTTAACTTGAAAATGTCCAGACACTTTAATCCCAAAGGCTAAATTTTAAGGGATCATTGCTGATACAATGCCCTGGAAATTACAACTGTTTGTAATGGAACATTTCCAGGTGCTTGCCTGTTATAATTCTGCAGGACTGTTATAGTTATGGACATACTATTTCAATGCTTATGGTTATTATAAACACAGAAGACAACACAAACAGGTTTGTAATGGTGATGAGCTATTTAGAGGCTCAGACTTGAACAAGAGGTCAAGGAAAATGATAAAGACCACATAATTTGCCTCTGAGAAAAGTGATTTTTAATCCTAATGCTGCTTACTACAAAGCAACCACTTGTTCATGAAACAACTAAGCATTCCTTTCCTTTATATTTTTTTTAAGTTATACTCAAAGGAATTTAATTTGTTATATTGTCTGTTAAAAAGCCAGTTTGTCTGGCTGAGTTTGCTACAAGCTAGAAGCACCTAATAGTGTTTGTATTGAATTGTTTGTATTGAACTGCAGAAGTTATATCACATTTGGGCACAATATTTTTTGACAAGTCTGCTGGCTAAAATATTATGTGCAATTGTTTTCTAACGAAATTGGCGTTTCAAGCTGACTCTCCTGGAATCTGTCTGGTTTTGGATGTCTCCACTGGGTCCTGGGGTGAACAGAAGCTGCTGTGTCAGTTGGATACCCTTGAAATGCTCTGTCTTTTTCTGAGAGTCTCAGAAACAATCTCACTTAAATCTCCAGGGTCCCAAGCTCTAGAATTGATCTCAAATTCATGTTTAAGAGTAATTTTGCTGCTCTAGAACCTTCCCAGAAGCTGAAAATAGCTCAGTATTATTCTCCTATGAGAGTAAATACGTATATGCAAAGTGGGGAGTATCCAGTACCCCCGAAATGCTCATTTCTGACTGGGACCAGGGATGGTATTTAGTGGTGTCCTGGGCACTTGCTGACATTCATGACAAGAAAGCCTTCATCAGGCAGACACGGGTGATGAATCACTGCTACCTCCTTCCCTATGCAAAGAAAAAGCACAGCTAAATGCAATGGAGCTTTGGCACAAGTGGCTGCTCTGCTGTTTCTACTTCCAAAAGATATTCGGTTGCTTTGGCTTCCCCTTTCAAGCTTGAAGTTTTAAATGGAAGCAGTTTGTTCTGTGCTGGTAGAGCAAATAAACAAAGAAACATTATCCCGAAAACATTGCCCCGAAGTCTTCTGCAGTGAAATAGGAGCATCCAAATCACTCACACGAAAAAATCAACAACAAAATCGGCGGCACTTTGCACCGCTCCAGGGTCAGCAAACAGAAACAAAAGATTACAAATTTGAGGTAGTTTTTCTTCCTTAAATGAAATAAATATTGGCTTAGGAGACCTCTGGGAACAAGAGGAGTCACTGCATTTCTCTGCATAGGAATTGTGAGTAGGGAGCAGCAGTGATTCAATTCTTCACACAGTTATGAGGATTTGATGGCACAGCTCATACAGCTCACCTTCTGTTTACAAAATTATTTTTTTAATTAATTTTTTAATTCTGATGCCAGGGTTGAGACTTACTTTATAGGAAATTAAGAGTTACAGTCCTTCAAGGACTCCCAGCTCTGACTGCTCACATACAATTTCTGTGGAGCTCCTTAACAACATCTGCAAGAGAAATTTAGTTTTCTGTCTGTCCAAGACTCTTTGACCACTGTGAGTATTTAATCCCCTTTATGAACAGAGATGACCTGTACTGCAGTTGATAGAAATGTCATAGATTCACTCCCACTCTGACACATTTCAGTCCATCCTCCACCAAATCTCTGTTGGTTGCTAACAGCACAACAGAGATCTTGCCTCTCTGGGTTTCAGTAATACATATGAAATCATGAATATCGTCCCCCAATTAAATCACAAAAGCTACAGAGTACTGTCCAATCATCTTTACTGACAAAAATATCTGTGTTACAAAATAGTCCCATATTCCTGAGTGATAACTAATAGCAGAAACAGCTGTACGTAGTTTGAACGTAGCAGGCACAGTTTATGCCCCTGTGTTATTTTCTTCCCAGCTATTCTTCACTCAGTGCTACCACAGGAATAGAGAAAACAGCATGTCCTGACAATTGTTTAGGCACGGGGCCCCAGGCTGTCCCACCCAGCTGCTGAGGGGGTCCTAGAGGCGTGTGCTGTGCCTCCTTCCCTCCCAGAATCAGTGCTCACATCTCTTTCTTGTGCCCTCTGTTATTCAAATGTTCCCTCACACTTCGTTTCTTCTCCTCATCTGCAAGCGTTACTCTGGTCCAGGATCTTTTCCTTCACTATTTTTGTTCCTGTACACAAGCACATCCATTTGTTTTTTTTTGCTCTCAAATCTTACTCCTTGTAAAGCCAAGGAGTTTATCATGCACTAAGTGGGGTAGAGACGGAACTGAGTATCACGAAAAAAATCAGTCTGGCTCAACAGAAAGGGACTTTATCATGTTGTTTCTGATTTTCATACCAGACCATTTTTTTTCTTCCATTCCCAATTATTCCAATTTAGTTCTGTGAATTAAATGCCAGCTCCCACCACAGCCCTAAGAAAAGAGGCATCCATGTAATTTTCACAGTTAGTTTTCCCTTCTGCTGAATCCCAAGCCCCCTAAGAGAACAGCTCCCTCCTCCCCACTTCTGTTTACACGAGCACCTTTCTTTCTTCACAACCAGATCAGCCTGTGCTTAGGATAAGAAATTCCCCCAAACAATCCAATGTGGAAATTCGCCACGAAAGAAGCCAAGAGTGCTCACCATGAAGTGCTGTGGCCAGGCTGTGTGTGAGTCCCAGGGCTGGTCCTCTCCTGTGCCTCTTTGTTCTCCTCAGTGCAGGCTGCTACCTTTCTGCCTGCTCTTTACCAAATAGTAAGAAGGCTAATTTTAGGGTGCTTCATCATGCTGCCGTGCAAAGACACAGTGTCATGTCAGAATCAGCAGCATGTGGCACCACTTGGAGCTATTTTATAAGCTGAGGTTCAGCCTGTTACCAAATTGGTCTCTGCAGGGCACAGCCCACTCAATTATTGATATTGTATTCCTGTAGGATTGCACCTTAAAAATCAAAGGTCAGTTTGGGCCTGAGCAAAAGCCCAGTTTAATGACATGGGAGCTGGTGTCTCAGCATCCAGCTATTAAACCAAAAACTCCAAAAGGTTAGGTGGGAATTTCCTGGTGCTCAGTTAGCACCTGGCCTGCTGGTCTATTTATAACAGCAAAATACATGTAATAGTGGGAAACATCACTTCAATGGGAGGAAAATATGCCACAAGTGGGAAGGGGCTGCACTCCCAACCCTTTCTGTAGTATGCTTAAAAATGTTCAGCATCTTCAGCCCCTGGCTACAGGTGCCTGGGCACTTGTGTGGCTCCTGCCACACTGCCAGGGCACGGGGGAGTCACTCAGTGCCAGCTTGTGTGGGCTTGGGGACACTGGATTCACACAAGGGTTTTGAGTGTGAGAGCTTCATCTCTAACATGAAGGTCAGCTCGTTTCCTTCATTCCTGACTTCATGTCCAGGGCTCATCCTTGCCCTTCACTGCTTTTTCATTGCCTTTGCATTCATCATCCCATGAATAGCTTTCCTTTGGCTGTTTCAGCTCTAGTTAGTGGCCTGAGAGGACAAGGGGAGCAGGGGGCTTGCAGCTTTTTGGTTTTGTTTTTCTTAATTTGAAGGTATGTCTCCTCAGTTTTCCCTTAACCAGCTCCCTTTATCAGATTCCTGGAGTTAACCACAGAACTTGCAATGTTGTAATTAATATTTCTATAGTGATTTATGTTCACAAACAGCTCAAAAACGGTTCAGGTTGTTTCAGCACGTTGCCATCAGTTAAAAAATAATTGGTGTTACTGCTAAGCACATTTACATTTGAGCTAACCAGAACTGTTTGTGAGCAGGCTGGGCAGACAGAGAACTCAGCATGCTCAGCTATGAAGTGGCAGAGAATATAAAACATATACTCTGTATGTGTGAGTTGTCTGCATGGATACTGAGTAATCTAAGGACGAAATGTAAAACTGAAATGGCATAAAAGGGTCTGACCATCCCTTGTTTGTAAGGCTATTTGCATTCTAAAGCCTTTTCTTTGTCTTAATCAAGAATATTCTACACAAAGACTTCACACAAAGGTTGGTAATTTCTCACAGCAAAATGCTGACATCTCTAATTTCATGTTATCAGCTGTTCTCAACACCCATTTCTATTTTCTGTAGTCTGTGACGCATCAGAGTATAAAGCAAGGGGGTTTGAAATGCAGAATTAAAGTTTATAAAGTATGTCCTGGCTGTTGCCAGGAGAAAATGGAGGCAGAGAGCAGAGTCCATCTCTGTTATTAGCTATAGAAAGTTTTATGCCATAACACTGTAGCCTTCAAAAACATGTATATTAACTGAAAGATGTTTTCTAGTAATGAAGCATAAAGTACATATTAGTTAGCCCTAGATATTAATATTTCCCCATTTTTTTATTATCTCAGTGTGGGATTAACAGGGGTACAATTTAAAAACCACAATTGTGCTGACAGCTATCACCAGGCAGTAGCCAAGCATTGCTATTTTAATAATGGCAAGGGAACTGAAAATAGTTTCTTGTTGTGACCATCAATAAGAAGACTGTGCAATGGTAATAGGAAACCCTCAGTGCTAAGGCACTTACAAGGAAATAAATTCCTTCCCTGAAGTTAAGCAGATTTACATTTCTTGTTTTCACTGGATTTTGCATCTCGGAGGTTTTCTTGCAAGTACTGGAACTGGACATTGGGAATTTTGAGGTGCAAGCAAGCCACAGTTCCCTTGAGCCCTGCAATTCCAGAGCCCCGTGGTGGCAGGTCTGGTGCCAGGGGGTGCAGGATGTGGCACCACAGCACAAATTCTCTTCCCACCACTGCCTGTGTGTCCTCAGCCCCAAGAAAGGGATCCCCTAAGGTATTGAGGCAGGTAGGATAAGGTTTCTCTGGCACAGAAAAGAAAATTTGCTAAGACAAGTGACAAGTGGAATAAAAATATACTTTATTTGAGGACACACTTGAATTATTCAATTTACAGTAATCTGATTTTACAGTTAAAATAGTTTTTAAAATAAAATAGCTGTGCTGATTACAGAAAGAAGTTGAGATATGTGCAACGCTGTATGTTGCACAAATGCACAAAGTTTTGTGTAAGTTTTGTATGTAAGTTTTATGCTTTATATATATGGGGTTTTTTTATTTAATGTGTTAAACCAGCCTTACCAAGTGGCATTTCCTTGTATAAAATGATAGTGGGCATATAATATTCTCTTCAAGTACATGGGCATATCCCCACATGCTGGTCAGAGGATACATTGCACAATGAATGCCAATATTTAAAATCCACTTCACACTGTAGTTACTCACAGTTACTACTCCGTGAGGCTCACAAATAAAGGGAAAAGGAAGTTTAGAAGATAACAAAGTGTTTTCCTCCGTTTGCTCTGTGTCACAGCTCCTGCTAACCTTCCAGTCTTAGGTGCAGAATAGCAAAAGCCAAATCACTCAAATTCTCCTTTAAATAGCAAACCCGGGTAATTGCTGTCCTGAAAAGTGCTGCATCATTTAGCTTGTGCCAGCTATGCACCAATCTCATTTTCTCTAGGTATGAATTGAGGATTT
>JAHLSL010000047.1:939290-986395 GCA_025920805.1 Petroica traversi | reverse complement strand
GTCACGCGCGGGAGTATCCAGCAGCTGACGGCGCGAGTCGGCTCCCGTGACCACGCACAGGGGTGAAAGAGTGCCGTGATTTGCGATCAAAGTACAGAACTTTGGCTACTCGCTCCTAGATGATGCAAAACAAAACAACCCCGCCTTCCGTGGAAATGCATATATTGTTCAACAGAAAGGAGAACTTTTCTTTTTTTTTTTCTCCCCCTGGAGATGGAGATAAATTTCGACTTTAGAAATCGCTAAGAACTATAATCATACGTCTTTTCTAACTTCTTGTGTTGCAGGTTGAAGCAAGTCACTGCTACAGATGTGTGATGTGCTGTTGCGAGGCTGTGTCTTAACTGAAGCCGTCTTCGTTTCGATGTCCCCTTCTGAATGTGGTAGGATATAGCTAGGGAAATATTTGATCATGCCTCACCTCCTGAGATAGGTAAACAGGACCTATTTTAAGCTGTTTGGCCATTTTGGTTTGGTGCTGCTTTTTGTTTTTTTGATGCGGTTGGTCACAAAAATAAGTGTCTTGTTTACGGTGTTTTGGCTTTTGCAGAGGAAAATAGTTCATCCTGTTGTGCTGGCAAGAATTCTGCCCTTTGGCATATGTAACTCTTAGAGGTTAAGTGGTAGCTTGTTTCTTCGAGCAGTTTGGGATTTAGGTATTTTTATACATGTTATAACCCTGCAGAATTTCTTCTAAATAATGGTCAGAGATGAAAATTTATAGTCATTTCACATTGGATTACACTGACTTTTAAATTGCTCTGAAAATACAGAGAAATTTACTATAGTGGAAACGTAGTGTAAGTAGTAGTGAAAACATTGTCACTAATTCTTTGTTGTATGCAGTACTCCAAATGAAAGAGAAGGGCAGCTTTGAATCCTTTCCAAAAAGGTACAGAGTCTGTCAGCACAAATACTGATAATTGTAATTTAGGGATTAGGGGTGTGGGCTTGCTTGGGGCAGTTGGTCTATGTGGCACCACAGTTACTGCAGAGTAACTGAAGCTGTAGCTGGTGTTGGTTGCGGTGCAAGATTGAGGACTTGAGTTTCAGCTCTTTATTTTCTTTTAAATTCTAAGTTCAGTTGACTCCTAGTTGTTCAAATGTAGTGACTGACACAGCATATTGTACTTTGTATTGCATAATTGAATTGAGCAGAGCTGACCGATTTTTTTCCAAGCTGTGAGTCAAGTGTTGTTTTTGGTGATGATCTTGAGGCCATACACAAGGAGTCATGCAACTCCTCAAGTAAAGACTGTCTCCTTGGAAGATATTTGAGGTCATTTCCACTGGCTGGAATTGGTTGCAAACCGCAAGTTTGTATAAATTTGGTTTAGGGGTTAAAGAAGTTTTAGGAAGAATGATGTTTTAAGTTTTGGAAACAAAGTTTTTTAAAAACAGTGACCTGCACACCTTAAAAGTTGCATCTGAAATGGGAAAGAAAGCGTTTTAATGCAGAGTTGATGCACATCCTGTTCAAGAAGGCAAATCAAGCTCTTAAAGACGGTTCAGGGTTTTAATACATTGGTGTAGAGAAAATGAGCTCATGGACTACATGCTGTATAGGGAATAATGTAAATGTTGGGGACCCTACTGAAAAACGTACATTTTTTTTTTTTCTTAACAGCAACGCAGAAGGAATATTCTAGAAAAGTGAAGTTGGAAGATCTCTGATAAAAAGAAGTCTAAACATGTTGTGCTGGGGCAATGCATCTTTTGGACAGCTTGGATTGGGTGGAATTGATGAAGAGATTGTTTTAGAACCCAGAAAAAGTGACTTTTTCCTCAATAAAAGGGTCAGAGATGTAGGATGTGGACTGAGACATACTGTTTTTGTCCTGGATGATGGGGCTGTTTATACATGTGGATGCAATGATCTAGGACAACTAGGACATGAAAAAGCCAGGAAAAGACCAGGTAAGTGTAGGAGTGGTGAGTTGTGGAGATTCTGCCTGGCGTTGTGTGTGGCTTTGGTTTTGTTGTGCTGCATCAAAGCCGGGATTGCCAGGGGCCGTGCATGTGCCAAATTCATGAGCAGCAGCTCCTCCAAGAATGGACATATTTTAACTGGAAAAGCATTGCTTTGCTGGGATGGGTTCTTGTGACAGTTGGAAACAGCTGTGAAGCATGGCAGTTTTTATTTCAAGCGTGGAATCACTTTGCCCTGAGAGACCCAGTGACTGTTTTTAATCTCAAGGGAAGCTGACCTCCTGGAGTACATGGATTGGCATCGTGCTTCATGTATGGGTTTGGCTGTTGGAATATGGTGGAGCTGAGTATTTGGCATATCACAGCTGAGAAACGTGCAGTGTGTTTTTAGTTGATGTACAGCAGGTCCAATTAAAGCAATGGTCTCTTTTTTAAGAACTAAAAATATAATTTTCGATAAAAGCATAGGCAGCACCACAGGGAGAGGATTTGGAAAAGCCCAAAGGATACTGTGTAACACTCTGGGCTTTTTTCCTTCCCACCTGTGTTGTGTGTGTGTGTTTCTGCTCCCTCCTAGTGCAGTTCTTGAGCAGAAGTGGGTAAACATCTTGCAGGGACTGCAGAGGAGTGTGCACATGGGCTCCCTTCAGAGCTTGCCTGTGAGTCATAGCTGGTGCTGGGAGCCAGGGAACAGTGCTGCTCACACTGCTGACAGCACAGCGTCACAACCTGCAAAGGCTTACTCAGGCTTCCTTCTCATCACTCCTAGAGCCCTTCCACAACTTGCTTGGCTCAGTATTTGACACCAATTTTTCAGATGGAAATGAGGTGTCATGTGGTATTTCAGTAGTTCTCCTTTACACAGAGTTTCACTTTTGGTGCCAAGTAAAGATTTTTTTTTTGAGATGTAACTTTTTTTAAACTAATGTGGACTTCTATTGGGCAACACTGTGTGCATATTAAAACTGATAAACTTTAATCCTGTGCAAACATCTGCTTCATGAACAGGAAGAGAAACTCAGCGTGTCAAACTTACCTTGACTACTTGTTGCCCACTTTGAAAATTAGGCTGAATTATCTTTTAAAGGTTACAGTGAAAGTACCTGCCTTTTAATTTGCATGACCTTTCGTATGTAATTGACCTGCTGTAAATTTCCTTTTTTTAACGTGCTCGGACACATGAGGATTGTAATGTCCTCCCTAATTTTCCTTTCACCCAGAGGTTACTGATAACACTGCTGAGTGTTTTATGAAGTCAGAGCACTGGGATAACTTCACTTGCACAGTCAAAGAAGCTTGGTATCTTTAGGGTGGCTGAGTTGGAGATGGGTGGGTGCTCCCTTTTGAGTGTATTTCTGCTAACTGAAGATAATTTTATTGCTGACTGTGTGTCTTTGTGTCCCCAGTGCTTTTCCTCTGGCCTCCTAGAGGTGTGCTTGTCACAGGAACTTTGTGGCTGTTCTTTAACCCACGTCAGGTGCAGTCAGGCTGGCTGTTGAGCAGCTGGGGGACACTGCCTGAGCCCCTCTGCAGAGTGCTCCCATGACCTCTCCCCCTGGCAGAGCTGTGGGAGGCTCTGGTGGCTGAATTGGGGAGGTAACCTGTTCAGTCAGACCAGCTGGATGGAATAAAAAGCACTTATATCTGCTGCCTGTGGTGGTTTATTTTGGAAGCTGAGTGCCTGTCATGCTGCAGATAATGTGAGCTACTGTTTTGAAGTTGATTTGGGCTGTGCTAGGCTGTGTTTAGAGTGCCCCTAACATTGGCAATACAGAGTTTTTCAATGCTGTGCCATTCTTAGGCTGGAATAGAATTCATGTTTGAAATCTGGAAGTAAAGTGTCCAAGCAGTCCCTTATTTCAGGGAACTGTTAAAAATTCCAGCCTTAGTGACCTGATGATATTTTTCCGCTTTACTTATTGCTGAAGTGGAAATGTTAGACTTCTGATCACAAATCATAAGCCCAAACCCAAGCTTTGAGTGTTTCCAAATGTACTGGTGCAGGCTACTGGAAAAAAAATCACAGATATTTTAGTGTGTGCTTTTCAGAGGTATGTCTAGAAAATAACTCTTTAGGATCCGTTTCTACAGTATTTTGCATTAGAAAGAATACATTGTGTAGCTCATTGCAAAATCAGTAGCTTTAGTCTGTAATTTGCCCTGCCTTGTTTTGCAGGCTTTTTCCTTAATAGTGAATAGGTGAATTTAATTTGCTGTGGTGGAATGTTTTCCTCTTACATAATGTCTACACGTGTAGCCATTTGGCAATAATCTGTTTGACCTTACTGTTAATTGAGTTTCTGCACTCATTTTCAGTAGGCAAGATTAGAAGGAGCTGTTAGGATCAAGCTGCAGGTTTTGTACACTTCTGTGTATTGCTCCAGAAAAAGTCATCATTTGGTTACTGTGGGGTGTCAAATTTAACTTGTTTCTCCTAGAATTGCATGTTTATATTTTTAAATGAAGGGTTCCAGCAGAACCTGTGGGCTTAGTTGAATGTCACACCAGTGAATGTCTTAATACTGTGTAAACTGTTTGGAGCAACCCTAGCTAGTTGGTAGCTTTTTTGTTTTTTTCCTTTTTAGACTACTAATTTTATTTTATTTTTTTTTAGAACATGTTGGTGCACTGGATGCCCAGAATATTGTAGCTGTGTCATGTGGAGAAGCCCACACTCTTGCATTAAATGACAAAGGTCAGGTATATGCTTGGGGTCTGGCCACTGATGGACAGCTTGGCTTGCCAGGAACAGAGGAATGCGTCAGAGTGCCCAGGTTAAAAATAGTACATAATAAGTTGCCTTTTTTCTGAATAATGTGCTTAAATCACACTGGCTAAGCTATTCTGCTGTTACAAGGTAGATCCATGTAAATATAGAAAATGTATATTAGCGATGACACTTGAATGCTCTTTGACATTTCCTAAAAAAGTCATGTGAGAAAAGTGTTACAGGTGTGCTTGCTTTGGTTTATCGCTTTTTTTGTTTTTGTTGGTTGGTTTTTAAAAATAATCCTCCACTAACAATGAGACTTGCATTGGAAAAGCAGGGTGTGTACTTTAAGAGTATGAATACCACTTAAGAGAAGTCAGAGAGAAGTAGAGTGTTAAACTTTGAATTTGAAGGAGTTACATTTGCCATCTGATCTTCGTACTTCAGTTTTCAACCCAAAGCTTTCAGCTGTGATCGAAGAATACACCTTCTAGTCAAAAAAATTCATATTGGCAAGGGTCATGTTCTTGTTCTCAGAATGCCATAAGCATTCCAGCTACCTGAAGTCCACACAGGAAAAGTAACAATTCCTTGGAACCTTAGTAATTCATGACTATGGTACTAAAAATGTTCTTTCTGCATCAAATTTAAAAGGCCACAGGCCCTTTAGAAACTTCTCATCCAAAGTTGAAACCATTATCAGTTTTAGTGCATGCGTTGTATTTGCAACTTCTTTGGGATATTGTGCAATATGTATTAGCTCTGTAAACTGAAGTTTTGGAAACCAGAAAGTAAGAATGAGTTCCTTATGGCATTCTGTATTCATTCCTCCATTCAGCTGTGTGAGATCACTGATTCCCAGCACACGAACCTCCCACATTCTTCATTATGGTCTTTTACAGACTTTATCTATTTGAAAACAAGACAGAACCTGACCTTAAAAGTTCTAGAAAAGAAGCAGTTTTGACTTCAAATTTACCAAATAGTGTCTAATTTAAGCTAGGATGCTTAATATATTCAGTGGAAAGGATTCAAGTTTTGTATATTATCTTTACTTCATACCATGATCTGGTAGCTTAATTCTTTGTGTTTTCTTACCCCAATAGAAATATTAAAAGCTTATCAGAGATCCAGATTGTTCAAGTTGCTTGTGGTTATTATCACTCACTAGCACTCTCAAAAGGTAAGCCAAATTCTTCTGAAGTTTTATGTAATTTCTTACCAGGGAATTCATAAGTTTTCAACATTTATTTTATTTTTTTTTTTTTTTTTAAGGAAATGTGTTTATTAAACATGCTACCACTTAGCACAGATTGGTTTTCAGGTTGGTAGGGGCTGTGTAATTTAATGATGGAAGCTTGAATTTGAAAAACAAACGTACAAACGAATGTTGAGTTGCACTTTTATTTCTTCAGGGGGTGTGTGTTGTTTTTTTTAAATTTTATCATCTGACTTTCACGTAATTTCCTTTTTGTTTTGTTTCCTTTCTTGGTCCCAATCTTTGTCTTTCTGCTGGCATGCTGCTCTGTCCCTGGTCTGTTTTAACCTGTAACCTCAAGTTACTGAGGCTTGCAGGAGTGACTTTGTCTGCTTTATTAGTGCAAGGCCTCTGTTTTTTAGTGCTTCCACAGTTAAAATGCCACATGTAAACTACCTTTTGAAAGTTTTGAAAATCTGTCTTCAGATTTCTGCTGGGGCTATGAGCACATGCTTAGTTGCCCTCACTTGTACTGCATGTCTGGTTCCTGCAGCTCTCCAGAAATGAAAATGGAATTAAATTTGCTTTTTGTTTGTGTCATCCCGAGAGAGGAGAGTTGTGGCCAAAGCTTCCACTTGGAAAAAGTGGCTGCTGAAAAGGGTCAGTGGGAACTTAGCAACTCAAAAGGAAGTTCCTGAAATATTGTAATTTGTCAGTGGTTCTTAACAATATGTGTTTAAAATATGAAGCAAATAACTGAGGGGAGGCAGGTATTCCTTATATGCTGGATGTGGTCTTTTTTCTTTACATTCTTTAAATACAGCAGTTTATACTGATAATATGTGCCTGGATTCTGCGTGTGACTCTTCATGGCCTCACACTGAGCATTTCCTGTTCCATTATGTATTCCCAAGTGTTAATTATTGTTATAACCCAAAGAGATGCCTTTGTTTTCAGGGCAGGCAGGCAGAGCTTTACAAGTAACCCTTTTCCTGAGTTAAGATCAGCACTTGAATGTGGGGAGTAGCAGAGTTGTGTTGTTAAGTGTTCTGTTGGTCAAAGGTGCAATGGCACAGGAGTTTGTGATTTAAAATTCACTCAGTGTTTAAAATAGCTCCAAGTACAGCATCACTGTTTTATTTCTGTTCTTGAAGGGCTCTGTAGGGTTTTCTGGGTTTAGTTGTTAATATAAATAAATAAAATCTGACAGACCAGTACTCCAGGGGATGGATGTTTCATTGGTTCCCCATCTTGATGAAACTGTTATTGGGAAGGTGGAGATGGGAGAGACATGGGAAGCATTTTGAAGGTAGCATTGCTGTTGAAAGCGTATCACGTCAGCAAAAGTAAATTGTTTTGTGTTTGGTAGTCTTTAGGATAATAAATACCTTGGCAAAACACTGTTTTTTCAAGAGAATATTTTATTTTAGAAGCAGTCTTAAATAGACTGTTGGTTGTCATTCTTCAGAATGGTTCTTTTTCTTTGTAAGGCATCATATTACTTTATAAACAGTGTGCTTCATTGATCATATAGTGAAGACAGTATTTTGAAACATAGGTCTCTTAAACTGTGTGTGAAAATTTAAATATCTTGTCTCAGAAAAACTTAAGCGAGGCTTTTGACTGGGAATTGGAAAATTTTGCATGTCCAGGGTGCAGCTTTAGCAGATCTCTGCATAACCATCTGTGCAGCAGTGGAACTTGCCATGGAGCAGTCTTTTGCTTTGTCATAACCAAACTCAGTTGATGTAGCACTGTTGAAACAGGAATGTTAAGAGCAGTTTTGAATGCAGTTGAAATATTTCCAGTCTGATTAAATGTTTGAGATGAATGCCTGCAAATTACACAAGAATGCTTAGCTTCAGCAGTCAGTAATTTGTGTGCATTTTCAAACTCAGAAATATTTGAAGAGTAACAGTCTAACTTTTAGCTTTTCTTACAGTGGATAAACATTGTATTATTAAGCTCTATTAATTGTATTTCTTGGTTGTTTCTTTTCCCCTTCAAACAGGAAGTGAAGTGTTTTCCTGGGGTCAAAACAAATATGGCCAGCTGGGCTTAGGCTATGAGTATAAAAAACAAACCTCACCACAAGTGATTAAATCCCTGCTGGGAATCCCTTTTGCACAGATTGCAGCAGGAGGAGCTCACAGTTTTGTACTGACTCTTTCTGGAGCAATCTTTGGATGGGGACGCAACAAATTTGGGCAGCTGGGTCTTAATGATGAAAATGGTAAGTAAGGGTTGATTCAGGAGGGTTTGATGCTGAAGGGTTTGGGTTGTGAATGCAAAAAAATAAAGTAGGATTCCTAGGACAGGAGCAGAACAACCCTCGTTCAGTGCTGTCAGATTGTGCCAGTGCCACGTGAGAGTGCACAATGAACACACAGAGGTGTTGTCCTCAGCTCTTCTGTAGTGAGAATTCTGACAGTGTGCTGTTGAAATTCTTTGCCTGCTTGACTTGTTTTCTTTCCCTGTTCTGCATCTTCCTGTGACTTAATGGGATTGGATTGAAATACTGTGCAGTAGTTACAGTTTGAACTGAATTCTGTGTGGATGAAATTGCTTGGCAAAAGCAGTCATCTGTCAAAACTAATTGGTTGTCCTTAGTAGTCACATTTAAACCATCTTCATTTTTTACTGCCTTTTACATTCCTTTCTCAGGCCACTTTTCATAATCCTTCACAATTTTTGGCTAACCATTTCCAAAATTTCCTGTACTGGGGGGGATGGCACTCAATGGTTTTTAGCAAGATAATGGATCTAGTAATGGATAATCTCTAGATGGTTTCATGAGTTCAGGTTTTCTTACTGGTTCATTGTCATCAAGACCATTTAAAACAGGAAAAACCAGTTGTAAATAAAATGCCCATCTGGACGCCTTAAAAATTGTCCCATTCCTATAATAAGAAAATTACTATTTTTCAGAAATCATGGGAGTCTTCAGTTGCTTCTGCATATTCTTTGGAATGTGTGTAGCATCACCTCTCAATAAAATCCCTTTGTAACCCTTCGTGGGTTTCTTGCAGACATGTCAGCATGCCTGACAGGTTTTAAGACATTAGCAGTACCATTTTAAAAATTGCCTTTGTGCAGAGTTGACAAAGTGGACTTGTCCTAGCAATGGAGGGAAGTTGGCTTTGCTTCCTGTTTGTTCATTGCTCTGTTATGCAATTAGTAATTTTAAACTGTGTATAAATGCACTTTCCAAAGAAGACCAACTGATACCAACTTACAGGAACGTTTTAAAAATGTGAAACGCATAAACAATTCAAAATAATGATTTCTTTTGTTTTTCTTCTCCCATGGCCTGTGCCAGGTCTAATATAGTGTTCCATATTTAGTGATCTGTGTATTGACATTTGATCCTGTGCTAGTGAAAATGAGAGCATGGGCTACAAACTTTTGCAGTGTAGCCCCTGTTTTTTCTGTAGTAACATTTCCATCTTCAAAATCCATAAATTCTGTCACACTGATTGCATTATGCTAACAGATTTCAAGTGCTTGCTTGACTAGAAGCAAATTAGAATAAATTAAACTATCTGAGTTTTGATTTTTATTGTCAAAATAAGTGACCTTTCTTTATTCAACCTTTCAGACAGGTATGTTCCTACACTGCTGAAGTCCCTGAGAAGTCAGAAGGTTGTTCATATATGTTGTGGAGAAGATCATACTGCTGCCCTTACAAAGGTACAGAACTTAAAGATACATTTATGCTCTAATTTTTTAATGTTTCCAGAAGAAGATGCTACCTGAACAGGAAATAATAAACTAAATTCTGAATAAAATTTCTTCTATATTTATGGGATTAAGTTGAGGAAAGATTGGAAGAATGGTTAAATATTTGAAAAAGCTTACCATACACAACAAACCTTGCATTCCACATGATTCTGTTTTGTGCCTGGAAGTTAACTTCAAACTTGCTTTAAAGCTGATACTGAATGTACTGTGAATGTTGGTACAGATTGTCACCCATGTGTGGCTGCACTGTCCCTTGCAGAGCCCTGGTACACCTTTTCTAGTCAGTACTGTGTATTTGGGAGCATTCCCCAAGTCCTTCTGAAGTTCAAAAAAACCTGGCAGTCTTTGCTGTCCTGACTCAGTGGCTGAGGCTATTGGGTTTTCTCAGTGGATGCTGGAATTTTAATGATGATTTCCAGCTGAGGGCCAGGCTGATGCAGGGTAGAGTTGAAAGAAACAGATTTACAATTGCCAAGTGGAAATGGCAAGTTTCAGAGTTGTTGTAAGGTAAAGTGTATAACTTCTGAAAGTGTTTCTGCTTTAAACATTGAAAGTTTTGGTTAATTTCTTGATTAATCAAGAACACTTTAAAAAATTCCTTGCCTTACAACAATGTTGAAATTTCTGCTTTCTTATGCTTTCAGATAATGAGGCTGTTTCAGTCATACTGTGTATTATCTGAGCAGGGCCAGCTTCCTGTTTGCTAGTCACTCCAGAATTTGAATATGTATTCAGAGTTTCAAAGCCAAAGTATACTTTTTAATACTGAGAGTTTGACTACAGGTGAAGTTATCAAGGAGAGAGGAAAAATGAGGATTAGTATCTATAAATGACATGAGTTAATGGTAGGACTCTTGTATGATAAGAAGGAAATTAAACCAATGTGATTTAACACAAGTCAGGTAATATTTCCTAGCTGTGCCTCATTTTCATAACTCCAGTTAAATTGGGACTCCTCTGTGTCTCAGGACTGTGTTGTGCCTTGGATATTTTCTGTCCTATCCCTGCAATGCTAAGATCATCAGAAAAGATGTATTAAACCCCTGTTTCTGTGAAGGTTCTTGCTCTGAGATATCCAGTCATCTTAATGTAAAAAATTTATTTGTTTAGGAAGGTGGAGTTTTTACATTTGGAGCTGGAGGCTATGGTCAGTTGGGTCATAACTCTACCAGCCATGAGATAAACCCAAGGAAGGTTTTTGAGCTCATGGGAAGCGTTGTCACGCAGATCACCTGTGGCAGGTAAGGTCTATTCTGTGTTAGCACTGTGACTCTTTCAGATGACTTGTTTTGTATAAAACCTTGTTGTAATGGGAAAGGGGGGCTTTCTTACCCTTTGTGGTCAGGGAAGACAAGATGACCCCTAACAGAAGGTATTTCGTGTTGTTTTGGGGATTTTAAAAGCATTCGTAGAAGAACTAAAGGAATTTGTTTATTTGAGAGGCTTCTAAACTGGCATTGTGAACCATAATATGAAGTGTGAAAGTGTTTGTTGCTGCCACTTCATTTCCTGCAGAAGAACAAGAGTGTTTGGGAAAGTAGAAGCTGTTTACACAAATTCCCAATTCTTTACTGGCCTGTGAGAGGAGAGGGCACATCTAGAGCTGAGCAGGATGTGAAGGGAAAGGAGCTGCAGGCAGTCTCCAGACACTTGTTTCTGATATGCTCCAAAGGTCACCAGGGGCTAAGCACTGGCAGCTCCATTCTGGGAACTCTCCCATGGCAAAGGAGGATTGCCTGTTGGAGCATAAATGGCATTTTGCCAGCAGAGAAGTGGAGTTGGCTGTGGCAGGGCCTTCCACACACTGCTCAGCATAGATCCTGGCCAGCCTGACAGAGCTCCTGCAGTGCTTAGGTGTGTGTTACTGCATTCTCTTTGCCCTAGGCAGCACACCACTGCATTCGTCCCTTCTTCGGGAAGAATTTACTCCTTTGGCCTCGGGGGCAACGGGCAGTTGGGTACAGGGACCACCAGCAACAGGAAAAGTCCCTTCACAGTGAAAGGAAGCTGGATTCCCTACAGTGCTCAGTGCCCCATGAGCACAGGTAAGCACCATCTGCTGGATTCACTTCTTGGTTATTCCTGTTCCTTTGGAGTGGCTTGAAATTCTTGAGATGGAAACTAAATATGGGCCATAATTGCTTTTTCCAAACAGCTTGGTTCCACTGTGTGTTGCTGCTGCAGGAATTACATGCCTGTGCTGCTTAGAACTTAAGAAAAAATGGAAAAAAATGATGGAAAAAATGGTCTTAACTACTGTATCAGTGAGGTTCTGCCACGGGGGAACCTTTTTATAACCAAGTGTTGGCTGCAGCATCTTAATAATTTCTCAATTTGACGTTTTCACAGTGGCCTGTTTTTTCTATTTTTTCCTATTGCAGACAGTGAGGAGTGCTACTGTGTAAAGAGAATTTTCTCTGGTGGGGACCAAAGTTTTGCACACTACTTTTATCCACAGGTAACAAATTAAGTATAATTTGGTTCCAAGGCTTGTTAAAGTTGGATTTTAGGGGTTTTTTACGCAATTCAGAGGATTTTGATGTTGAAGGTGCATGTGACTGTATTGTAAAGTTTGTTGGAGCAGTGTGGAAGCAAAAAGCACTAAGTCATGGCAGCAGTTGGAGGACTTGGATCCTGTTAGTGAGTGCTTGCTGTCAGGAAGCTCTGGAGACTTTTTGGCCTAAGTTTTATTCTTGATGGATGAATGTGCTTCTGTTCATGTCATAAGGGAAGAATTGATTGAATATTTGAGCTCTTTGCTCCTTGCCCTGTCCTCCTCATAGCTCCTGACAGCAGCAGCTTTGGTTCTTCTGCTCTGTAGCCATTTTAAACTGAATATTTGAGCTCTTTGCTCCTTGCCCTGTTCTCCTCATAGCTCCTGACAGCAGCAGCTTTCGTGTCATCTGCTCTGTAGCCATTTTAAAGTACCACAGTGGTCAGGAAACAAATGGAGCTCCTTGCTAAAAATTCCTGGTGGTGGCACAGTTTGTTATGTCACAGTTTTATAGTTGTCTTAAAGCTTAAGTTTGAAAATAACAAGAATTGATCTGTTTAAGTTCTAGTACCTAAAACAGTCTAGAAGGACTTTAGAGTAAGAATGGCAATATGGAAGTGAGATGGAAAGAAAATGCTATTGGAGGGTGAGTTGGGAGATAAAAACAAGATGAAGATTCATGGGACTGTTTCCAGTGCAGCTCAGCAGATGTTAGACCATGGGGATTAATGAAGCATCAGGAGTTGAGTAAGTAAGGTGAAACCTAACTTGGTTACAAGGGAAAATGGATTTTAGTGGGGGAAACATGTTTGTCAAGAAAAACTGAGTGCAGGTCAGACTTGCAGCAGTGCTTTGTGCTCAGAGCCTGTTCTGATTGTACAGAATCAGCAGTTTCTCTAGGATTGTTTTGTTGGGGTTTTTTTCTAAATTCTGATAGAGTTTTAACCATTGCTGTGTTTGAGAGAAACTTGCTCAGCAGGTGTAAACTGCAAAATTGCTGATAATATAGGCTCAAAACTTGTCGATTAAAACTTCCTTAAAAACTTTGTTATGTGCAATTTTCATAATTCCTGGAGTAGTTTCTGGGTGACTAATTGAGGTGAACTGAGACCGTATGAATACAGTTATTGTGGCTTGTTCTGTACAAAAGGTATTAGCAATAGATGAACTTTGATGCTGCAAAAGCATCCCTTTTAGTACTCTTTATTTTGGTAATTTGTGTTGAATTCTTCCAAAGTTCTGAGCTTACTGTACCCCTGGGAGTAGTGTGTCCCTGCCAGTTCAGGGGGCCCGGCCAAAATCTGTTTTCCAGTCAGTTTTTGGGCAGCTCAGTTCCCCGAGTCGTTTTCTTTGGCTGAGCACGAGGGAAATGGCAAAAATGTTCCTGGTCCTGATGCTGTAGGATGGGATCAGGAGTGCTGATTTTTGGCAGCAGACAGTCACTGTCATACTGAGTCAGCTCGCTGTTGTCAGATGGCACCCTCAGGAGGAATGCTTTCTCTTGCTGCTTCAATCTTATTTTTGCTGCTGTTTGCCATCTCTTTTTGAAGCCACACTCCTGCTCAAAACTCAAAAAATGATCTTGCTCCTCCTCCTTTCTACTATTACTTGGTGGGATTCATTTTGTATGAGCAGCACTTCCAAATGCAGCTCCTGTGGTGATGCAGGGCACGTTCACAGGAGCATGATTCATTCTCAGAGGAGCCCGATGGAAGTGGGGTGGAAGAACATCTGTCTGAAAAATTGAATGGCTCCTTTTCCGTGTGCTCACAGCCTGCCTAAGAGAGCTAGGTTGCTCCTAGTGGCTGGAGAGAACATGCTTGCTGCTCACATCTAAAGCTTGGCTAGTGTTCATCACAGAGAGGAGTTGGCCATTAAGCAAGCCGTGTTAATTAACACCTAATTGAGACGGTTTTAGTGTGTGCTCTGCTTTCACAGGGAGCACAGAACTGTTAGAACACAGCATTTCACAGTCTGGGTAGGCAAATTTGCAACTAAGGCAGCTCAGCCAGAGGGCTGGTTTTTCTGGAAATCAATTGTGTGTGCCTGATTCTTTATGCTTTCTCTCAAATCCCTTTAGAACATGGTACCACCAGATGATTTTAGGTATCCTGACCTTTTGAAGCAGATCTGGACTGTGAACGAAACGTTTATTCAGAGATTGCTGAGTTTCCCATCTGGAAGACTTCCTGTAGAGATAGCAAAGTAAGTGGTGTGAGGGAGAGAAATCTTTGGTGATTCTGCTTCTGAATTGAGCATTAATGGGGCTATTTTTAATTACTGATTATATGACTTGCTTGTTGAGTGGTTTAGGTCCTTGAGACTGTGTCATCTCTGCTCCAGTTTAGATGACTATTCAGGATGAAATTAAATATCTAATTGCACATTGAAAAATAGCAATACATGTAAAGGAATATGAGAATCACTCACAGATTGTCGCTTCTATTTTAATAAAAGACAAAGCAAAGCAATTAAATTGCAAGACTGGCTGTGATTTGAGCTGTCTTAAGCGTTGAGTTTTGAATGGAGGTTTTATCTCATATTGAGTCAGAGTCCCACCCTTTGTACAATGTAATTTATTAGGGATTAAATACAGGCTCTTTTATTGCAAATGTTAGCTTGTAAAAAGAAAACCAAATGTAACACTTCATGTGCCCAATTTCAGTGAAATCGATGGAACATTCTCCTCAGCTGGGTGCCTGAATGGAAGCTTTTTGGCATTGAGGTAAGAGGGCAGGACTTTACCAAAAGTGTTCCTGTGGACAGCATTAGTGGTGGCTGTCCCTTGTGGTGACACTTTCCCAGGGTTTCCTCGTCTCCCTGGTGCTCTGATAGCCAGTTTAAACTCCTGCTCCTTTCCTGCCCTGTGTTGTCAGCTGCCCCTGGGCAGGGTGGCTCCTGCAAAGCTCATCACGTTTGTCAGCCACAGGTTGGTTGTAATTCAAGGGGGGCTCCCTGTGTGGGCTGTTTGACAGCTCAGTCTTTCTGTATGATTTTCTTGCAGTTAGGCTTTTTTCAGTTGTTTCCATGGTCATTTGAAAAATGGAAGTCTGATAATTTAAAATGCTTAACCAGTAGGTCTAAAATTCAAGGAGGAAAGTCTTAAGTTGCTGAGAACACAGGATTCAGTCTTCCTGTATGTTTTTTCTTCCTGCAGCAATGATGATCATTACAAAACCAGCAGTAGATTCTCAGGGGTTGATATGAATGCTGCTAGACTACTCTTTCACAAACTCATACAGCCTGAGCATACTCACATATCTCAACAGGTTTGTGCTGTGTATTTTCCTTACGTTTGGGATTATCCTTCTGTGTTAGAGCTCTCCAGAAACACTGTCATGCTTGGTCCAACCCTGTGAATAGATTGCTTTACTCAATTATATATCGACTGCAAATGTGTGAAATCCTTGATGTTGTGACAATTAGGAAACACATCAGCATTTCAATATTTACTGTCGTTTTTTAAATGTATACTGAAGGTTTTAATTATTGTTTTCTAGATTAACTTTCGTATACTTGGGCATTTGTGTAAAACCTCCATTTCATTAAAATAAACTGAATTTTCTGATGTGCTGTAGGTGGCAGCTAGTTTGGAAAAGAACCTTATTCCCAAATTGACCAGCTCCTTACCAGATGTTGAAGCTTTGAGGCTGTATCTCACTCTACCAGAGTGCCCACTGATGAGCGATGAAAACAATTTCACAACGTTAGCTATTCCTTTTGGAGCAGCAATTCTGAACCTAGAAAAAGCTCCTCTGAAAGTTCTTGGTAAGAAACTGATTTTTTTTTTACTGTTGAAACTAAGGATCTGCAGATGAAAACAGAAATTCCCTCAGTGAAGACCAGGCCCTGGCAGCACCTGCCGTGTATTTACAGTTCTCTACAATTCCCCAGTGAGAAAGTTAAGGCTGAGCATTGCTTGGTGCAAGAACACATTTATTCTGTTGCTTCAGGGTGAGTTAACAGGCCATGCCTGGGAATTCATCTGCTATTGTAGTTTTTGGACTGATGCCATTTGGGAGGAATGAAACTGTGCAGTTCAGAGTAATTGATAGGTGTCTTTGCTCTTTAAAGTGAAAATTATGTGGTCAGACAGCTAACAAGCTCCAAGCAATTTGCAGAAGTGTTGCAGAGCAGATGTTGGATTGTCTTGGTTGTGACTGCAGCACCTGTTCTGAGCTTCTGAGGCAGTTGATGTTTTCTCACTGGTGCCAAATATGCAGCTGAGAACAGCTCTGAGTTTTTAACTCCACTTCTTTACACCTTCTGATTGTGACTCCTGTCAGCTGAAATTCACCTTAAAGAATTGTTTTCAGTGTTTCACTTTTAACTGGTTTATTTTGAGAGGGTGCTTTCATTTTCCTCACTTGTGTTTTGCCTTGTGATCCATCTCTTCGGTTTTTTCAGTAGTTCTTGTGAGAGTAAAGAAAAGCAACTGCTAATTTTTTGAACTTACGTGTTCACCATGTGTTGACAGAAAACTGGTGGTCTCTACTTGAGCCTCCCTTGTTCCTCAAGATAGTGGAGCTCTACAAGGATGTCGTAGTGCACCTTTTGAAGCTGTGCAAGATGGGCCTCCCACCTTCTGACAGAAGAATACTCACCAATTTCCTGCACACAGCCTTCAGAGTCCTGGAAATACTGCACAGGGTACGTTGCTGGCATTTCTGAGCAGTTCCTTGGCTGCTTGGCTTTGTTTGTACCCATCTCTGTGCTGGGTACTTGGTAGGAGCTGAGTTACTGATCACTTGCAAAGATCAGAATTGCACCTACAGAAATATCTGTAGTTGTTCCATCTGGACCTGTGAATCATTGGGATTCTGGATTCCAGTCTGACATGTTTTTTGGGAACACAGTGACCCAGACATTTGCATCTGTGAGGGTATGGATTAAAGTGAGAGGGAAAAATGGGGTGATAGCTCTGGGATATTTGACAGATTGAGTATCTGGTGGTTTGGAGGGGGATGTGGGAGGTATTTGTGAAGAGCAGGCTTAGATTATCTGGCTCTAAAGGCAGGATCTTTGTAACTCTCCTGCTGCTTTGACAGTTAGCAGTGCTTGGGAGTCCTTGGGGAAAGAAGTGTTTATTAGGAAAACGTGGATGCTTCAGGGTTAAAATTACACTGCAGAGACAAGCCTCTGGATAAGGTTATTTTTCCCACATCCCTTTTTTTTTTTTTTTTGAGCTTAATGTTTTTAAAAGGAAACTTTTCCTCTGCTCACAGGTAATAATGTTCATACTAAAACTAAGACTGGAGTTACTGAATCGTAGCTCTTAAACCTGTGCAGACCTAGGAACAAGTATTTATTCTATTGTGCACATGAATATGTGTATTTTCACTGTTCTTTTGAGGTCATACAATGTTTCAAAGTGGCAGCACTGTTATGCAATGCTATATGTGCAGTTAATTGTGTTTTCCTTGAAGTCTTTGATGGGATTTGGAATAGTCCATGTATCCATGCCTTTAATGTTGTTTTTTGCTTTCTTGTAGGCACTGTTGTTTTTCTAGAATTTTTTTAGTAGCTGGGTGTCTGTGGCTGACGTATGAAATGCTTGAAAAACATGGAAAATACCCCTTTGAAAGCTAATCAAACCAATAAATTGCACTTCCTTAGGTAAATGAAAAAGGACAAGTTATACAGTATGACAGATTTTACATTCATGAGATCCAAGATTTGATAGATATCAGGAATGACTATGCCAACTGGTTCCAGCAGCAGGTGTTGGGAATGGTAAGTCAGATTAATTTTTATTTGGCTTTTTGTGGGTGTTTTCCTCCCATGTTTTGTGTTTGTTTTATCCCTTTCAAGAAATCCACAGATTCTTTAAATCAGGGCACTTTATTCATAAAAATACCTTCACAGATGACCAATGCTGAGCAGACTCATGTCAGGTACTGGCTAAGGAAGAATTATTGAGGTGTGTTTCTTCTGGGGTGTTGTTCTAAGGACTGACACTGCTCAATATTTGAATCTGTCAGTTAAAAAGTGACTCAGAGTGCTGTCACTGGAGACTTGCCACGTCACAAAAGTTAGGGATGTAATAATCCACCAAAGGAAACATCCAGAATAATCTGAATTGCTGTATTAGACAGATCCAGTCAGTGAGAAAGCTGCAACTGGGATAATGAGTCAGGAAATGGAGCAGGGAGCTGCAGGGGCAGATAACTGAGGGAATTTCCTACTTGGAGTTTAGCAGCCTCAACAGAGATAATTAATTCCTACATCTGTAAACAGAACAGTGATAAGTGGGAGTCAATTAATGGCTCTGCAGAGACTTAGTGAGTTGGATAGGTTTTTGCCACAATCCCTTGACTTCAGCTTTAAAAGAATATTAACTTAATAAGTTTTCTCTAGCCACCCATATTTTTATTTTTTTTCTACAACAGTACCAGCAGATGTCATTAATTAATGTGTGGAATTAAACATTTAAAGTGTATAATTTTTTTGCATCCAAGCAAAACATGGTACTTTAACAGCCCTGTTTTTAAAGCTTGATTAAACAGGGTGTGGAAAGATAAGCTTGTATTTAATAAATTAATTACAATGTTTATGGTTAATGTTTATTTCTCAGTAAACCTTCTCTTGGGGGGAAGCAGTAAATAAATATTTTTTAAATTCTACATCAGAGATAAGTAATTTGATGCAGACACTAATGCTGCTTTTTCATCTTAATTGTTGCTACCTTTGTGCAAATGCTGTCATAGGATGTCAACCATGGATTAACTGAGGTAAGATTGGTTGCAATCTGATTTCTTCTGAAGAATGAAAGGAAATCAGAAATGTGAATGCCAAGGATTGTCTGCTGTGTTCTTTGGGAGCAAAGCTTCAAATTAGCCATGGCTGTAATCTGAAAAAAAAAAATCTTTGTGGTGCAAAAATATGTAATTGTCTGTGTTGCAAATTTGGAGCTGCAGTTGGAAAAAAAGGGCTACTCTGATACCCACTCGCTGCAATAACAGTTCTGAAATGAAAATGTGCTAAGTGAGAGTGTCGTTTGTGTCTGGCTTGGTTTGGTTTGGTTTGGCTTGATTGAATTTTGTTGAGGTTTTTTTAATTTGTTTTTGGTTGAAGTACTAAACAATTAAAAATCTGCTTAATGTTCCTAAGATGCTTTGGTTCTGCATTGACAATAAGTCAAGGTTGAGTTCTCTTTCCAGTAAAATAAATCTATTAAATGAGTGCTATTGCAAAGGCTCTTGAATAAGCTGAGCACTGACCTGGTTCCTCTCATTGCAGTTAACAGAGATTCCTGTTATAATTTGCACGTACCCATTTGTATTTGATGCCCAGGCAAAGACAACTCTCTTGCAAACAGATGCAATCATACAGATGCAGGTAGGAGGCTCAGTTTTTAATGTTGCTAATTCATTATTTTTCCCCTGAGTTGGGGATCTTGGTTTTTTCCTTTGGCTGATTGGTTTATTTTGCTTTTTTTTTTTTTTTAAACTCTGTGTAATCTCTCCCCCATAAAGAAGGATGTAGATTTAAGCTTGGGGTACATGGCAGAGGGTAGTGGGTTTGGGGGTCACGTTTAGATTGTTTTGTAGTTGCCATACATTTCCAAGGAGCTTCTTTTCCCTTCAGCAGTGAGATGGCTTTTTTACGTGTTAACAACCCATAGTACAGGTACAAAACCCCAAGACTAACAGCAGTACAAAACCCCAAACCCACAACCCAAGCCAACATGAAACCCCAAGCAGCACCCACAACCCAAAACCACCCCGCCTCCCATATGAGGTGCATTGGAATATTACCTGGGTGGTTGATGTGAGTCTGAAAAGAACCAGGTGATGTAAGTCATGCTCAAGTAATGGGCTTGTGTAGGAAAATACCACCTTGCTCTTGTAATTAATAATAAATGTTGTTTCATGTGCCTTTAAAAATGTATTGTATGCGCAGTCAGTACCAACATTTGATGGATTCAGGGAAATGTTCCCCTTAAATGTTTCTGTTAACAATATTAAATAATACTGAAACACAAACTCTGAAGAGTTCTCTGCCATAGTCAGAACATTTGCAACAGCATTTTGTTTTTCAAACAATTTTAATACAGAAATTATCAAGCAAGCTAAATAAATTGCTTTTCATGCTGTGAAATAGCTTTTAATGTATGTTTTCATGCCAGATTTGTATGAAACAGCTTACTTTTAATTAGATGAAATGCAGGGGTTTTTTGCTTCCTTTTGTTATCCATGGTCAAAACCTGAGTTCCTATACTTCCCTGAACATTAACATTGCTGAAGGCAGTGGGTAAAGGGAAAATACTTCCTGAAATCAAATACTTGCTGAGATAAAAGTGGTAAAAAAAAAATTGGGCAAATTCAGTAGCTCTTGTAATAGCTATTCCCATGAAGGCTGCTGGACAGTTAATACTGACAGGAATTTTTCCCACCTGCTGACACTCTCCCGTTGTGTTTCTCTGCAGATGGCTGTCGATCAGGCCCACAGGCAGAATTTGTCCTCTCTCTTCCTGCCAGTGTTTGAATCTGTCAATCCCTGCCTGATCCTGATGGTGAGGAGGGACAACATTGTGGGGGACGCTGTGGAGGTCCTCAGGAAAACAAAGAACGTGGACTACAAGAAGCCACTCAAGGTATTCCAGCACTCACTGCTCCCAGCGGCTGGGGGTGATTTTGGGCAGGCCCTGCTTTGCAGCTCAGTGCTCACTGAGCTGTGTGTTTCAGGTTATTTTTGTAGGGGAGGAAGCTGTCGATGCTGGCGGCGTTCGCAAAGAATTCTTCTTGCTCATCATGAGGGAGTTGCTGGATCCCAAATATGGAATGTTCAGGTACTACGAGGAGTCCAGGCTCATCTGGTTCTCTGATAAGGTAGGGTGTGATCTGTGGTCACTCATTTTAACTTACAGTATTTATGTTAAGAATGTATGGGTATTGTAGTTTGTTTTATGTCAAGAGCAGGAGCTGAAGCAAGTATTCCCAAAATGAGAATTTTGATCTGTTTGTCATTGTTGGATCAAAACTTTGCCTATTCCTTACTGTTTCCCTTTTGCTTTCCCCATTCCTTGTTTACTCCTTCCTGGTTGTCCCCAAGCCAGCCAGGTTGTTTTAGGAAGAAGTAGCCAGAACAAACTGATTCCAGGAATCAGGAGATCAGGGTGGCAGAGACAAATTCTTCCTGTGTGCAGTTGCATTTATGGGTGATAGGTGCTCATGGGGTTGTACTTCCCTGGAAGGTTTGATCCCCGACTTTTCCGTGCTCCCTCAGAGAACACTGACTGGGGTGGCTGCATCCCAAATACCTGAATAGTTACATTTCCACAAGTGTGTTTTAAGACTTGGTGATTAATTCCAAGGGGGTCAGTAGTGAGCTCTTCCCTCTTCGTCCTCAAAATAATTATATAAAAAATGGACATGTTTAATCACTGAATAGTGCAATAGGAAATCACTGACAAAACCAGAATCTTAGTGCAGTATGTGTCCCCTGTAACACAGACTATGTTGCAGCTCAGCCTTTTGAATTTCAAGTAGAAAGGGTTCTGTTGCCTTGGATATCAGTCTCAGCTGGTTAAACTTTATCCTGTTTTCCTTGGTACTTACAGATACATAGATATTTAAAGAAAATATCCATTAAATTCACTCAGTTAGTACTGTACTGTACACTTCTTCCTGGACTCTGCAAGGTTAAAATAACTTCTTTATTTTAAACCATCTTGTCTGTTTTCTGTTCTTAGACCTTTGAAGACAGTGACTTGTTTCATTTGATTGGTGTTGTCTGTGGGCTAGCAATATATAATTTTACTATTGTAGACCTTCATTTTCCTCTGGCTTTGTACAAAAAGCTATTGAATAAGAAACCATCCCTGGATGACTTAAAAGAATTGATGCCAGATGTTGGCAGGTAAGCAAGAAAGAGAAATGAATGTTGTTAGAAATTAATTTTGAAGTCAACTTTTTCCTGTAAGAACGTAACATTTTCTTTTCCACAGTAACTGGGTACACAGCTCAGAGTAAATTGCAGCCATCATTCATTTGATACATTTGGAACTTTCTGTTGTTAAACACCTGAATTTCAGTGCTTGGTGTTGGTGTTTGTCCCTTGTGTTTCATGATCCTACAAGAATTTTAGAGAATTTGGAATTACTTGAAATTCAAACCCCTTGAGTTTTAGCCATTAATTTTATAAACCTAAGTGTGAACATAGTTTCGGTTCTGAATTAAGTCCATCAAGAAAATATTTTTGCTTATTTCAGGAGCAAATACATGCTAAATACTTGCTTTTGACTAGGGATTTGAATAGGATTGACAGGTAGGAAGCTCAAAAGAGCAGAAAAGGATGCTTGATTGCCTCAGTGTTGTGGATGCCAAAGGTTTCATAGGGGAAATCAAAGCTGTTGATGGGAGAGCTGGTTTTTAAGTACCAACTGCCTCTGCTTTGGCAACCTCTTAGCTGAAATCTTAAGATAGGAAATGATTGCTTGGGATTTCCCAGCACTACACAATGTGCAAGTCAGTAAGATAAATGAAATAACAGTAGAAAGATACTTCTTCAGTTTGAATGATCAGAACAAAAAGAGCACTTGAGGAAAATAAATTAGTCTTTCTTTCCCCTGGTGTGAGTATTTTGTAACTTATTTTGCAGGGGAATGCAACAGCTACTGGACTATCCAGAGGATGACATAGAAGAAGCATTTTGTCTTAATTTTACTGTAAGTTTTATATGGTGTTTGAAGTGTGTCTTGCCGAGCTCACACCATCTATTTTAATTGTCTGATGGAGTGTTTGAACAAAAGCAGCAGCAGCTGATTGCCTTGAGTTGTAACTCCTGTGTCTGTCATTCCTGTTGCTGTTAACTAAGTGGTGGGAAGAAGTACTTGATGCAGTAAATAAGATTGATGCTATTTTTGTTTGTTTCAAACAGATCACTGTGGAGAATTTCGGTACAACAGAAATCAAGGAGCTTGTTCCTAAAGGTGCTGACATTCCTGTAGTCAAACAGAATCGGTGAGTCCTGGGGGTCACAGGGCAGCTCAGAGTTGCTGTCTGCCTTGGCAGTGTTTCTGGGCTGCTGGAAACACCCCCTGCCAAGCTCTGACACTGCTCTTGGGGACAAAGCTCCTCTGGCTGTTTCCCCAAGCTCTTCTCACATCTGCTGTTAAAATTGCTGCTGCCTTGGATTGACACACACGAGCTGGGGCTGCCCCATCCCTGCCAGTGCTCAAAGCCAGGTTGGACAGGGCTTGGAGCAGCCTGCTGGGGTTTAAGATGTCCCTGCCTATGGCAGGAGGTTGGACAAGATCTTCAGAGGTCTCCTCCAGCCCCAATCAGAAGCGTTTTGTAAGATTAAAAATGTTTGTGGTTCTGCTGATGCCTTGGAGTGGCCACCTAGAACAGAGGCTGGGCAGAGTTGAGAGGATAAAGTGGGAATTTATTAAAGGCCTTCAATAGATACACCTTGGGCAGCCAAAATCCTCCCAGAGGCTTCACCCAAGATGGACCATGGTCACGAGTTTTTCAGGCAGATATAAATTTGGTCTGTTTGCATTTCAGGGGTTAATTCTGCAGTTACAGCTCCACGTAATGAAGTCCCGTTCCCCCGTTTGCTACCCCTAATTCACTTTTGTTTGTACTTTCTGGGGCCTGAGGCTGTAGGGTGTCCTTGGATCACAGACCCAGAGGGATTTTTTGTCTGACCAAAATCTGAAGACAGTTAACGACACTTTATATGGAGTTCAGAGTTATGCCCTAATGCAGTCTAGGATTTGAAAAATATAAAAGCTAAAATCTTAAGGCATCACTGCAGGAAGCTACATATCATTGAGATTCAGTGAGTAATGATGAGAACTTTAAGGTAAGGGCTGTTATTACAACTATTCATTCATACATGAATATTATTTCAGTGAAATCTTCCATTTGTAGAGCAGATAACATTAGATAAATTAATCCATTATTACTGTTGGGAGAGTGTGTGAGAGGTGGGGTTTTTTTCCTTGGTCAAGGATTGTGTCATTTGCATTCATAAAAACAGCCTTCCCTGCCCTTTGTTCCCTTTCTGCTCCTGGAGGATAGCAGAACATACCTGGTGGTGGTCTTTGTTGCCTTTTTGCAGAATTTTCCAGTCTGTTCTTTCATCTTTATGAATTCTCTGTGCTTGTGCTTCTCCCAGGGTAAAGGGAGGACTGAATGGAAAGAGCACACTCCATGAGAACTGAATGCACACATAAAACACTGTAGCTCTGCAGTTCTCTGGTGTAGGTTTGATGTTCTGTCACTGACTGTAAAATGGGAGATGAATTATGGGAAGAGTTTCAAGGTGCCTGTGGAATGCTTGCTGCATTGTCTTGCAGCTATGAAGAGTTCTCTTTCTCAAGACCTGAATATTCCATGATGCTTCAATTAGTGTTAGAATACAAATTAGTTTATGCCTGGAGCAGCCTTGCACTGTTAGTGTTACACAAGTTACCTGCCCCTCTGTAATTACACAGCATGGATAAGATGGAGATGTCCTGGAGTGCTGAAGGAGAGGAGTTCAAAGAGGTTCACCACTTGGGTCATCTCCAGCATCTTCAGTGCAACAGCTTTAAAAAATGTATCATCTAAATGTGTTTCTATGGTGCTGTAAATTGCTCGTGGTGTTACTCAAAGGCTGGGGGTGGTGTTAAAATGCATCTTCTCTCTGCACAGAGAATGGCTGTTGGTAGGATAGCTGGTAATGTACAGCTGAAGTCACTGCCAGTGCAGAAACTCAGCAATGTTCACTGGCATTGATTTCAGAAAAAAATATCATAAATACTGTATCACCTCAAGAAATTTCAGCTCTCCCTTAAGTGCTGCCAAGGATGTTTCCAGCAGGATCTGAGAACTCCTTGTACCACAGCACAGATAACAGCCCATCTGTTTCTCTGTGTCCCAGCTCTTTGGCACTGGTCTCTTTACTGTGTAACACTCAAATGTCCTTTGGAAGTTGATTTGCATTTTTAGTGCAAATATGGCAATCTTTTTAATGAAAGAAAATAGAGCAGTGGGTTTGATTAGTGGCTTTCAGGACACTCCCTGAATTCAGCTTGTTGCCAATGAGTCCAGTTCACTGCAATGCACACAAATGAGGGAGATGTTTGTAGTGCCTCAATAGATTAAATGTTCCTGCTTTTCTCTTGCAGACTCTGCCTTCGGGGGTGTGGTGGGGAAATACATTCATGTTCCATTTCATCTTTACTGTGGCTTAAACATAAAGCAGAGAATACAATATATTAGGCTCATTTTTGCTTTATTTTCTCTGCTCTGCTCTATACAGAAACGGTTTATTGGTAGAAGGATGACACATGCTGCTTCCTCTTTATTTCCTCAACACAATTCTTTCTTTCCCTTTGTACAGGCAAGATTTTGTAGATGCATATGTGGATTACATCTTCAATAGATCTGTGGCTTCCTTATACAGTGCATTCCATGAAGGCTTCCACAAAGTGTGTGGGGGTAAAGTTCTTCAGCTCTTCCAGCCCAGCGAGTTGCAGGCAATGGTGATTGGGAACACAAATTATGACTGGAAAGAGCTGGAGAAGGTAAGAGCCACAGTCAGCTATTGCTTTCCTGTAATTCAAATTTCAGGGTGTCCTCTTGAGCTCTGTTTTAATTAACATGATTCCTGTTATTTATTGACATCTTAAAACATCAGGGAATGAAGATCCTAAAATATTGTTTACCTTCCTGCTTTTACTTTTCCCATCTAATTTCTGAAGCAAATCAGAGGCAGAAAAATCCACAGAACTCAGAGGCAGCTGTATACAATCTTTGATATTAGACATGGGAGGAAAGTGAAGTGATTGCACAGAGTTATTAAAAGTAAATATCCTTGATTGCCAGAGTTCAGTGAGACGTGGTGTCTGCTGAGTTTGAAAATGCTGTGCATGCAGGCTTCTGCCCCTATGTTGAATTCAGAATGAACAGCTGAAGAAAATGGAGTGAGGAAAGTAGCTTTAGTGTGTCACTTGCTGTGTCCCTTTCGACAAACTGCATTTTGCTTCAGTGTCAGTTTATCCAGCTGTTCTGGGAACGAGCAATAACCCCATTTCCTGCTCCTTTTAGAATACAGAATACAAAGGAGAATACTGGGCAGACCATCCTACAATTAAAATATTCTGGGAGGTTTTTCACGAGTTGTCTTTGGAGAAGAAAAAACAGTTTTTGTGTAAGTATTTGAAATTATTTCACAGAAGTTTCTAACTGAATGGAATCACTGGGATTTCAGGCTCTTGCTATAAGAGGGCAGATGTAAGTATTGATCTGTAATGATGTGATTAACTATTTGGGGAAAAAACACAGTAGAAGAAATTGATTGTGAGTTTGTCTCTGATTTTCTTGGGGTTGTCCTGGGTCCTTCTAGGTGAGGAGTAGTTACAGATCACAGTAGCTCAGACCAGCATTAAAAAAAAAAGTAAAGCCAACCCCCCAAAACACCATCAGCCTAATCTGCTGGTGACACTTATCTGGCGACTAGAATGTTTTTTCCTGTGCTTTAATATATAGTTCACATTCTCCAGGTTTTTCACTGCACAGAGATGGAAATTTGGAGTTGTAACTGGTAGTAAATCTGTCAAGCAACTGATACAAGTGGAAATAACAAAGCAATCAAAGCTTGCTGTGAGTGGGGATTTGCTTAGAACAGATCACAGTTTAGTTTCCCGTCAGATAAATTACTTATTGAACAAACTAATTCTGTGTTTACAAGACACTTGGAAATGCTCAGTAAAGATACAGCCAGTGGATTTTAAATTAGAAGGTTTTTTGCATGAAAAGCTTCATAGTATTTTTTAAGTACTGTTTGATTTCATATGCTCAAGTGAAATACAACCAGTGATACATCAAGGAAAGTATTACAGTTACGAGCTCACACGTGGAAGGTAGAGACAGGGTTAAGTCATTATTCCCTGTTTTCTACACTTCACAGAACTTCAATGTGAAAAGCTGACCATTGCTGGAATGATGGAAATAGGCCAGCAATGATTAGAGCTGCTTGTGTGCCCCAGTGTCCGTGTTCAGTGGTTACAAACCCTGTTTTATCTTGGCAGTGTTCCTGACAGGCAGCGATCGGATCCCGATCCTTGGGATGAGGTGTCTCAAACTGGTCATCCAGCCAACGGGAGGAGGAGAGGATTACCTGCCCGTAGCTCACACTTGCTTTAATCTTCTTGATCTTCCAAAATACACAGATAAAGAAACCCTGAAGTCCAAGTTGATCCAGGCCATAGACCACTATGAAGGCTTCAGTTTAGTATAACTTGAGAAATGAAAGTTCTGTGTAACGTGGGATCATTCAGTTTTTGTGTCTTTCTTGTGGTGGTGAATTCAGTGGATTCAGTGATGCAGTTGATAATATAACCGATTATTTGCAAAAAAAAAAAAAATGTTCAGTGGTATGGATATTCATGGGAGCCAAAAAAAAAAAAATTCCAAAACTGAGGAACTGTCTTAATACATACCTTCCTGTACAGAGCCATGTGGATTTTGCCATCTTACAATAAAAACGAGAGTATTGTGAATGGGAGTCAAGTTTCACTAACAAGAATTAACATTTCACCTTATGCGAACAATTTGGGGTGTGAGTGCATGAGAGACTCGCTTCAGTTTTTCAAGTCACTTAGTAAGAACATTTAACTTTTTCCCTGATGAATTCACTTGGTAACTTTTCATTTTGTAAATAATAAATTTTTGTGATAAAATAGTTCTGTTCCAATAGCACTATGGTTTCTATTGCTTGTAATTGAATATGAGCTTATTTTATGGCTTTTAACAACAACAACAAAAAAGAAATGACTACTCTGATTTCTGAAGATCTCTATTTTTCTGGTTTGTTTTAAGAACCTTAATAATGGAAGTGATTGTTTAAGAGACATTCATCTTCACGATGTACAATCCACGAAGCAGTCACTTAGTGCCGATACAAAACTCGCATCCAATGGCATTTTTAATCTGTGGATGGACAAGCTGACTTCAGATGCTCTTTTTTTTTTAAGGACTGATCCTGTAATTAAGTGGACACGATTACACAAGAGGTTAATTTACCATTTGAGACCTCTGCAGTCGTGTGTCAAGAATACAGCTTAAGAGAAAAAGATGCACCAGCCAATTGTTGCTGTCAAGAGGTTAAACGTTTATTTTTAAATGCTGAAAGCGTAGTTTATGGTTTCTAATAGAATTTTCACTTTTTTCCAGATGAATGCATTTGAAATAACCTTTAACACCCCTCTCCCCTTTTCTTAAGATTTTATTTTTAGTATAATTGCCCTGAGACGATTGTGCTTAGCTGGACACTCGGATTTGACTTTTCCTTCTCTGGTTAAAATCCAGATTTTGTGGTGTTAATGCATATGTGACTTGCAGCTGTGAAACAAATATTTATTTTTTTTAGATTTTTAAATGCAGTGAAAAAATTCAAGCTATAATAAAAGACTTGAATGAAAACCTTTGTTGGTTGATGTGTACGGATGCTTGCAGCATGCAGAGTTCTTCAAGTGGAGAGCAACTTCCAGTGCATTCAATTGCAGAGTACAGCTAGGTAAAGCAGTCACTGTAATAAATTATATAACGTCCAGTTTCTGTGCTGGCAGTACATATTGATATAATATAGAAAAAGGTCAGTACATTTAAAATCAATCTTTTCCCTCAACTCTGTTTTTATAGCTTTCTCACGCAGTGTAACCTCTTAGTAATTCCTTTGTATGCAGCCCATATTCCATCTTTTCCAACATTTGTTACCTGGAGAAACCAACAAATGCTAAAGCAGCTTAATCTTATTGTACATGGAAGAAAGAAAAGGAGAAAAGGAAAAGGGAAATAAAAGGTATTACACAGCCATTTTACCAGGTAATACTAAACCACCATTTTTAATTACAAAGCACCAAGATTTCAAAGGTAAAAAAATTCAAAAATTAGGTAGTGGCTAATGTGAAAGTGTCTTTTTCCTTTTTCCCCTGTGTGTTGTTGCATGTCCAGGTGCTGTTTTTTCCTATGGGAGTCTTGTTTGATTTGATGCACTCAGTTGATGTTCACTGAATAAGTTTATGTGCAGTTGTGCAGGTCCTGGTGTGGTTTAGTGCATATCCTCCAAATCCAGTGGTACTTGTGTGTATTTCATCTCTCCATGAGACGTCCTGTGGTTTTTGCTGTGTTGGATTTTTAGTCAATGTCAGTCTTAACCTGAAGGATTACTAAAGAGCCTCATTTCGTAGTGAGGGTTCAGAGGCAGAATCCAAGCTGTAATTCACTTGCCTGTTTTTGGTGCCCAGTTTGGGATGCATCAGACATCATAATGTCCTTCATTTTGGAAGTGCAGTCCTTGCTGACTAAACTGTGGCAAGTGCTTCATATCCTCCAGAATGAGCCAGACACATTTCTTACTCTCTTGGAACAAGAATGAAGAGTGGGAGGATGGTTGATTGAACATCACCTTAAGAATCCACTGGCAGAATAGGGCTAGAGTAATTTTCCTCAGGACAGCATTCAGCTGAGAGTTCTCTCTGCAGTTCCGGCCTTGCTTTTACTCACTTCTGCAGGAAATGGAGTTGGGTCCTACAGTGCTGAATGCTTCTGATTATCTTAGAGGTGTTAGTTCATTCTGTGCAGGGAGGCAGTGCCCAGCTGTCTGCGTAACAAGGTAAAGGACTTCTGGGTAGTACCAGAACAATTAATAGTCCTTGTTCATCACTTGTGTCAGGCAGTTTAAGGCTGTGTTGCCCTTAGCTCATTTCACAGTCATAACAGCCCTGGGAAGCAGCTCTGCTGAAGTTGTGCTGGAAAAAGGTGGGCAGCAGGAAAGGAAGTGCTTTCTCTTGCTTGGATCATTTTGTGTACAATACTTGATGCTGTGCAGCATGTAAGAAAGGGGGGGAAACCCCATTTTATGTGTAGCCGAAATAGCTGTGATGTTAGTGAAGAAAGCCTAGAGCCTTCCCTCAAAGCTTGAGTTACTCAGGTTTGCTTGGGTACCACTGTTTTTAAGGGTAATGCAAACAACAGGAGAATGACAGAAGTTTGGGCTTCAGTTGGGAGCATTTTACAATGATTAATTTTTTTGAGTATTTTTATTTGATAATTAGATTATTATTTGATAATTATATTATCATTTGATAAAGATTCAGAATTCTCACCAGAGGAGACCAGTTGCATGTCAGACTTGTCTCCATCTCCACCACGACTGCTGAAGGAGCCTGCTGTTGTCAAAGCAGACTGGATTTACTGCCCCTGTCACATTAGTCCAGGGATGAAGATGGAATTTGCATGGCAGCACTACCGAGGCTTCTTGAACTGCAGGTACAGCAAATGTTTGTCCCTCATTTCCAGGGCAAAGCTAAGAACACAGTGTACACTGTTAGAGCAGTGAGCCCTGCTTGAGCACATTGCTTTGTCTCCCTTGGCACTTTGTGGGAGTCAGTATTAATGAGGTTGTTGCTGATCATAGTTAGAGCTCCCAGCCATGGTGTTCCCTTTAAGAGTGTGTATACACTACTCTGAAGAGGATTTTAATTCATTGCACTGCTCTCGGCTGCAATAAACTTGATTTATCAGTAATAAATGAAGCTTAATGCAGTCAAATGTAAATCACTGTAAAAGAAAGTTCCTTAAAGGCACACGGGGTTCTGCTGTTGAGATAAATGCAGATTAAAGCTTTCATGTAACAGTTTTCAGCACTGGTATAGAGATGAACCAAGAATGGCTCTGTTGTTTTTCTGTGTGCAACCAGAACTATGTACCTGTATGTACTATGAGGAATTGCCTTACTCACTTTTTGAAGGGGAGAAAAAAGAAGAGAAAAACCAAAATATTTGTTTCCCCGGAAAAGTAACAGGGTCCCATTGATTTTTACCAAGTGGATATTGCCAAGACAGAGTGGAGTTTGGGTGCACTGATCATCAGCCTACTGTTTAGTCCTTCAGTCTGCTGCTCGTGTTTGTGTTGGTCAAGTCTGGAGCAATGACCTCAAAACTCTTTCTTAGACCTTGAAAGGTGTAGAGCATCTTCTGTCACCAGATGAATCCAGCACCCTAGAGCCCCAGGGAATCCCCTTGGCTGTTTGCCTGCCCCGTGTGCACAATTAATGAACAAAGTAACTCCAGCATTTCTGTACTCTCAGTTCCCTGGCTGTGAGACGGAGTCCTCAGGGGTTTTTTATTTTCTTGGGGAAAGGAAGCCCATACACATAATTTTTCTCTGTGCTACTACCTTTTACACTGACTTCCTTTCTGGGCATGTGCTAAAACTTTGTAACTGCAAACCTTTGCCTGCCCATTTCTGCAGCAGGGGTGCAGGGAAAGATGTGTTATCTTCTAACCACAAGACAGCTGAAGCACCTAAACCAAACTGACAAAAACAGGCACGGCAGAACTGTGCTGAAATACCACAACTGCAGCCCTGCTGCTCTGAACAGGCTGAGTTCCTGCATATCCCCGGGTTTGAATGTAATTATTACTTCACAAAACAACAAAATAAGGTGTTGCAGGTGCCATCCATGAGTGTCGTTTTTCTCCAGCCAAAGGCACATCAGTTTCAGATTAGGAGAATGAGGTTTGTGACTACCAAGTCAGTAATTTCAGCACAGTTGGTGTGTACAGTGCTGATGGGGATCTTTATCTCACCCGTGCTCCAGGCTGGTCTTACCAGCAGGTCATGAATCCTGCCCTGAGCAGTGAACAAAGACTTCAGTTTGAGTAGAGTGTAAAAGTCAAGTTTTCTTCCCTTTTCCCCAAGCAAATACAGCAGCTTGTCCTGGAGAAGGAGCAGAGCTAGCAGAGTGTAGCTAAGCAGCTTCCAGTGGAAATTCTATCTGCCATGTCTTTGAAGGACTTCAAAGGTAAAACCAGTTTAATGATTTGTGGCCTAAACCTGCACAGAGGTTCTATGAGTGCACCTGCTCCAGGGTGCAGCATCTCAGGGAGTCTGAGGCTGTCCAGTGTCAAGGTAACAACTAAATCCCACCAAAATGTTGTGTTTTGTTTCTAAGGACTTTGGGTTTGTGTTTCTTTGTGGCTTTCATAATAACTTAATTTGTAGTTTGTGCATGTTTGCTTTGTCCAGGGCTCTGTCCTGGGTGCCCCTGGTGCAGGAGCTGCCCGCAGGGAGCCTGGGCTGGCACTCCAGGGCACTTGGAAAGTGCAGGGAAACAGTTTCTCTTTCACTGTGAGAGTGAAAGTAACAGTCACAGGTCAGAGAGCACTTGGGGTGGTGTCCCTTAGTCCTTTTAAGACCCGTGGTTTGCACCTGTTTCCACTGCTGTTTTAGCCTGAAATTGAACATTTTGCACCGGCTTTAATTCTCCAGTCACTTTGTAAATAAGTCTGTTGGCTGTTGTGGTTCAGTATTTAAGCATAGATTACTGAGCTTGAGGTATTCACTGGGTGTTACTTTTCTCAATTTTTCCCTTTGAGTGCTGGTTTCATGGAATTTTGTGCTTTATAGCCCCTCCTAATTGGATGTTATCTGTCTTTTTGCTGTTGTGCATTTAAAAATAAATATTATGTATTTTCTGTAATCAGAAACACTGGACTCAAGCCAGATCCATAGAAAATATAGGCCATTAAGAAATGATGACAAAATGTTTAAATATGTGCTTTTTAAATACTTTAGCAAGGTCATTGTTGTGTCTAATGCACCAGAATAGGCTGGAAGGTGGCTGGGGAGTGACAAACAAATGCTTATATTATGGGTTTTTTTCAGGGCATCTTTCAATATAAATACTAAGGGCTAAGATGCTTTCATAGGGGAGTTACGCAAATTATCAGAAAAATAAATTACCTCCTTTTTGAGATTATACAAATTACAGCTTCACCTGGACATTCTCAGCCATGTTCCAGGCAGCTTCACTCAGGCTTTGCTTTTTTCCCCGGGGCAGGTGGAAAAAAAACATTTCATATGTAATGCCTTCCATTAGCCAGGGAATACCTTGGCTTTAGAGGGCATCTTTGGTAAGTTTATAAGGTATAGCTAAAAACTAACAGAAACCAGAAATCAAATGACAATTTTAATAGACTTTAGAACAGAGTGTACGAGTATAAAACACTGGTTTTGTATTTCAAAAGTTGCAGGAAGATAGCCAGTCATTTTAAACAGTCTTCTACAAAACATATGCCAGTAGATTACATAAAAGACACTATATACAATATAAAAGAGCAGAAAACAATCCTCACTGTAAAAATAATTTAAAACAAAGTATTTCAATTTAAAATATCTCCTATAGCACAAACTAATACATTGTGACATGCAAGTGAAAACTAAACATATTGCATTCTTTAGTGTAGCCAAATAAGAGCTGTAGTAAATTTGGACAATGAGACAACATGCCAACATTTCCCGATGAATACAGGAGGCTGTTCTTAAATATTTATTAACTGCTGTATTATGTTCCAAGAACAGCTACTATACATCTTCCAAAATGTAATAAATATTAAAGCAAAGTATATGAATAATCTACATCGTAGAGTTCATTTGGGCCGATGTTGAAAAAGTGGTTTATAGAAAAACGCTGTTTCACTGACTACTGCACTGTGCAATTGTACAAAATAGTTCTAAAGGCTTGGAAACAATCTGCACTTGAACATCTGCAACATCCAGATTTAAGGCAGCCTAGCACTTGAGAGGGCAGAGTGGGAGAAGCAGCTTTGCTTTTCATGTCCAGGGTGTGGAGCTGGCAGCTGGGGGAAGGTTTCCCAGCTGCAACAGGACCTCAGGCCAGCAGGTCCTCAATCTGTGGGGAGCTCCTTGGAAGGGAAACGCTGGAGTCAGTCTCTGCTGGGCTTGGTGCATCAGTAAGCACAAAGGAAGAGCTTGGTCTCTGCGCCTTCTCGCACGCTGGGAGAAACACTCTGAGCTCTGCTTCCACACCGGAGCTTGGCAGTTCCTCACATGCTATTTATAAAGCAAGCTGCTCTAGATGTGACCGCTGGGCACAGACTCCTGCTGGGGGGATCCTTTCTGTTTCACATGCCAGATTCTAGCTGCTAAGGAGCCAATGGCAGCCTCGCTTCATGTCCACAGGAAGTCATACACTCAGCAACCTAAGCTTCTGCACAGCACCTCTTGATCAATCTAAAAACCATTGGATTCCTCAAGCGCTGCTGTCTTGTTTCCATCCCACTATCTGCTCGCAATCGAGTATGTCTCAAACGTACAAAGTAACTGGTAAAGCAAAAAAAGAATTAGCTGCCACAGTAGATCTTAGAAAATGCCAGTGTTTAATGACAGACTAGGCGTGAATGAAAGGTTTAGCAGAAGCGTAAGAAGATTTTAAATAAACCTAAGTGTTACAAAGCAAGAGGTGTGAAAATACCATTCTTTGGTCTAAATTAGCTGTTCCCTTTATATTAGTTTAACATTCCAATGGCTTTTTCAAAACTGTTTAAAAATAATATAAGCTGAAATTTATTAAGCAAAAATATGTGTTATATACATGGATGCCTGATCAGACAGATGAACTTAAAAGTGAACATAGTGACAGTTGTTTAGATAATCCTAGTACCTTAAAAAAAAGATGAGTTAGTGTTGAGTGCGCAGTAATAGATTTTTATTGAAAAAGGTAAAAAACTAAGCATGAAAATCTGTTTCAGTAATTTATAAACAACTACATCCGTATGGTTTTGTTGATCTAAACCCAGACGTAAACATTCATCCAGACATGCCAAAGCTCCTAATGCTGGTGGGAAGTTCCTGTAACCAGTCAGCGATCACTTCACAGCGCGTGTCCGGTCCCTGCAGCTTCATTTATCTCAGCTGATTCCTCAGCTGCCAACTCATCCTGTTCAGCTCCGTCCTCCCCAAACCCAGGCTCCTCCTCCCTCTCAGGAGCATCCTCATCCTCGATGCCATTGTAGAACTCCTCCATCTCGCTCTCGTCCTCCACATCCAAGCTCTGGCTGCGGCAGGAGCCGCTCTCGCTGCTGCTGCCGCAAGAGCTGGAAGATATGATATCGTCTTCAGAATCCGAGTACACCTCGGCCCCGTGGAAGATGTAGCGGTTGGGTGGCAGGAACAGATACTGAGTACCTGCAACACAATGGCAACAGTCAGGGAGGGGCTGGAGTAAAGGGTTCCTGCAAGAGCTTGTGGTTACAAGGTACCTGCACAGATCTGTTTGCAACAGTGACTCTTAACTGGCAAATCAGATGGCATGAAAATGCATTTCTGGCTGTGTATTTATTGGGAAGGACAAAAGAAATGCTTCACTGGAAAGCTCAGAGTTCCTCCTCCCCCTCCCTCTGACACCAAAGAGAGTTTATGCTGGTTGTTCAGCAGCTTTTTGTGTGGGGACGTGTATTCCCAGCTAGATTTCCTCTACCTCTGACAGAACGGGAGCCCCTGCATGGAGTATCAAACAAAGCCTAAACCCAGCTTTTCCTTTGGAAAATTGCACTTTAATTCCTGACTCTTGACGTCAGTAACAAAACTGCAAACTGGAGGGCTTCTTTGGAAGGTCTAAACTTCCCTTAAAAACGTGCCTCACTCCAGCTGTGAGATGTTTAAGTCCTGTCATGACTTTGTCTTGCAGCTCTACTGCCACGCCAAATCCTGCTCTACTGTGCCCAGCTTGTGAACATCTCAGGATCAAACAAACTTTTCTGAAAATGCATTTGAAAATGTTACAAAGGGATTTATTTTTTGATACCTACCTTCAGCCTCCTAAACTTTGATCTTTTAGGTGAGGATGTAATCACTGATTTTAAAACCTATTATGAAATACAAAAAATATTTCCTACTGGCTTCTCCAAAAGAAGTGGTTCAATGAGAGTTATGTCGACACTCGTCTGAACAAAAATAGCCACCAAAACCCACTGATTGCCTCAAGAGCAACTCATTTATCATATTAAAGCAAGTCTAGCATAAACATATCAGCCAAAAGGAACCAAAATACTGAAAAGCATTAACACTCACCATCCAGCCTTTTGCTAATCTGTTCTTTTGCAGATCTGTTTACCCAGCACTTCTTCAATATTTCACTCTTTTCTTTATTTTCTCCATCATTAGACCCATTTTCCTTCATTATTTCAGAGTTCATTAGCTCACCAGCAGGATTCATAGGGATTTCTGACGCTGCCTGTGTGTCCTGCAGCGTCTCCTCTGAGCAGGTCCCTTTAGTTTCTGTGGCAGGCTCACAGTTTCCTGCCTTACATTCAGGGGGCTGTTCTGACACTGCTGCAGAGTCAGGAGGGCTCATCCTTCCAGGTGAACTGGAGCCTTCTGAAATGTTCAGAGGGGTTGGTGGGAGCTCAGCCGAGAGCACTTCGAGCTCCTTGTGTGGCCGTGGAGGCTTCTCCGTGATTTCTGAGAGTTTTACCGGGTTGGAGCAAAGTTTTGTGTATTCGCTGCCCAACCTCTGACATAATTCATTAATAATAACGTCACAGTCTCCGAGCAGCTCCACGTCAAAGTGTAGGTGAGGCAAAGGTTCCCTATTAATTAAGATCTGAGGCACTTCATGGGGGATGGAACCTAGAGATGGAAAAGAGAATTCAAAGGGAGTCACTTGGAGTAAGAGCTCAGGCTTCTCCTCATGCCTTCACTTGCAGCAAGACAAAACCAGCCAGATCAGGAAGAAGCCAAGCCAGTCCCAAATTTAACAATGCCAGTTTGAGGTGCTTGTGCCTACAGTAGCCTGGTTCGATGGGGTTTTTTTCCCCCACATTTTTTCCAGTTAAAAGCATTCCTCAATCACTGAGAAACATACTACAGAAATACTGGCTGCAGTGATGTTTGGTCAAGTTTTAAAAAGATTAAAACTAGTATTATAATCTCTTCAAATTACATTGATTTTTGTGCACTTGTTTTATGTACTTAAGTGTACATGAGGAATATACTGCTTTTGAGATGCTTCCTTTCTAAACCCTTTGAATAACTTAAAAAGCATACTGCAAGCAGGGAGAGGAATGAATCGTAGAACGAAGTCATTCAGGTTTAAGAGAGCAATTTTTCACATAATCATTTAATTTACTGGAGATTTACCTGGAGTGTAGTAAAAGCACTTAGAATCTGTTACTTTCTCAGTTTTACATTTCAGTTTTACATAGGCAAACAGCTTTCATCTTAGAAAACACGGTGCTCACTGAAATGCGCCAAGGGTGTTTCTTAACTGATAATTCCACTTGTAATCCAAAATGCTTAAAGAAAGTATTACCAGAGACAGTCACTTACTTGGGATCAATGCTACTGGTCTTACTTTGAGGGAAGACCCGATGACAATGAGGAGATCCACTTCATTCTTGTCGTACTTCATGGCACGGTGGAACTGCTCGGGCAGGTTCTCCCCGAAGAACACAATGTCTGGTTTCATGATGGCCAGCGGCTCCTCGGGGGCACAGCGGGGACAGCGGGGCACCACCTGCACACAGCACCTGCTGTTACTGCCCTGCAGGGCTGGGCCTCAAACACTCCCACTCACACAGCTCTCATGGGCACTGCTTGTGGCACAGACAGGGACATTTCAGTGGTACTGCCTCCTCTCATCGTTCTGTGGATGTACACACAGCTACGCTTCTGCCCACAGCAGCTGCCCAGGGAAATGGAGCTGCAGCAGGAATAGAGAGGGAGGAACCAGGCAGGCCTGCAGCACAAGCCAAAGCCCAGCAGTCATGCTCAGCACCAATACTTCCATTTGCCAGGAGTGTATTTCTCTTCATTTAATCAGAGCAAAAACTTAGATTTCACTGCCAGGTTCCGGTCGAGCCTCTGATACAAACCCCTTCCTTATGCAAGAATCTTTTCTAGAGCTTTTCCTGGAGTTTCTCCTCTCCTCCAGAAGGTTACAAGTGTTACACCCACAAAGCTGCAGGCAGCTGGCTAAGGACAGGACAAGAACAGAGGCCAGAACTATTGCTTGGTCTCCACTTTAAACTTGTCCAATTCCCCCAGAATCAGAGCAGAATCCTGCTTCACTAACAAAAGTGGACATGAGTTAGGTTTGTGAAGTAGATTCCCATTTCTCCTGACACCAGGGAGTTTTCTGATCCTTGGGACTTCTTTCAACTCTTTCCTATCTTAAGACTTTTTAAGAGAGAAGAAAAGCAAGAAGGTGAGTGACAGAACTACAGACAATACTGAGTAATTTCCTTCTAATAGTTCAAGTCCTCTCAGCTGTAGTGTTAAAATGTAACACTTCACAATAAATCCAAGTAGCTGTAATCATACAGAAACCATCAAAAGCTACAAATTAGAGCTATAAAGGTATAAAAATATGTATATTACCATTGCAGTAGAAAAATATCTGAAAACTGACATTTAAATGCATAACAGGACCCTACTGCAGAATGTAGAAAGTTTTAAATCAAGGAATCAGTTTTATAGATGCCTGCAGTGGGACAGAAGACAGTACTCTCCAAATCAGAAAATATCAAACATACAGGAATATCATACATTCCCGTAGTGTCAAAGGATCTTTCCCAAAAATTGAAGTCTTTGAACAAAGAAAATCCTTGTGGGAGGGATGCCTAAGAAGCAGTTTGGCACAAGAGCTGAGAACTGGTGTGGTGGAAACCTTCACCCTGCAGCCAGGCAAGAGAGCACCCAAGAATTCCACAGTCAAGGGAATCCAGCTAAAGGATTCCCCAAAAAGGAGCAGATGCCTAGAATGAGTCTTGAAATTTGTCCTCAGATCTTTGTTTATTAGAAAGAGAAAATCTAACTCCAGCCAGTTGGCTCTGGAGGTAAAGGAGCAAAAAATATCTGTAGGATGTTCTCAAACATAATATTCTTAATAGGAAAGTAAACCAAATTTCACATTCAGTATTTCAGTGTTACAAGGCTTCAGGCTTATGAGATTCACCTTTCTTAAAGCTTTAACTCAAACATCTCTTCTGAAAAGCTTTTACTGAGTTCCATTTCAAATGTAATGCCTGAAGGTTTTACATCCCTTCCATGTTTCTCATCTAAAGTTGCAGCTGTGGACTCTGAGGCATTTATCAAAAGAACCAGGGAGCCTGCAGAAAGAGTCCCTTTTCATTGGCATAAACAAGATCTTTTTGATCAAAGAATCATCATCTCTGCTCCTTCAAAAGAAGGGGAAGAAAGGCAAAAGCAGAGAGGGCCTCTCCACGGCAAGGGTTCATCTGCTCTGACAGAGCAGAACCAACTCCTGCCTTGGTCCTGGGTCACTTGTCACCCAGACATGGGGAGTTTGGAACATGGAGTAGTTCAGGAGTCCTAGAAACCAACACCAACATCCTGTTTGATCCTTGCTCTGAGCCTGCTCTGTGCTTAGCAATTTCTCCAGGTATCAGCTGCTGTTAAAAGACATTTTTAATACAGGTAAATGCTCAAAAAGCAGACAATGTTATAAAAGGCTAAGAATGCTTTCTCAGTGTGACTAAATTCAGATTAACACAAACCAATCCAACTTTCTACTCACGATTTAACCTCTACTTTTTTTCTCAGAGGAGCCATTAAGAATGGACTTGTTCTGATTTTGTTCTGATTTTTCCCATTATCTAATTTTTGCAGTACAGTATTTGAGTGTACTTTTAAGTACCAGAGAAAATGCTAAAATACAGAGAGGCATTTTAGGAAATACACACAGAGATATGGAGGCTTTTAAAAGCAGATTGTGTAAGCAATGCCAGTGCGGTGGTTCAGGGTTTGGTTTGGGGTTTTTTGAGAGAATTACTTATTAGAAAGCTGCAGTGAGTTAAAGTAGATTTTTTTTTACCTGATTGAAAATATCTCCTCGAACAACTTCACAATCAACTTTGTATTTACAAATCAGGCAGGAAGCTGATGCAAAGGAACCTGAGGGGAGAAAGGCGATGGTAGCATCAGGATTTTCAGTCATTCCCATTTGGTCTTATGCCCAAGCTGTTTAGTCAGAAAGGGCTGTTATGTTGCAGTGCTACAGAAATCAGGCATTAAAAAAGGTAATGTAAAATGAAGAGGAGATACTTGTAATATAGAAGTGTTAGTCAGCAGAAACCTTGTTTTAGGAGTAGCAATGTACCACATGCATGTCAACACCAAAGGTTCTGCGTCCTCTCGTTCTCCTGCCAAGGAGCAGGGAACAGAGACTGCCCTTCTCATTACCCAGCAGTGGTGCTGCCAGCAGCATCAGCAGCACAGGAACTATAGCAGCTCCACAAACTGCAGCACAGAGCTAAGGAAATGCATTGGTACATACTGTACTTTCAGAGTATTGTGGCTGGGGAAGACAAAGAGAGTGAAAGCCCAGAAAGACCTGGAGCAGATCATTTATGAGCAACTGGCAGCTCAGCTCTGCTGATCACTGCTGGCCTGTGAACTGCACAGCTTCTGAAACCTTGCTGAGCACTGCAGCTCCCCAGCATGAGGGATTCCAAGGACTATGGGAGGTGTGACAGTCATTTCCTCATTCTAATTAGCTGACAGTAATTAATTCAGAGCTTCGTGCAGTACGTTAGGGACACGGCTGTCAGGCTCTCACAGGCTGCTCACTCCCTGCACCTCTATGATGTGAGTTATGTTTCACCATCACAGGTTTGGTGCCCATGCATGAGCCATTCCCAGCCAGCAGGCCATGGGCTCTGCTCAGCTCCAGCAGTGGCAAGGAACACAATGCATTCCAGATGCATTGGCTGAATGCAAGAGCCACTTTAAATACAGAATTCATCTCAGACACCACAGTTTCCACAGGAGGAACTGTACTGTAGGTCTGCAGTGAGAGATGGGCCTGAGGGTTCACATATGAGCACCCAAATCTCTGCAAGGTTCTTTGTTAACTGCTCATGAGTGACTTGCCATTGCCCCAGCAAGAGGAAAAAGTAGATTAAATACAGCAGTGTGAACCCCCACAGAAGAGTTTCGGTTTCTCTTTAGGCAACAACCATTTGGTAAAGAGCAGCAGCTGTAGGTCAGAAAAAGCTTGATGGGCTCAAAACAACCTTTGCTAATTTCCAAAGGCCTCAAAATCTCCAAGTGCACAGCGTGTTTTCAAAGAATCAGTTTCATTCAGGATCACCTTATACAGGACATAGATTAAAGGTGGATCATCCCCACTGGAAAAACGGGGAGCTTGAGCACAGCAGTGATGTGCAAAAACCCAGCCATGGAAGAAGTTTGGGATAAATGCCTCAGATGCAATGGCAAGCAAAAGAAAATGTGTGACACACTCAGCACAGGTGGGAAGCAGCTCTGGGGCTTGGGAGCTGACAGCCACGTGCTGCTGGGGCCCCATTCAGAGCACTGGCAGAATCCAAACCCACAGACCTGGCACTGAGCTAAGCTCTGTAGGTAAGGAAACCACATGAGTTTGGCCCTGGCAAAGGTGCAATGAGATGGATGGGCCTTACAAATATGCTTTTAGATGATTTATTTGTCTGAAGTTTACTACGTGATCCAAACATGCATTTAAGAACTAATTTTCTGCATGCTTTTCTTGAAAATTAATTCTTGGACTTCCAGCTTGACATATGCAAGTCCTTGGAAATGGAAAGCATATCAAGCAATTAAAGCAATTCCACTTAATTAGGCGTCATAATTACAGAATGTGTATGACACTGAAGGTGTAACAAGATGATCTTCAGTTCAACTGAACTGGCGATTAATCCTCAATGTTTTATGCATGAGGTGGAGTCACTGAAGTGTCAGGATATTTTAAGATTTCAGTGGAATATTACCTAAAAAAAGGTTTTATTCCCAGACTCCCACTCCATTGATGGGCAGTGAGAGGGACCTCTGGCAAGATTGATTTCCATGTTATGTTCTCACCCAGACCACAAAGCACCAAATGCATTTTAGAAGCTCAGTCCAAGCTTGTGCCAACAGGGGGTGGATGTTCACTGAAACACAGACACTTCATCGAGCTCAACTCCTAAAAGGAGTTATTTCCATATGATTTAAATATGTAAGCTCTCTAAAGCAAAATTTCAACATTTAAAAAGCAAGATATTTGTTGGCAAGAGACAGAAATTCAAGGATTACCTTGTCACATGCACCAGTAAGAATTCCCACAGAGAAAAGAAGAGAAACTAAAGCCACTAACCATGACACTGTATGATCCTCTGGATTCCTGCCACCTGCTCCAGTGTGTCAATGTTCTGAGTGTAGTTGCGAAGGAGTTTTCCTTCCTTATCCATCAAAGCGATGAACTTGTGACAGAGAGAAGGCTGGAACTGCCCTGGGTAGATCTCCTGGGGAATTCAGAAGCACATTAGACATGGAAATGGATACACAGAGTCTTTAACTGAGCTGGATGCTGTCCCCAGCAATCACTGAGGCTGAGGTCCCTCCCTGTGCCCTTTGCCCCTGCTCTGGAGCCAACTCCTCTTCCCAGAGCTCAGCCTCTCAGCAAGGCAGGATGAACTCTCCCTGCAAGCTGGGATTTTGTTCTTTGCACAGCACAAAAGCAGTGTTCACATCTCCTTCTGGTTTTGACAATTATGAAACAGGAAAGCTTTCTCTCCTTTGTAAGTGTCAAGAAACCTCAATATTTGTTACTAGAAACACGTATTCTCATGGACAGAAAATGAGAAGGAGCAGTGAAAAAGTAAGCAATTAAAAAGTATCAGCTAAATTGGATTTACAGTTTTCTGGTAAAACCTGTGTATAGACAGGCACCAAGTCAGTTGATTTTTTTGCTTGCTGTGGTGTTTTTTGGTTCGGGGTGGATTTTTTAAATATTAAAACTCAAAGGAACTGAGCATACTAATGAGCACCAAAATTTGTTAGCATCTGGATAGGAGGCTTTCAGAGAAAGCCAAGCAGACAAAGAATGTATTGGGTTTTTTTTTTTCCCCCAGTCTTTGTAATGTGACAGACCAATAGCAGAAATTGTGAGCAAAGGAAAGAAAGAATGAGCACAACCAGCAGTGATTGATTTTCACAAGTCTTTACTGGTCCTGTAGAAATTCTTGTATCTTGGGTTTGGTTTTTTTTGGTCCCAAGGAAATTAAAGACTAAATGCCACTTGTTTTTTTTTTTGTTCCTCCATATGTCTACAGCTTCTACAATTCCTTCTTGTCTAAGAGATGCAATCACTGCTTTTGAAACTATTTAATATCAAGGAGATCTTTTCATCCATCTGCAATGGTTGTGTAAATCATGAACTTACAACAGAACAGTAAAATAAACTTTAAAAAGAGGGAGAATGTCACTAAAGATTTCTAGATTTTATCTGAATCATGCAGTTTTTCTGCCTTTACTGACCAAGACAAGAACTGTTGGAAAACCATACCTTTGCAAATTTAAAAAACGGCCTGGGATCCTTCCTGAAGTATTCTATGTCAAACATTGCTTGAGGGTCTGGAAGGTCTGGGAAGTCTGCGGCAAGGCGTGCATAGATGCCATCTCTGGATCTAAAGTCAGGTATTCCACAAGACACTGACACCTGAAATACATTTTTGCAATCTGAAGTAAGTGAAATTACACATTGGACTGTAAAATGCTGCTCTGGGAAACCACATTTCTGTATGCTCAAGAACAAAACCAGCCTGGGTCCTCTGTATTTATTTTTCTTTTCTTTCTTATTTTGGTCCAGTATAACAATTCCCAAATCACACGCAGGAGAAACAGCACAGAAACAAAATTTGACAAGTGGACAAAAAAAACCTTTAGTACAAGTAGTAAGAGGATACTAGAAATTACATTTAACACTGCAAGTTTTGTAAGATATGAACAAAAAAGTAGAGTATTATTGCATTAAATTTAATTAGTAAGTGTTCACTGATCTGCCAACTCAGACTTAGATATGGTGATACTTTAGATTTGTTTTACCTGCTAACACAGTAACAGAATAGTCTTATTTTTGAAAAATATAGTCTTACTTTTGAAGAAAAAACCCCTTTTGACAAAAATTGTTTCTTGATAAACACTACTTATCAAAGCATTGTAGTAGTCCATAAGGACTAAAATCACTGTCTCAGACTATCCCAAAATAACACGGGAAGAGGAGGAGAAACAGGTGTATGAAGTATGGAAAAAGCAAGACTGGGAGTAGCAGTGCTCTTCTAAAAGCTGATTTGAATTACTCATCTGCTCTGAATCGTTTCACACCATCTGTGTGTGAACAGCAGAAGCAAGAAATGATCTGGTGCACAGGTACAGAGCTGCAAATGTGCAGAAATGTTCTTTAGTCAAACACTGAGTAGCCTTATCACCATCACAGAGCAGCACATACTGAGAGTAACTCCGCTGAAATCTGATCAAATTGTCCTTAAGATCAGCCTCCTCCTCTGTCCCCAAACTCTTCCCTTTTCAAATCCTGTTCTTCTACTCCCTCAAGCTCCAGCTGGGATTTTAAGAGATCCACTGAGATTTTGTTTAAAAAGTCATCCCCTTTGCCTGAAGACTAGGACAGAAAGTGTTCTGGACAGGTAACGTGTTCTTGTTCCGTAACTATTTCACATGGAAGCAGCTGTGTCTGAGTTTCTGTGTCTCAGAATGTTTTGTTCTGAGAAGAGATTCATTTCCAATAGAAGCCCCAGTCTCGACTCTTCCCCCAGCAGTGATTTGCTCCCATCCCTGCACTGAAGTGGTGAACCAGCCTGATTCCACATTTTCACTCCCATTGCAGCAATACCTACCCCAGCTCCAGTCAGGACCATGATCTTCTTGCACTCCTGCAGAAGTTTCACAGCATCATCAATGGTGTTAATATCTTTCCTCTTCTTCCTTTTTGGTGGCTCTGAAAGGATGTTTATCACTATTTGCCACAGAGTCATGTCATCCAGTTCAGGTGGGGGGATGGTTTCTGGCAGCAGGTCCTTCAGAATCGTCCGTGGGTCTGTCCCTAACATGAGATGCTGCTGAACAAAAGTGTAGGGACCTAAGAAAATTGAAAAAGAAATACAGATATTTAAAACAGAGTCAAGTTCTGCAGGTGATCACTATCACTGTTCCATTTATTAATGCTTGCTAATAGTTTCATTAATCCAATTTAATGCTCCATTCATCAACCCCCCTGTATTTTGGTGTAAATTCTGAAGTGAGAGCCTGGCATTTTATTTATTTAACATTATTTTATGTAAACCCATGAAGGATTTCGTAGAAAGTCAGTCAAGTAGAAATCCCAGTTCATAGCAAACAACCTCTTTTAGAGGTGCAACAGGATTTTCACAACGTGTCTCCACCTGTATTTTCCCAGCATTTGGTATTTACAGGAATAAGCTGAAGATACAACAAACATATACTTTCTAGTGATATAAATCATCACTCTAAACAGACACATAAAGCCCAGCAATTCATGGGTTGTTGTTCTTTTGGTCACCAAACAGGAATTATTTCAGACATGACCTTCTCAAGCCATTAAATCAATCTTTCCAGAAACACTCGAGTTTAGGGCTCAGTGTCCTAAAATCACACAGGGATCTTCTTCTTGTTCCTTAAAGTATTAATACTAAGTAGGCTGTAGAAATATGGCATAAAATAGTTTAATTTAGTGAGTCTGTCTGTATGTTTTTAATAGGGATCGTGGCAGGACTTCAAGTGAAAAAAAAATAGGACATTAACAATTTTAATCAAAATACAGCAAGTTTCAAGGGGTTCAATTTTAAACTCCTTAAATAACTCACAGCATACAGCCAGCACCTCTAAGCTGTTCAGAAGCACTAACTGCCAATACTTTTGCAACAGGAAAAACAACTGGAATACTGAGGAGGGAGGATGAAGTGACTGTTCAGAGGCAAAGAGCATCCAAGAACAAGTCCCAGCCTTCTACCTATGCGTGGTCTTGGGGTCCAGTCACTGGAACTTGCATGTGAGGCTCTGTCCTCTTCATCACTGTCACAGGAGTGGAAGCCATTGGCAATGATTTCATCGCTGAGGAGGAAGTTATCTGCAAGACAGCACGACCAGGGGGTTACACTCCAGCCCAAGGACACAGGTATCTCCTCAGACAGATCACAAAAACCCCAAATCTCATGCTCATTAGGCAGTTTTGGCACTAAGGCACAGAAAATGTCTGTTTCTCTTCACATTTTTAGATACGTTTTCCACTGTTGGTTGATTTACTGCTGGGTTTGCTGCCTTAATGCTGGGCCTCAGGGGGCTGGATGCTGACCTTGGTGACATCTCATTCTCTAAAGTGTGGGGCATTATGAATATTGCACCACAGAAAAAAAAATCCAAGTGTTTTAAAAGTATAATTAAAAATGTCTTTCTAATTCTCACTGCTTTCAGCTCATTAAAAACTGGGTAAAATGAAAACATGTCACCATTGCAGACAGATCTCTGACTAGGCTTTCAGAGCATTTTAACAGCATTTTCAAAGAAGCCCACAAATGCACATTTGCTGCAACAAATTCACAGGATTTTGAGGGTGTAAAATCTTGCAGCTGAGCTGTACTGCTGACCACTCACTTGGTGATATTTCAGTTTTGACACAGAACAGGCTCCCTTGAAGCACCTTCACCGAGTTTCTCTCATCCCTTTGCCCCTGCAGCTGGCTTTGGCTCAGAGTGCCAGAGTCACCTCGGCTCAGCCGTGGCCTTGAGCCAGAGTAACTCAATCTAACTCCATCTCAGGCCTGGGTGAACGAGCCCAGGGCACAACAAGGCACTTGTGTTACTGAGCTCACACTGAGGGGCAATCTAAATTCCAAGCCCAGCAGCTTATTGGAACTTAGACTACTCAACCTTTTTTATTGGCTTTGTTAGAAACAGCCTCAGCACCTGTAGCTATGTTGAAAATCTAAGATATGAACAAAGAACAAATTTCAGTCATGCTCTCTAAAGCAAAGAATCACTGCAGCATTTCTCAGTCCCCATCTGAAGAACTCCCTGCACTATTTTAGCTGTTATTCCACTTGGTTCTCAAACAAAGAACACCACAAAACACCATCATTTTTTATTCAGAGGTTGTGTTGTCCTTCCCCTTGTTGGCATAAATACTTTATTTTTGATTAGAAAGAGGTCAATGACAGAAATTTGCTGTTGCTTCTTGCTGTCTTGTTCTTCTGAGGCCACAGGTGCTCATTGACATTACTATTTCCTATTATTTTACATATTTACAGCATTTCAGCTCCATCAAATTAGGCACGAAGTCAGTGAACATATTCAGAGTTTTGGAGAAGGAAAAAGCACATAAGCACACGTTAGTGACTGTGAGGTGCAAGTTTAACTTAAGCTCCTTCTGGCTTCTGTA
>JAHLSL010000047.1:918471-934290 GCA_025920805.1 Petroica traversi | reverse complement strand
CTGAGCTGAGGGTGAGGGGTGCGCAGGGCACGGCCGCTCCTGCCCGCTGAGGGAGCGCACCGGCACCGCGGCCTCCGGGCAGGGATCTGCAAGGTATTGCCCCTTATCCTCCGGGACAGCGCCTTAGCCCCACCTGGGATTCTGCATCGCGGGATGCAGGAGCTTTTGTTGGGGTCTAAACCACTGCTGCTTTAGGAATGGAGCCCTTGTGGTGTAGGAGAGCCCTGCTGGCCAGCGGCGAGAGTTGGGATTTGTTGGAATAACGGCCCCAAATTGGTGTTTGCCGTGCCCTGCAGGGCTGTGCGCGGCTGTCCCCCTGCTTTCCCGGGGATCTCTTGTTATGTGCACTGTAGGAGCAACCCTCAGTGCCCCACAGCGGCGCTGCAGCGGGACCAGCGCTCTTCACCATCACCAGCTGCTTGCTGAATAGATTTAGTGGATTTAATACAATGGAATTCCTCCGTTTGGTGGCTACACTCAGGTTAGACAGGTAGAATTCGTTCCCCTTGCAGGCCTTGATAACCAACAGCTTTTTTTTAAAAAAATTGCGTTAAAATTTTTTGTACACGTGGCTTCAAAAGGGATTACTTTATGGATAATTAACTTTGTAGGTGGTCTTTTGTCCTCATATAAAGGCCAGGTGGGGCTTTAAGTTTGGTTTGGTGGTTGTTTATGTGAAGACAGTTCTAAGGAAGAAATAATGAAAGTGATGCAGACGTAGGATCTGAGGCTTTCCGTGAAGAGTGAGGGATGTTACTCAGGGATCCTAAAGCCTCCTCTGATAACTGCAGACATTTCTCCACATTAGTGTTGCAGGAATTACCGTACTGTGAACTCTGGTCCTGAAAGATTTGGTGCATTTTACAGGAATAAATTCAAAAAGACATTTCCAGGTCTTTCTGTTGTATTTAAGGGGCACTTTCTGACTTTTACAAGTTGTTGGTAAAGGCCCTGTTACGCTGAAGCAGAATTTCTGTTCGCTCTAGGCTCTAAACAAACAGAATTGTCAATATGTGCCAGGACTGAGAGACACCTTTTGCTGGTGGCTGGGTACAGAGGACAAATAGGAGATTTCCTCACTTCCAGAACAGTTTGTACATCCCAAGCAGCACTGGAGTGCAGTCCTCAGTCCTGGCAGCACAGCCACAGCCACTGAAAGCTGCAGAGGAGAAGGGTTAAAGAGCTTCCCTTTCACCTTACGCAAATACGCAAGGAATACTTGGAAAAGAAAGGGGTGTCAGGAATTCTGTTGGGAGGAGGGACAGCTGTTTGTTTTCTGTCCTCCCCCAGGGTACAACCTATTTAAATATTTACATTTTCTGTTATTAAAAGACTTTTCCTTTCTTTCCTGTACTTTTCTGGTTATTAAGTTATGAGTAGTGGAGATGGAGAGATTTGTAATGGCTAATTCTTCCACCTGGAGTGATGTTAAAAAAAATATTCTTGTTTACTCAGAGAAATAAGTAGAGTTTTCTGACAGATTGAAATGGTTTCCCCAAGGCTTGTGCTTTCTCTTTTGATACTATTGCTTCTTTTATTTACATTATTTTATAATCTTTTAGGCTATCTGAACATGCAGTAAAAGTAGAAAATGTCAGACAATGCAACCTTGAAGAGAAAATGGTGGAAGACTAATATTAAATGTCATTGCAGAATATTAATAATGTAGATATTAAAGCACTTATGGATGCAAAAATTATATATTTGTTATTCATAAATAGCTCTGAATGGCCCCTAGGTCCTTCATTGATTCACACATGGCCTGTTCCAGCCTTGGTCACATCCTGGGGATTTGTTCTGCAAGGTCACTGCATCTAGTGCTGTGTGACTACTCACAGCATCTATTTGTAAGTGTTAAGGAATCATCAGGATTTCATGATATGAAACATCTTGGGTTACAGAGCTCTTGCAGGGCTGGGAAATGTAAAACCTGAACTCTTAAGGCTCCAGGGGAAAGACTTCAGCACGTGATTGTATTACACTTAGGAAGTCGTCTTTTGATATCAACAAATCCTGGGTGACACCAAATGTGTCCAGAGTCTCTGTTGGGCTGAGGCCTTGGTCATTAATCATAGTCTAAAATAAAAGTATTTCACCTCAATGTAAAATTAGTTTCACAAGGAGCGAGTGTTGCACACAGCACACACCTTCAGTACACAGTCTGAAAGTAATTTGCCATAAGAAAGAGTATTTAATTTGATAGCAGACAGTGAGTGTTTCATGTCCTCGGCTAGTTTTAATTTGTCAGACAGGTAACTGATGTCCAGCTGCAGTTTGGTTTTGAGTAGTGTCTGTGTACCCAAGGAAGCCTCCAGAGAGGGAAGGTTGTCCCCTTTTTGAGCAGGCTGACAGACTCTCACAGGCTTTGGCAAGGTCGGTGCTTTGTTCTCCAAAGTTTGCACCCCATAATCGTTATATTGGAAGCAATCCTTTCTCTTTTCTATAATTACCCAAGGAATCATCTGGTCAAAGATGGTGGCAAAAGCTGCAAATAAAAATGCAGCAGGTGCAGGGCGGCCTTCTCGGTGTGCCCGGTTTGCAGTGGCCGCACAGGTGACGGCGAGAGCGGAGTCTCGGCCGCGTTGCAGTGTCCAGAGCCCTGCGGGCTGGCCGGGAGGCGCAGTTTAAGGTGGGAGTGACTCGGGCAACTACAAGTCCCAGGGAGCCTTGCCGGGAGCGGGGCAGTGCGGGCGGGCCGGCTCCGTGCGTGTCCGCTGGCAGCGCTCAAAAGCGCCGCACGGAGCTCGCTCCGCGCTGGGAAGCGCCTGTTGCCCTGGGCTACTCCAAACTCCTGGGATAGCTGTGCCTTGGCGCTGCACCCGAGCCGCCCGCAAAGAGCCGCTGGAGCAGTGCCAATGGATGCGATCCTGAACTGCAGCCCCGAGCAGCTGGAGGATTATTACAACTTGCTGGGATGCGACGAGCTATCGACGGTAAGTGCCTCTCCCTCCCCGCCAGTTTATCCTCAGTTTGAATGCGTGCCTGCAGGGAATATCTGAAATGCCTTGTGCACCTTCCTTCTCGCCACTCGTAGGCTGTCCCTTGGAAAGCTCGGTGTTCTCTCCCGTGTAGCGACATTAGGAGCCGGCAGGAAGGCTTAGGTTGAAAATGCCGTGTAGAACAGGACTGGGTTCTGCATGTGTTTGGTAGCATCCAAATAATAGCTTGAAATAGATGTTACTGGTTTTGAAAAATGAAAAGGAGCTATTTATGTTCAAGTAATACAAGGAAAGTTCACAGCTTTGGGGCACTGATAATACTGCTGAGTATCTTGGGCTTTATACATATTATTTTTAAAAATGTATTCACTGGTTCAAATGACAACCAAAACAATATCTATCGTTTACTGTATTAATGGTTTTTAAATGCTGTTTTTGATGATCCTCAAATACTAGTTTTACTCTTTTGTTTTGGTAGCAGATACCTGCTTTATAATGAGATTTAGCAAAGCTATTTTTGTGTGATTTGCCACTATAACAAATGTGCATCGTGTTAAAGGTGTCCATATAACTGGTTTTTTCTGCTAGTCTAGTATGCTAATTTTGGGGATTTGAGTTTGGTTTTTTGTTTTTTTAAATTTATTTAGCTGTTACATTAACTGGAATTGTGAATCTGATTTGGAGAAGGAGTTTTAATTACTCGGCTGTAATGAGGGATGTATTGAGTGGCGATAAAAGCTCTTTTGCTCAGTTCATTTAGTCAGATGCTCTCACCTGCGTTAGCAGTGAAATATAAAGATCAGGAGTAATCAGCTTCGGTGTGGCACAGAGAAAAACGAGCAGGTTTTCCTGAGGACACCCCTCGGAGCCTTCCCAGCAGAGGGCAGTGCTCAAGTCTCCACGCAGCCTCGTTTCACACATGCTGTTTCTCGTTTTCTACCTCACACTAATTCCTTAAGGGTTTAGCAATTAATGAACAGTTCAAGCACACGCGATAATGATTTTTCCAATTGCTTGAAAAGGAAATTTAAAGCCGGAATAAATGCTAATGGCTCCTGAAAAACAAGCTGTCAAGTAGTGTTTGTTGGGAGAAGCAGCAGATGTTGCTGCACTGTTTTTACACGGGAGAAAGGACTCGGAGATCCCAGGCTGAGCTCCAGGATCGCCTCCCCTCAGGACCCTGCACGGCTCCTCTGGGGTCTCACCGAAATCTGGAGCATTACAGGGATTTTGCAGTCTCACTGCTTTGTACAGGAGTCAGGTATTTGGTACAGGCTGCTTTGGGCACACACAGCTCACTCCAGCTGCAGCACTTCCATCTAAGCTGCTGAATAGCCTGGTCTTGGTTGGACCTGGTTATATTTAAGCAGAAATGCTCTCAGTTCCTACAGATTTTTTTTCTATATTCAAGTAAATACAAACCAAGTTCATTGTTGGCTTCTGGTAGAATTGACCTCACAGACACCTTCTTCAGCTTCAGATGTGACAGGAAGAGGGGAGATTTAATCTCCACCCTTCTTCAAGAACAATGCTATTAGTATATAGTGGATATTGGATACCTTTCTTGATAAAACACCTCACTGTATATTTTATATAAATTTCATGTACATTGTTTAAATTTCCTATAAACTTTTCTTTCTACTGGTTTGGTTTTTTTTTCCTTAAGCTGAGGGTTTCCACGCTACCCCTCTGTACACATTTTAACTTTAAAGTTGCCATATAAGTAACTAAGTGTTACATATGGTAGCTGGCTATACAGTAACCAGTCTCAACAAGTTCTCTGTGCATTGCATGTGTTTCTAGTGTCTTACTGACTGCAGAATCACCAAATTGCGTATGTCCCTCTGGAAGGAGCTACTTAGCAGAGTGAAAAGTATAGAATTCTTAAGATACTACTGTAGACCACATTTTTTCTCCAGAATATCCCAACAAAATTTGTCCAGCTAGTTGAGCGAACTGTAATTTTATTCTAAATAAAAAAATATTATGAGACTTAATTTTGCAGTAAATAATTAAAATTGTATGTGGCTGTCATGGTTTGACAAATGAGGAATTTGTGTAAACAGCCTTTGTAGTATGGGAAAGAATGGTAATTATTTGATACCTTAGGGCAAAATGTGAAAGCTTAAGCTGAACTGGAATGATATAAAGAAGTTTTGGCTTCTGAAATATAATAACCAGCAAGAGACTTGGAAAAACACTAAATGTTTGAAAATCTAAGCTGATGTCCACTCCAGTGGCTTCCTGTATTTTAACTGTTAATATATCTTAGTTTTCCCATTGTCTGTAATACTTTATGGTATAACAAACTGTGTGGGAATTTGTAATTAACTGATAAACTAATACACACCGATATTCTAATGTTCATTATAAATCTCTTCTACTCTGAGCCAACCTTTTTGCACAGAGAATTAACAGAAAGAATGTGAACTACTGGTTATCGAGCAAGTTATCTTGGGGTATCCAAGGTGGAAACCTCATGTGGTGCTGGCTGAATTTCCTATGAAGAGGATATGGAGGAAGCCACATAAACCCACAAATTGATCTTCAGCAATACAGAGGTCCTTTGCTTCCTGCTGGGAGACTCCATTGAAAATTGGAGTTGATTAAACAAAGTAAAGAACAACTCAAGTGATGCATTTTGCCTCTGTGGTCAAATGTTGTTGCATTTTTTTAGAACCTCTTTGGAGGGCTGAGTCTCACAAGAACAAGCTAAGGATGAGTGCATGGAAATGAAATTAAATAAACATGTCACTGGCAGATGGTTGTTCTTACCTACTTTTTTTGTACTAAAGCTTGTAAAATTGAATGGGACAAAAAATTTCAGTGCTCTTTGTTGTTCTTCCCAGCCTCTTTCAAAAAGAAAATTTGCAAATCTTTTCTGTGTTTACTCACTTTTTCTCAATATTTTGTTTAGGTTGAACAGATTCTTGCCGAATATAAGATTAAAGCCCTTGAATGTCATCCTGACAAGCATCCTGGAAACCCCAAAGCAGGTGTGTATTCTCTCCTGTGTAAAAACAATCTATTTTTTCCTTCTATTAGCGTGGTCAAGATACCAAATTCAGCCTCAAAACTTTCTTTTCCCTCAGAATATTTTAATCATCATGTGCATCGAGCACGTTCTATTTAAATAGCAAGCTTGTAATATTCTTTCTCAGACTTGCACGCTCCTCTGTGGTAGAGCAGGAAGACACTTGTTGGACTTTTTTTGATTTCTAGGACCTTCAATTTTTTTTTCTTTCTACAGTAGAACATCTTTTAATACAGAATTTCTTTCTGGAGTGTGTCCCTTCCCAGACCTATGGAGCTGGTGCTGTTCCACTCTCAGTGGCATTTGAGTGCCACCCGTGCGTCAGTCAGTTAATTCACTGCCAGGAACAAGCCCCCGAGGGACACATGAGATGTGCTTTTGTTTCTTTTAATGTCATTTACTGACGGGAACTGAAGAGAAGGCAGCCCCACAAGGAGCCTCTGTGTGCAGAGCAGCAGCTGAATTTGTGCTGGTGGGAGGGGGCAGCTCTGAGCAGCACCTGAGTTATTGGAGCCAATCTTTGCCCATTCAGAGCCTAAGGCAGAGCTCACCACGGCTGAGAGACAAAAAGAGGAGCCAAGGGCCAAATAGCAGAGAAATCTTATATTCTCTCTTCACCTGAACATGCCTTGTTTGCTTAAAATACCTTTTTACAGTACTAGTGAGAATTTACCCTATGTTTCTTATTTCATCAGCTTAAAGCTTAATGAGGAGTAATTAAAGTAGACCTTTTATTTGTTGAAATCTAGTAACACTAGAGGAAACCTAGTAAAATTGTTCCCTCAGCCTGTTGTCCCTTGTTTGATTCATAGTTATTGATTTTAATTAGTGTTTGGGTGTAGTGTATTTCAAAAGAACTCTCTCTAATTTGTAAACTGGAATAAATGAATAATAGTAATAATAATAGATCACTTTAACGTTGATGAGTCATAGATAAAGTCTAAATCTTTATAACCCTTCCACAAATAGTAACATGCAGCTGCATCCTTAGTAACCATTCCATGAAAAATTGCCCTGTAGGGAAAAGTGAGGGCTCTATTCATGCAGTCTGGAAAACATTTTAGCATATGTGGAAAACACACCTAATAAAATGCACAAGTTAATTAATTAATCTGAACTATATTTAGATTATTCTTCTTGTTTATCTGTTCCTGCTCATGATTCTTGTTGCTGTGCTCTGGTCTGACTCCTGTGCTGCTGTAGATCTCAGTGTGTTCCTTCTAAGCACTGCTGCTCCAATTTCCCTTTTCAAGGTGGTCTGCAGTGCCCGACTTGTACCTTTTACCTGTGTACTCTGTAAATTTCTCTCAACTTAAATGTAGGAGCTTTTGAAGCTGGTAGACAAAGGAACATTTTGCAAGGGTGTGAGTGCACCAAAAGTCCCGTGATCCTAAAGCCAGCCAGAGCTGTGCAAGCTGCAACCAGACCCACAGCCCTTGGCCGCCTGCTTCTCCTTCTGCCTTCTCCTCTACTTTGCTGTGCCTGCTGGCAGGCCCCCTTTTGCACCTGAATTAATCTCTGTGGCAAGCCCCATTGTCTTCAGTGTGCCTTTGGTTTGTGTCCTAGTGGAGAGCTTCCAGAAGCTGCAGCAGGCCAAGGAGACGCTGACGAACGCGGAGAGCCGCGCGCGTTACGATTTCTGGCGCCGCAGCAAAGTCTCCGTCCCCTTCCAGCAGTGGGAGGCCCTGAGCAGCTCCGTCAAAACGGTCAGTGGGGCTCAGTCTGGGCCCGCAGCACCAGGGGAGGCAGGGCTGGCTCAGGTGGGAAACTGCAGAGTGAGGGGCTGAGTTACAGCACTTCGGCTGCAGTGCTGGGCTCTGCGGATGGAGCAGTGCAGGATTCCTGCACTACGGATGTTAAGGAAATTCAGGTACAGTTGGAGGGCTTCAGGAGCCCATTCACAGAGGGTTGTTAGGCCAGTAGTTCTAGAGTGAATTTATCAAGTTGCTGCTTTTATGTGTGTTATAGGAAGTTTAAGTAACTTAAGGGCTGTTTTCAAATGCTTCAGTACAGATTGCTTTTGTAGGAAACTTTTATTTCTTTCCAAAATTAAGTTAAAGCTGGGACCTTTTTATAATATATTCTCCTCTTGGTGTATTGCTTATCAGATAGGTTTTCATGCTGTCTGATTAAATAAAGATATCACTGAAAAAATCCAGAAGATAGTTCCTTGGAACCCTGGGCTTCCCACAGAGCTTTGCAGGGGCCCTGCTGTGCTAGTGGGGTGACCTGGGACAGAGGCAGGAGGTTTTTGGGTGATTTCCCTCCTGATTTTGCCATTGAGAGGATTTGATAGTGGATAGGTCTCAACTCCATTATATTGGATTATCTTTTTCTGCCTTATTTCATTGAATAACAGTTACAGGGCTACATGGTCATATTGTAAGGCAGGTGAATAAAAGTTTCCTATGTCAATTCTGCTTGTCTTAATTCTGCTTAAGAGAGAAGTTTGAGACACTTCAACTACAGCATTATGCCTGAGCTTAAATGTTTCCTGGAAGTATCCAATTAAGCTTAGTTCAGTTCCAAACAGATGTTATTCCACAGACTTTAATATTAAATCTTTTCAAATTGCCCTGCCTTCAAAGGGTACTTTGAAGTCAAAGAGAGCTTTGAAAATGAACATTTCTGAAGTCACTTAAAAATGTCTGAATTCACAACAGAAGAAACTGGAAAAAAGCCCTCAAAATTCGGATGTACTTGTACATTTTGTTCTTCACCCCCACCTGACATCAAGTGTCCTTTGCAATGCTGTTTGTGACATGTAACCATATTTTCCTCTATCCTATTGACCTGCAGGCTTCTCATTGTGCTTTGTTTAACCATTTACTACAGCAATATAAGAAAGAAATAGTAATTTGAAACCTCTTTAAAGCATGCTTAGTTCTTTGTTATGCTTGCATTCCTTTAGTCAATGCACTGGGCTGTCCAAAGTAAGAAGGACCAAATGCTGGAAGCTCCTGGCTTTGGTGATACCAACAACAAAACTAATGAGATGTGGACCCAACAGATTGAAAACAATGGGGATGGATTGTTGGAAGGGAGCAGGGAGCAGGAAGATGTTGCAATTCCTGATGTGAAACCACAGTCTTCAAAGAATGCAGACTCCCCAAGTAAGTGAAAACAGCAGTCAGAGAAAATTGCAGTATCCAGGGATTTGCCTGAAATGGGGGCTTTCAGTCATGAGACATTCTTCTCCAGAACACTGTGGTTAACTTGCAGCTTTTTAAATGTGGTTTTGGGTTGGGATTTTGGTTTGGGTTTTGTGCTTTTGATTATTTATTTAATTTTGAAGATTTCAGATGCTCCTTCCTCCCTATCCCAAGCTGCCCTGTTTGCTTGCTAGTCAAACCAGAAACTGGAGAAGAAGCAAAAAAAAAGGCTTCAACCAAAATGGAAAGTTTAGTTTTTCTGATATACGAAAATGCAAAGTAAAAAGAGAAAGCAGATAATTCCAGTGACTTTTTAAAAAACAATTTTTAAAACTGCTAAGTAAAATATTTAGGTTTGGGAGTTTTTTATCCATTTTTCAGTACTTTTGCACAAGTTTGCATCTGATGAATTGATGAGGTCTAAAATGTGAGGCTTGGAGGCTTCTATTGTATTCAAACAGTTTGGTTTTTTCTAAATAGTGTGTGCACCAGAAAAAATGTGTGTTTCAGAAGTGTCACCTAGCAGTCAGCACTTCCTGGCTGTGGTTCAGGTCACTGTTCCTAATCAAAGCTTCCTCACCAGCATTGGCACCCTCTGTTCTGCCTGGTCCTTCAGGAGCTTCCTAATCCTAGGCCCCTGTTAGCAGAGAACTGTTGTTAAACAGGGTCCTGTCATAGTTTGATCTAACAGGAAATTAGGGTGAACTGGGAGGGAGGCAAAACCTAATGTAAGCCCAGACATTTGTGGAATGCAGAAAATAGATAAGAAGAATCTACAAAGAAGTGTATGCCATGGATAAATGAAAATTTGATTTTGAAAAATTATGTTCTATAACTTCATACTATTTGCTCTTTTTCTTTGGTAATCAAATTATCACTGTATCCTTTGTAGAACAGTAAAATTTAGAAGTAAAGAAAACATCGTCTTGTTCCTTGTAATGATGAATTTTCTTGGCAAGTGTCTTCTTTCTCATGTATTTAAGTTTTAATTTAATTTCCAGATATTTGAATGGGAAAACCATCAAACTTATCAAATGCCTATTTCATTTATCCAGTGGCATATATTTACATTATAAATATAAATATTATCATATATTTGAGAGGGTCTGTATGCACTTCAGTGTTTATACTTGATGTTAGGATGTTGATAATGCTTTTGTTTTGGTCCAGCAAAAATGTATATATTGGGTTTTACTTTGAAACTGTGGCATTGTCTGTTCCTGTCTGCTGGCCTGGCTGAGTTCTGGGCTACCACCTACGTGGCTATTTCAGCTCAAACAAGAGACCTGAACACTAAATCTGCTCACAGGATTCAGTTTGCTGTAAAAGGAAGGTCACCATTTAGTATCAAAAGGCTGCAGATCAGGTGCTTGCAGGTTTATCACGTCACCATCTCCATCTTTCCCAGGTTAAGCCAATGCAATTTGTTCAGTTTTCCTTTGGGAGTCCTTTGTAGGGACTGCCTGGTCCTTGCCAGTCAAGAGCACTGGAAGTGACCACTTTTCTGCTTACTTTTTATTTCATAAAATCTAATTTTATGCCTGTTTATAATAATTTAGTTATATTTTTCTTTTTTTTTCCCCTCAGGATTTTCAGAGGGGAATTACTGGCACTTGCGTTTCCGCTGGTCAGGCGATGCTCCATCAGACCTCCTGAGGAAATTCAGAAACTATGAGATCTAAAACAAGAAGCACACAGGAGCATGAGATCATCTGTTCAACAGTTCAGTATTTTTTTTTTTGCCAGCAGTTATAAGTTATTTGTATTTTGTATTCTTTGATTGTGATGTGTTGTTCCAGTCAATGTCTGAGTACTAATTTATCGCATGTGCTGTGAGCATTACAGATGGAGGCTTTTCTGCTCAATAAGCAAAGCCCTTTTCAGTATTAACATGAAGTGATTTTGTGACATTATCTGACATCTTATATATTGTTTCTTGTATTCTCAAATAATGTGTAGTGATTAATATTTCTCTCAGTAGTGTGATGTTATAAAAAACCTACTCTCAGTAGAACCCTGGGCTCCAGGGTATCCTACTGAGAGGATCTTCCAAAGGCTGTATGACAATGAACTGTAAACAGAACTGTGCTTACCTCTCACCTCTGTGCTCTTCTTCCCTTCTCCATTGCCTTGTACTCTCTGCAATGATTTATAATGTACTCATTACAAACTTCACTTGTAGGAGAGTTGTGCTCTTATGCTATAGATGAACTAAGAAGGTTCTTGTTTTCCAAGGTCTCTGTGACAGATCAAGCACTCCTAAAAATCACTTGTCTTCTACCTTAATAAGAATGCTTTCTGCACCAGCTGGTTTTTTTTTTTTTTTTTTTGGAAGGCAGTTCCAGAACATTACTTCTCCAGATAGCAATTTTTATCTTAAGATATATTGGTGGAAAACTGTTCCCCTGTGTGGGTGTCCATCATTGTCCTATGGCTTCACAGCAATTCCCCTCCTTGCTCAGGTGTGCTACACATGGTTTTATCAGGGTTTTGTATGGTGAGGAAAGAAAAACCAGACTAGTCAGCACTAATGTGTACAAAATCTCACATGAAAAGTTTTTGATACTTGGGACAACTTTTCAAAATCTACATTGTTGTTTATTTATTTTGTGTTTGTTTTCTTCTTTGTAAACTTGGCTAATATGTCAGTTATTGACATTGTGGTTTTGTGTGGGCAGATAATTCCATCAGCATCAAATAAAACTTCATGCATACAGAAAAGGGGTTGCTTTCATCTTTTTAATTAAATCCTCCACCCACCACAGAGATCCTTTTGGAATTTCTTGTTATTTGTCATCTCAGTGGGTAAAAGCTTAAGGAGTCCAGTTACAAATCCCAGGCAGTGAAATAGAAAGTGTAACCTGGTGAGTCCAGTGATGTTCTGCTGATACAGCCACACTGACCCTGGAGTGGATGCCATTGGTACCAAGAGCCAGTTTTATAGCACATCATCTTTACATGCTTTTCCCTTGCATATCTTGCAGCTGAAAACATGATAGAGATGAGATTAATAATTCTCTGTAACATTTGTTAAATGTAGCTGCTGGTTTGTTTTTTTCCTAGTGCATTTGCTGCTTTACTTCATAGAGAAGTATTTGCTCAAGAAAGACTTTTGGTCCATTTTATATAGAGGGACTGTAAACAATGTCAAACAGTAGTAACAGAAGAAACTCTTACCATATGTGAAGGATACAAAGTTGTAGGGAACAATTTTCCGTCCAACAAAAAGATGAGAATGCAGCCAGCTGGAGCACTTTGAATCAGACTCTCCCCTGCCCATTTCACTGCCACTAAAGGTAAAAGGGAGTAGTTGGATGGATGATTTAGCACCTAATGAGCTGGTTTGCCTTGAGAAGTGAACATACAATAGACCTTTGAACAGCAAACTCATAGTTTGTGTCATTAAAACTGATGTCATTATTAGCCAATTATTGCGTGGTTGGTTTTGGCAAAGAACCTTTGGATGTTTGTTCTGGTTGAATAATTGCAGATATTTGAAAGGCTCTTAGCCCAGCAAAAGCTCATGGCAAAAGTTGTGTTTTGCAACAACCTGCTGGAGATCAGTGCTGTAATTTTTATTTGCCCTCATTCTAACTGGTGCTCCAGTACACCAATGCCACCAATAGACTTTTCTATTTCTTTATATGTTAAACTTGAAATGGTCTGTTTTTCTATATTTCTTGAGTTGAATTAATCTATTCCTATCAGAGCAAACCCAGAGGAAAACAAGAGGAGCTTGTGCAGCCTGTTTTGCTTTTTATTCCCCCAAACCAGGTGGGACCTGACCTGTTGGCCAGTAACAGTTAACTGGAATGAGTGGGCAGCCCAGTTCTCCCTCATGTCAGAAAGCAAAGAAACAAACACCTGACAAATCAATCAGTGTTAGATCACTCAGGGTCCACACCCCAAGCATAAACTGCTTCCTAAAGCACGCCATCATTACCAATAATAGGGTGCCTTGGCCCCTGTGCTGGTGAGCACCAAACATAATTCACATGCTGAAACTTCAGCTGGTGTGGGGGTTGTGAGGTAGATCCCAGGCTCTGTGAAGGTGTCATTGAGGCAGCAGAGTCAGGTGCACGTGGCTTGCAGGGGCCCACAGAGATCTTTAACTCCCTCTGCAAAGTGGGAACAGTGGCAAAGGGTTGTCTGTGGGGGTGGGGAAGAGCAGCAACAAACCCAGACAGTATTTATTAGATTAGGGCCTGGAGTTTCAGGCTGGAGCAGGGCAGCTCTCTGCAAAGCATGGTAAGCTCCCGTTTTCTTCTTTAGCTCCCCTTGTGCTTTGCTTGGGTGGGCAGTAATGAGTCCTGAATGTTTTGGGTATGAAAATAAACAGAATCGTGAGGTGAGCCCAGTTCCTCTGGAGTCCAGTCAAAAGTGCTGATAAAAGCTGGCTGTTACTGGACTTGTGAAGGCTGAAGAGTTTTCATCTGGAAGTTACAAGGCAGCAGATGGGGTACAGGTGATAATGGTAATAAAATATAAAATAGTGCATGTTGTTCAATGCTATGCTTCTAGGTTGTTGAGAAACTATTTCAAACAATTTAAGCAACTATTTAGCCAGTTATTTACAGTGGAAATGAACAACAGGGGATTCTGGAACTATATAAAATTATTATATCTTTATTTGCTGCTGTTATACTTGTGTAAGTGCAGAATATATAAGATTGCCAAGAACTAGAACATTCTCAACATTTTTGTTTTGCCGGTATTTGCCAAGTGACAGTGTAAGAGTTAGTTTGGGTGATGAATACATACAGTACATGACTTAAAATCTCAGGCTGAGTAATGCTGCATGATAAGTAAGGTCATTTCTTGATTGTTTGTTTTCCTCTTTAAATGAGTTAAAAAAAAAAAAAAAAGGCAGGCAGTTTATATGTTCTATAATAGAAGCAAGTATCCTGATTATTAAAAGAGATACGGTGTATCCTTAATTTCCTGAGCATGAACATTGCTATCTTACCTTCCCAGCAGGCTCATCTCTCATTTCAGGATATGAAAGTGTAAGCAGCGAGGCTCTTGTAAAGCTGATGAAATTACACAGCAAAAGATAAAGCAAGTCTGTTTGTTGTTGAGCTGTGCCACTGTCGGATGGGCAGATGTTTATCAGTCTGTTCAGGCTGGGTTTTTTATTGCAGCCCAGTGCACACACTCCCCCTGCTGCTGGCAGAGTTGCCAACCCCCCTGTGATGGCAGGTACTGGGTGTTTGTGCTCTCTCCTTTGCTGTATTAATCTCATCTCCCTCCCACATTAATGAAGGTAAACTCTTATGTGCTCTGTTTGTCCCAGCTTGGAAGGGCTCAGGTCTGACTCATTGCAGTGGTGCACAGTATGAACTGGGAGCTCTTACACCCTTTAGGTCTCTATAACCTGTCACACCTGATGGATGCTGGAGAAAATTAATTTGCTTCCCTCATTCCATCTTCACAATGGTTTGCTCTTTCTCCTTCCTTCTGGTGGAGCAGTAAGGGAGAGAGTTTACTTCTAGAAAACAGAATTTGCTGCCAACATTCAAAAAGTTTCCAGTCTTGATGTGTGTTGAGGTTCTCAACATTTTCAACAAAATGAGACTGGAAGTCCAGCAGGAATCACACCAGCTTTCCTCAGGAAAGGCAAGGTTTGATGGAGCAAGTCCTTTCCTTATAGAGAAGTCTGCTGCAGACAAGATTTAATTTATTTTGTATCAGCTGTAGGATACCGGACCAGGACAATACCCTTTGGGCAAATCAGGGCACTGTTTGAGTGTGAGCCACTGCATGAATCCTGAGTTTTGCAGCTGGGCACAGCCTGGCCTGGAAGACAAACTGTTGGAAGAGCATCGAACCCCAGCTGCTCTGTGTCACCTCCAGCCGTGGCTCTTGTCAGTGCTGGTAGATGCAGTGCCAGACATGTGCCCTGGGACCTGCTGCAGCTTTGGTGCTGCTGTTCTGTCTGGCAGGGCGAGGGGAGAGGCACGTAGGTACAGCCTGGTGAGCTGCAGTAGGATAAATATCACAGGGAAACAAAGGTGATGGCGTGGCTGGAGCATCTCTAATGAGGAAAGGCTGAGGGAGCTGGGCCTATTCAGTGTCAGGAAGAGAGAGCTGAGAGGGGACTTCTTCCTGAATATCCAAAGAGGGGTGGCAAGAGGGTGGAGCCAGGCTCTGATCCCTGCTGCCCAGGAATGGGGTAAGAGGCAATGGCCAGAAACTGCTGCACAGGAACTTCCACCTGAAGAAGTGAGGAAGAGCTTCTTGGCTGTGCAGTGACTGAGCACGGGAACAGACTCCCCAGAGAGGCAGCGGAGTCTCTCTCACGGCGATATTCCAGAGGCGTCTGGAAACGATCCTGCTCTGGGATCACCATGCACAAGCAATGATCTGCTGGGTGCCTCCCCACCTGCCTCATTCTGAGCTACTCCAGAAAACCGCTCTGGTTGCTGCAGAGCTCTTTGCCGAGAGAGGAGACGCCAGCAGTAAAACTCGCACACAAGGAATAAGAGGGGGCCGGGAAAGAACAGAAAAAAACCAAGCCCGTCCGGGCCGCAGCGAGCAGGGTTCGAACCTGCGCGGGGAGACCCCATTGGATTTCAAGTCCAACGCCTTAACCACTCGGCCATCGCTGCTGATGCTGCTCGTTTCTCCGGGCTGCGCCCTTATAGGGCGTTCCGCCCGCCGCACGGCCCGCCCCCAGCGCGCAGCCAATGGGCGC
>JAHLSL010000047.1:744504-913471 GCA_025920805.1 Petroica traversi | reverse complement strand
TGTCTCTTATGTATATCCAAATATTTTTTTTCTCATCTATGTAGTCACAATATGTGCTCCTTCCTTAGGTTTGGCCTTTTTTTTTTTTCATTCCTTGTTGAGTCTTCCCAGTGCTGTGTCAGGTTACCGCAAACTCGAGGCTGTCTGTGCCCTTTTTACCTCTAAATCAACAAAAATTAGCCAAACTGCTTTGGCTGAAATTTTCCAAAATGAAAATTCAGCCTGCCACATGGACCTAGTACAAATTTTCAGACTGAATGATTTAAGACCTCTAGTCTCTAGCAGAATAGATACAAATATTGAGCAGCCTCTGCCTTTTGGGAGTTTTAGGAGGGTTGTATTGTTTTCCGTGTGTTGTAAACTGCACTTCAGGGTACTCTGATTTGCTATGTTAGCAAATCAGCAAAACTTCACTCATGTCCATTTTTAAAATGGCTGCCTTGGTGGAAAATCTCCCAAATGGGGAATTATCAATCTGGAAGTGTGTTTTGAGTGTTTTGTGAAGGTGAATGAAGGAGATGAACATTGCCATCTATGTTTGAGTGTGGATTTACAGTAGTGGCCTTTGCTTTCCTTCTTCCCCTTTCCCTTCCCATGTTCAGCCTAAACCTCATGGACTTCTGAGGGGGCTTTGCCACTTCCTTTCCTGGTGTGTGATTTAGATTCTAAAAGCCCTGTGTCAAATCCAGCTTGCCAGGCTGGGAATGAGCTTGGGTGTCTCTAAGTGGTGTTTGCAGCAGCAAGCTGTCGATGAAGCCAGGCACTGCCATTTTGGGAGGAGTTCCAGTTGAGTGCTGCCCTCCCATTTTGTTCGAACTGGGACTGACAGGCGACCATTTGCAGCGTCTGCACCAAGAGGGGTTCTTCACAGCACTGTTTCCAGGAGCTGCTTGACTTGGAGTCTTGATTCAGAAGGTAAAATTGAAGAAGAATGTAGGCAGTTTTCCTCTTAGTGGAAGTACATGAAGCTGTAAATTGAGCTATAGCTGCTTAATAGAATAATAATTTCAAAAGTTTAAAAAAGTTAATAGGCTGGTTTTCTTAGCCTGCTTTCTAAAACAAAAATCAACTTTTGAACATGATTTTAAAAAATTCAGAATATTTAAAGTCATCATGGTCTTATCACTTTAGGCTGGTAGCCACAGTTCTGCAGTTTGTCTGCATATTTTCCAAATATGAGAAAACATTTTGGAGTACTGGAAAAGGAAGAGTAAAATGTTGTGTGGATCCTATTGTATTAAATGGTTTAGCTTACCTCCTGGTACTTTGCTGGATGTTGCACCTACCTGAAGGAAGGTTAGTGTAAATATGTGTTTATCACACCTCAGTGTGAAAATAATGAGTCACTGCACAATTTTATGCAATTAAAAAAATTTCGAAATATAAAAATATTTATTATAATAAAGGGCTAAAGGAGAGCTGTTATATTCAGTGTAATAGTTTGCATATTTCCTACCTCTTGTGTGCACACTTTCTGTTAAGTAAAACCGAGGATGAGCAGTGTTCAGACCTAGTGAAGCCCTGGAGATATCCAAAAGCAAAGAATTTGGCCTTGTGACAGGCATTTATGAAAAAAGCTATAATGAATTCTTTACTGTTCTCTCCTAGTTCAAATCTGTTGATCAATGTTGGGAAATTCATTCACCTTGGAACAAAGTTTGGTTGTTTTTTGTTGTTTTTTTTTTCTTTATGGCTGCTCTTCAGCCAGGTCGTTCCGGGTTGAAATGTGGGTGGAAGTCAAAACAGGCTGGAATGTCCTTAGGCTTTATTTCTGAAGCTGTTTGACCAGAAGTGCTCTGTCAGCTCTGCAGGGGTTTTCTGCTGAGCCGTGCTGTGCTTTGAAAGAGTTGCTACAGGAATAGGGTGCTGAGCAGCACTGGGAACCCCGCTGGAAGAGTTCACCTGCGCGCTGAGGTCTGGCCATGTTGGCAGGCATGGCGTGGAGGGGCTGTGGCTTTGCTTAAATACTGTTTTCTGTCCCTTTTTATTCGATTGAGCTTTGTTTTGTATGTGCTTGCCGGCATCCAGAGCAAGGCAGTTTCTTATAAATTCTCTCTTATTGTCATGCATTATCTCATGCAGTATATTATATATATGTACAAAGTATCAGTCACATTTGCTACCCTTAATTTTGGGGTTGTTGTCAGGCATGTCTGTAAGCAGTGGGGAAGAAGAATTCTATTCTAAAATACTAAAACACTGTTTGGGTCACTGGACAAAACAAATAATGCAAACCTGTGTATCAGTTTGAAAATGTGTACGTAATGTGGTACATGATGGTCAAGCTGTGGTAGTGCATGGGCATGAAGCAACCAAATCTGTTGGCAAAATCAGTAGCAATTCTGCAAAGAGAAGAAACAAAGAGGCTTTGTACCTCATTGCAGTTGAGACACATTTTTAAAGCAAAACAGCAGAATTTAGTATTGTAATAGATAATTACAGCAAATAGCAACAAGGGGAAATGGGGAATTGTGTTTAAAATAAATGATTTTTGAAACCTTTTAGGAGCACCTCATGGAATTTCTATTGTCTATTATTTTAATGAGTTGAACAATATCCTATTTTTAGTGGAAGGTCAACTTGAACTGTATTTGAGCAGAGTCTCTGGTTCTGAACACAGATAGGAACACTTTAAATGTGATAACAAAAGGGAGGGCTTGGAGCCAGACCTCCTTAACCTATCGTTAGGGGCTCAGATAGCTATCCCTGTAAGAACTGTGTGCCACTTAAATGGAGAGGAGTCCTTGTTCTGGGCTCAAACTGCCCGTGGTGAAAATAGCACTGAGACTCATGTGGGAGGATTTTGGAGTTTCATTTAAAAATTTAAAATAGGTCCAAAAAGTATTAATGATTTTTTAAAATGAAATGCTGCCATCTGATGTCACACCACCTTCTTTTGTGTGGTTTTTTTTTTCCCCCTTAAGTAAATGTTTTTTTCAGTTCCTTCAATATTAGAACTCTAGTTTTGAGATCAAAAACTTCAGCACCTGCAAAATTGTACATGGAAGAAATATTGCAAACATAAGATTCTTCAAGTATTTCTAGCCTAAGCAGTATTATTTTAATTCTGCTGTCACCCACAATGGTGCACATCCAGTAGAACTCCACCGAAGAGTGAAATTATTTATTTTACTGGTAGCGAGGTACTGTCAGGTTCCCAAGTTTCCATGTTATACTTAAGTGGGAAGGTTTTTCTTGCAATGGCTGTAGGCTCAGGACCGTAGGACATTTTTTGGATAGCTGCTGGTTGAGAAACAGCCCAGAGTGGTAGGACAAAGCCAAAAGCTGTGGGGCTGTAGGATTTACACTCTGCTGGAACATCTGCTGGAGTTTGTTGGTGTTGCAGCTGTCTGGAAGTGCGTGCATTCAGCAAAGGAGAGATTCTGATAGGATGGTTAAGGGAGATGATTTCTGACTTTCCTAGGAATAAGCAATACTGATATCAGGATAACCTTAACATAGAGGTATGGAAGAGAGGTTATGTTCTATAGATTTATAGTGTGAATTGTTTCTGAAAATGTTTTACTCTCCTCTGCCTGCATTTTTGCCTCAGTTAAAGGAAGTGTAGGTGAGGTGCTTCAGTGTTTATTGTGGTTTTATTCCAGAACTCTGCCACTGGCATTCTCTGTGATTTTGGGTAAACAATTTTTGCTCTGTGTTTCTGTTTCCTTATTTGATCCTGGAACACAACCTCTGCTTGAAACAGTGCTTTGATAGGAAGCACTGTAGGAAAAGTAAACAAGATTACTAAACAAGGAAAAAAGAGCTTGTTCTGTTTGTTATAAACCTGGGGAAAATCTTAAATTTTCGTCTCACTAGATACAAGAAGGTTTTAATGAGATGAGTTTGTTGAGGTGTGATGCTTTACCCCATCTCAAAAGGTTTTGGTTTTTTCTTGTTAAACGTTAATTAAACTTTTAATGCCTCTAAGGCAGTCATGAGCCATTGCTTGCCATGGGATTCTCCAATATCCATTAAGAACTAGGCTTAGGCTGTTTTCTTTTCCTTGGTAGATTGATTGTAAGGTATGATGCATCAAATTATTTATGCTGAGAACTGTGTTGAAGAACTTGGTTGAAATCTCATGTTCTTGTGAATTTTAACTGCTCTTCAGGTGTTGATTGAAAAAGTGCTCTAGGGAGAAAGTAAACACAGACAGAATTGAAAGGAAATGCAAAATGATGTGCTGTGTATTTTTTTTTTTTAGTTTAAATTTTGGATTTAAAAAATCTTGCAGTTACTTCATTGCCAGCCTGCACCTAGGTGCAAAGCCTGTTTAAACCAAGTAGCTTTCAGTGAATCAATGTTCTGAATGGGTCTGAGTCTTGCCACCTTCTCCAGCTCTCCTTTGTGCATTCATAGGCATGTTTCTTGTTGCTGGCAATAAGAAGTGATGAAATCTGAGATGGTAGAGAGTATCCTGACATCTTCGTCTGGAAATTTAAATAATTTAGCAGGTGCCTTATGGGTTTTCCCTGGTGTTAAATTGGCCACATCCTTCCCATGTGTCGGAGATATTGCTCCATTCTAGAGCAGGATCTGGCCTACCGAATACAGGAGGTCTTCTCTTTGCAATACGAAAGTATGGGCTTCTCTTTGCCTGAACTAGATGATTTTAGCATCCTGAGTATCTTATTTCGTGTGTCAGCTAGAGGATTAAAGAAACATGCAGTAATTGTTTTTGTGGCTTTCTGAAGTCTGATTTGCATTCACCATACTGACTAGCAGAAAGGCTAACAAATTTTATTCCCAGAGTGCTGTTGGTAACAGTTAATGAGGCTGTATGGGAAATAATGAAATTAAGAACAAATAGTAAAAAAATTCTGTTAGGTTTTCTCAGCAGTGCTTCATGTCTTGGAAGTCCTCAGGTGCCCTGTCTGTATGCATCTTGATAAAAAATACAAATCCTGACTTCTTTGTTTTAACATTTCTTCATATTTTAGAAGGCAATAAGCCTTTGCATTTTCTGAAATTGCTAGGGTAATATATTGTGTGCCATCGTAGAGTACCATACAATAGGAAAAAAACAAACCAAAAACTAACAGAGAAAACAAATTTGGTGCCAAGTTCCTGGGTGAGAGCCTTATGAATCCCTTTGCTGTCCAGCTGAGGAGTCTGAGAGTGAGTCATTGCCTCCAGACTGAAGTTGGCACACGGTCAGAATGCATGGCAAAACAGCCGCTGTGCAGAAAATTCCGAGAAGAATCACTAGAAGTGTAAGTAATTTCTTGCTTCGAGCCATCTAATTGTTCCAAACCTCTTCAGCTCTGAACTTTTTTGCTGTGCTTCTGCTCTACTGTTCAGCTTTAAGGATGCCCATCCCCCTGCCACCCCTCCAGCAGCCGCTGTGTCCTGTCAGTCATCCTGAAATACACTGGGGAGCTTGTCAGGCAGTGCCTTGCAGATGCCTCAGGAGCCCCATAGTGAGCCAGGGCAGTTGCACTGAAGTTCTTAACACAAGGAAATCACATAGACACTTGCTTTAGTGCTGAATATGGACCATGTGTTTTCTAGGATAGGTGAGTGATACACTGTTGGCTTTCTAACAATCTAGCAGGAAACGGATTCTAAAGTAAAGGTTGTCTGATTTATGCAGAATGTCTTTGGCTCTGCTTTCTGACACTTAGTAGTTATTTCTGTATACAGTGTACTTATAGATTGTTTAAAAGCTGCAGGTGCTGTGTTCATGTTGCATTGCAGATAGACTTTGGCTGTTTTTCCAGTGTCTTTTTCTTCTTTCATCAAAAGACTCAGTAGCTTGGACATCTGATGAAAAGACAAAATTTTCATTATCTTGAGCTTGGTAGCACTTGGTAGGAGTGAGCAGGTGATTGCTTTTCTGGCTGTTCTGGGGCACAGCTGTATCTCCTAACACATGCTTAACATCCTAAGTGTTGTAAGAGCTGCTGGTGTACAGGGCTGAGATTGCCTCCTGTAAAGGTTAATCTGACTGAGTGTGAGGTTATGCAGCCTTTTACCAAAATACCTCCTCGCAGTGAAGGCCCCTGCTGTAGGTAGGGGGGATGTTGTATTGGAGTAGGCAAATGCATTTAAAAAAAAAAAAAAGGAAGGTGAATGTTCCCCCAAATTTCCCCCAATTTCATTTTTTTCCTGGGCAAACATCAGATTTTGTCATCATAATGAATATGATCCGGAAGGACAGAGGTTCACTTAGCAAGTGGAAATGCCAGAGAGAATCCTAGGATGATCTTTACTGGCTGTGTATTTTTTTTTTCTATTACCTCTTATCCTTGCCTCAATTAAAAGAATAATTAAAGAGTCCAATTTAAATGTTGATTAGCCAGTATAACATATATATATATAACAGTAAGGAGAGCCTGGTAAGCAAAACATCTGTGGTCAGAGTATCAAAATAGTTTAAGATATTGTAGTTTTTGCTGCACTGGCTTGCGAAACTCTTTCTATCTTTCTGCTTTAAGGAAGTCTCAGGAAGCATTAGAATTTTACTTTAAAAATATTGCTGGAATCAGCAAGTGAGCCCTTAAGTGAGTTATTTATATCTTAGAATATAATTGAAATTTTCGGAGACAGTAGTTTTTGCAATTGACTTTCAGTTGATGATTTGTTATGGGCCTGACCTAAGGCTGAAAGCTATTATTGGCTTAACTGGCTTTTGAACCCAGGGCTCAAGCAAAGATTAAAAATGCTGATGTTAGACAATATGCTAAGGGTAAGAAACAAACAAACAAAACCACAGAACAACCCAGAAAGGGAAAGTCATGACACATGGATTCACATTTTTTCTGACCTGCAAAAATGGGATTGGGTTTGTAATTCTTGCCAAGTTTGAGAGTGCTCTGTGGTGGGATTCTGGAGCACAGTGATCCTCTAGTAATAGGAACTGACTTTAATTACAACTACATGTTTATCAGCCAGTATTTAGAAAATACCTGATTATTGCAGATAATGTGTGGCAGAGGAGATTGTGCTGTGAGAATGGAGAGCAAGCAGCAAGGTTTTATCTCTCCACATTGAGTACAGCAGTTGCTGACGCCCTTCTGTCAAGGAACTGAGGGGAAGCCGCTGCAAGGTTAAAGCATGAGTGTATCTGCAACAAAATAACCCAGGTCAGCTAAGGATTTCTTTATGTCTCAGTAGAAGCACCAAGTGCTGTCTCCATCCGGTTTACCTGTCCCCTTGTAACTGAAGAATGGTTGACCAGAAAAAAAATTCACAGCACAATCGATACCATCTGTTTGCAACTGTTGTGATGGATTTCAAGAAGTGCCCACATTTTGGGAGACTTGTGAAAATGGCAAAGATAAGGGGTGGGAACCAGCAATGTCATAAAGATTTTTTTTCTAACACGAATAAAAAGATTCATTGAAGTATTGGCCGAAGATTTAGAAAACCAGTGAACTGCAGATGGCAAAAAAGGATCTGTCTTTTCCGGAGTGTGAGATGATGTGGTTTGATGCAGTCCCAGTGAAGCTGGAGGGCAGTATCTTATCAAATTATAAGGTTTTTTTGAATCAAGGGTGGACACAACAAAAGCAGTGCAGGAGTTCAGAGCTTATGTTCAGAGCCTGCAGCACCAGGCACAGCCATAGCTGGTGTTGGCAGCACCCACTGACACTTCAGTTTTGGGAGTCTCAAATCTTATGTCCTTGATGCTTGTTAAAAGTATCTAAATGTTAAATGTGTAAAATATGGGCAGATAATTTGCTTTGACTTTTCTAGGGTTCTCTTTCCATTCATTTCCATGGAAGGAAAAGTTTTTTCCTGGTCAGTCAGATCTCAGGTTTCTTTTTTTCTAATTCTCTCAATTAAAACTGAAAAATCAGTTCATTCCATATGCTGTCACCTGGATTTGTGGGAACTTAGGTCTGCTGCTATTATAGGTTGTAATAAAAGAAAAGCTTGGTGCTTGTGGAGCCTTTAATAAGAATGGCTAAACCCTAAATTGCTTTATACCTTAATTCTTTAATTGTTGCTCGTATTATCTTTGCTCTTAAGTGAAATGTGGATAACTCTCCTGATCCATTTCCATACCACTTGCTGTAGAAACCCTAAACCTACTGTGTTGTATTAAATCAGTGCTAGGTTCACTGGAAGGTGACAATACATCTCTTCAGCCTGCACAATTGCACTTCTTGATTGCTTTATTATACTTCAGCAATGCTTGTAATAAGTCTTGCTTAAAAAGGACAGATATCCATTATTTGTGTGTTCGAAGTCTTTGCTGGCTAAAAGAGGCTTTGCCAAGCTGTGTTTTATGGGAAGTTAAGTTACTGCAAAATTTAAAATGTCTTTTATTTTAGGACAATAATCGGTTGCGATCCAACTAAAGCAGTTATAATTCTTTGTTGGCACACACACATTTCAGGCTAATGGCCTGAGCCATGGCTCAGTGAACTTGGTGAGAACTATTAATTCACATCAGTAGATTCTGCATCAAGTTCCAAATGAATGATTTATTCACTTTAAAGACCTTACTTAGCTTTACTTCCATCTTATTGACTTCAGTAATAGGCTTTCCCAACTTAATCTGTCCTGAAAATTAGAAAATATTTGTTATTGCAGGATATAAAATAACAAAATGTTTCACTTTTTCCTGTGGTTAATTTCCAGAAATTTTAAGGGCTGCTGTATATGTTTTTTGTTCTTAAGGTGTTTATTATAAACCCTGTAATTTGGCTCATGGAGTAAGATACAGATATTGTGCATGTACCGTTAATGTTTTTATTTTTTTATAAATTCAGTAATAGAATTTAATATTTTTGCTTTAAAGCTCCTTTTTAGACTACTAGAAGACTTAAATTCAATGGTATTCTAATGCAGTTATCCTGGTATTTTTTAATGTGTGGTCAATATAGAAATCTGTGAGTGAAGATAAGGAGTTGTATGTACTTTGTCTATGATTTTACAGTTTATGTAAGTATCAGCATATTTTCTTTCACAATTTAGAAATGGGGAATTGGGAAAATGAATTGTATTTCTTGAAATCCTAAGCCTGTTATGAAACAAGTCCATACTCACCTAGGCAGTCTCTGGGCTCGGACAGAAGGCAGTGGGACTTGTAGTGGTGGTTAATATTGGCTTATTGCCCTTCTCTTGTTTTGTACCCAGGTGAAATGTCAACAAAAGTGCCAAACATTAAACTGAAAATTGATCCTCGGAATCTGCAGATCCAGACATTTACAGTGGAGAAATTACTGGAACCACTGATAATTCAGGTATTTTAGAGTTGAAGAAAGTAAACTGGATAACCATGGAGAGAGGGGAAGAAGGCTGAAGAACTCTGACTATTCTGAAAATCACACCCACAGCTCTTCTGCATTTGTACTTTACTCTGGCTCAGGAGCTCTCCATGGGTCTCCCTTCCAGATTTGGCATTCATTTGGTCATTTCCAACTCTGCCACCCAGTCTGTCATAGTAAATGTTGCATGTTCTGGCTGGTCCCTTGCACAGTGTTAACTAGGAGATGCTTAAATGTAGAATACACTACAAATGGACTTCCAGTGCATGAAATAAGTAATTCTTTAAAAAATAAAATTGTTTTCCCCAGTTGAAGCTTTGCCTCTCCCTAACTCATCCAATTTATTTTCTTTTATTAATTATTTGTTATCATATTTGAAAAAGGTTATTTTCTTCAGAAAGTAATCTTTTCTATCATGACTTTATTTCCAGGTACTGTTAACTGAGCTGCTTCTCTCTCATTTTGTCTGCCTTTGTTTATTTATTTTTGCCTGGATGTGATTGATGGTGTAACAGTTAACAGGTCAGGGGTTTATGGAAGTTGTCAGGTCAGTGGTTTGTGGATGGATTATAAAATTAGTTTCAAAGTAGTTAGAACAGATGCCTTGATAGACTGAATTAAAAACGTCTTGTAGGGCAGTAGGTCAGACTGTGCTCAAGCAGCTGCAACACGGTGGATGTTTTTAGAGGAGGTAAAGAAAAGTAAATTTAGGCTTGAGTTTTGCAGCATCAAAGAAACCTGACAAAACAAAGAAAGTGCAGTTCCAGAAAAAACAAAGAAACCATCTAAGTTTTTTTGGTTTTTTTTTTGTTGGTTTTTTTTTCCTCCATCTCTTCTCAACCATCAAAAGCTTGAGGCTGTTTGAACTGGAAATGCTTTGACTCTAAGAGTATTTTGACTGTCTTTTCCCCCTCTTAAGCTTAATGGGTTGCTTGTTTCAGACCTGTGGAAGGAAAACTTGCATTTTGAGTGGATCCTTCAACAGAAAATGTTAAAAATGTAAAAATAAGTATTAAAGCTCATACTCAGTGAAGGGTGATTGAGAGGGTGGAAAGGTAATAAATGAAAACTGATCTGTGACTGGAAAGAGAATCAGACCAATCACAGATGTTCTCCCCAGATTCACTTTAGCAACTGCTCCTTGGAACACAGTTTAACTTTCTTTTGAGATTTCTGTTGTAATTAATGTATTTAATAGTCTTGGAATGCTGTGTGGAAAGAAACAATGGAAGTGCTTGAGACTCTGAAGTCTGTTCTAGCCAGTTGTGGTAGGTGTTAGTGCAGTCATTAGGTTATCCAGCATCATTCTTGGAGCAAATCAAGGCAAAACCAGCCTAGGAAGTCACTAGGAAGCATTGTGGAAGCAGATGTAAATCACTTGCTGAATTGACTCTCTTCCCTGCAGTGTGCAATTGGCATTGGTGATTACTATGAAACTCTGAAAATAGTATGGCAACTGGTTTGTATAAAACCCTCTGTGACTTGGCAGCTTCTCTGTCATTGGAATAAATCAATGCCCTTAAATTACCCTGGGGTTTTTCCTCTGTCTGTGGCCTTTATTTTATTCCAGGTACTTTGAGGATGTTTTTAAAGGAAGGCTTCTCAGTCTAGTTCTCACTCAATGCATCTGGCATATTAAAACAGGTTGTTGTCAAAGTTAGCATGCTTCAGCTGACACAATGTGTAGAAACATCCCTGCATTTTGGAGCCCCTTGGATCACTGATGACAATCAGGCAAGTTGAAAGGCTTGTGTTCTCACCATTAAGAGAATGTCTCCAAGTGCTGCCAGTAAGTGAACCTAGCATTGGAAAAACCACTTCACAGTTTTCTAGAAACTTAGTGTTTGGTATAACCATGACCCTTGCAGGAACCCCCACCCCTTCAGCCTAATAAATAATGGCAATAACAGGCAACAGTGGTGTGATTCAGCTTTGTACATGTGGTGGCCTGGAAAATGTGTTATAAACCCCTTGTGCCTTTAGTACAACGGTGTTGCTCCTAGCAGAGCTAGGCTGTGCATGGCAACAAGGTGTTCCTAACTGGGACATGCAGCCAGGCATGAGCAGGATCCATGGGTTTTTCTCTTCTCTTATAGTGATACCAGTGACTGTGTGTTCTGCTGCACAGTACAAGCTCACTTGACAATGGCACACTGTATTGGTCTGTGGTTCAGTTCTTTCTGTGTAGGATTGTATAAAGTTTTTACATTCCTCTTTGGGGTTCTCTGTTAGAGAATCCAGAGTAGTTTTTTTCTGTTTCCCATAATCTTCATGAGCAAAGAGGTATCTAACAAATTTTGTATTTGATATCAGCTGCTGCTTCCAATATTTCCTGACAGCAATGCTGAAGGTGCAGGGTCTTTTAGTCAAGAGTTTTCACCTGCAGGAGTGATTATTTTTTATACTTTTAAATTTGTTTTATTTCCTTTCCTCCTCAACATATCGATGAACAATATATAGAAGGATATTTTACATTTTAAAAACTACAGTAAAAATCTGGAAAGTAGGATATATTGTTTTTCTAGTGAAACAGTGATTAAATACTTAATATTTTAAAAATAGATGATAGATTTTTGGGTGTTTTTGATGGTGTTTCTCTGCCTTTCTTATTGGAAGTATCAGCTTATAGTCTCTAACTTATTCTTAAAGATATGATCATTGAAACTGCCTTAAATGTTCTAAAACTGATGTTAGAGAGTTTGTAAAAATAGAAGATAAAGATTTATTTCCAGTGCCTTCTCTACCAGCTGGGTGATTTATGTGCAATAAATAATTCCATTTTCTTCTTTTGAGCCACAGTCAGAAAAATACCCAAGCCTTCTTTAACAATCTGAGCCAGAGTTATTTATGTTGCTTTCTCCCTTGTGACATGCCAGAGCAGTTGATGTCAAGTGAATGGTCCTTTTTCCCCCCAAATTTCTCATGAATGGTGCAGGGGTCAGGACTTTAATGTTTCAGAGATGTGTTTAGAGAAATGTTACCCTGAGGATGTTTGTCAGTTATGTTTAGAAGTAATGATTCATGAAAAGCATTCAAGTGCATGGATTCATGGGCAAGATCTGAAGGTGAGCTAAGGGACATGTAGCACCCATGCTCTGGCAGAGAGAACAGAATAGGAGGATCAAAAAGCATCAGGGAACTTCATGAAAATAAGGTGTGCTAGAAAATATCTGTATAACACTTAAGAAAAATGTTTTAGGAGTCTTTCCTTAGTGTTACAGCTCAAGCAATGGCTTAGAGAATAGTCTTTCAGAAACATTCTGTTGGAGTGTGGAGGCTGGAGGCTGTACTCAGATGATGAGGAATGTGGAGTGGGATGGTCTATAAAAATAAGTTCTTTATGGAACTACCAAGTGCACTGGTAAAAGTACAGTTTGGACTAAGCTACAGTGAATCTAAATCCTGGACAAATTGATGTACAATTTTAATGTTGAGGGTACCCCAAACAATCTGGAAGTGCTGAGTTCTGGCCACTCTGATACCCCGTTGTAAGAGAAGGCATTTTGAAAGGTGTCTGTACTCATTTTGGGTATTTGTTCTGGGATACCTTGCAAGACTTAAGCTGGGAGTTTGGGAAGACCCAGGACTTCTGGGGAGAAAGAACCTGGGGTGCTGGGTGACAGCAGCTGAACATGAGGCAGTGTGTGCCCAGGTGGCCAAGGAGGCCAGTGGAGCCTGGCTTCTGTCAGAAATGGTGTGGCCAGCAGGACCAGGGCAGTGACTCTGCACTGGTGAGGCCACACCTCCAAGGGCCTTATGACAAGAAGGACATCAGGGTGCTGGAGCCTGGTCAGAGAAGGGCAGAGGAGCTGGGGAAGGGGCTGGAGCACAAATCTGAGGAGCTGAGAGGATTCAGCATGGAGAAGAGGAGGCTCAGGGGCACCTTTAGGGACATGGTTTAGTGGTGCGCTTGGCAATGTTAGCTTGACAGCTGGACTTGATGACTTTTAAAGCCTTTTCTTACCTTAATGGTTCTATGATTCCTGCCTTGCTGAAGCCTCCTCAGATAGCACTGGTATTTTTTTATTTTATTATAAGCAGATTTTAAAGCAAGCAGTGGCAGGAGTTGGTATCAGGGTTAATAGAAGAGTGACATTTCTGTTGACTTTGCTTTGACCCTGCAGGAGGAAGAACACAAAGATGATGCATAATGAGTGAAATTGTGTCAGATTGAATTCAGTGCTTTTGCCCATTCACAGTATTTATGCTGAGCTTGCCTGTCTCTACAGCAGAGGGAATCTCTTTGCTTATTCTTAATTATATTTTTTTTTATTTTGAGAACAATATAAATTCACTTGTAGAACTTTAACCATTTTTGTCTCTCTTGTTTCTTTTAAATGTAGGTTACAACGTTAGTGAACTGTCCCCAGAATCCTTCTAGTAAGAAAAAGGGCCGTTCCAAAAGAGCTCGTGTCTTGCTTGCTTCTGTGGAGGAAGCCACTTGGAATCTGTTGGACAAGGGAGAAAAAATTGCCAAGGAAGCAATTGTGTTTAAAGAGGAGCTCCATGCAGCCCTCGCTGATGTCCGCAAAGAGAGTAAGTACGTGGCAAGCAGTTCAGGCACCACCAGGGATTGGTTTAACCATGCCTGGTGCCTAAATGGAGCTGGGATATCTGTGAGAAAAGTGTTGGGATGTGCAAATGCCTGAACTTGGAGCTGTCTAATTGTATATTCTGAGATACCACCTATAAGGTGGTAAAGTGTGCAAGCTGGGCCCCATTGGGAAAAGATATGTATATTAGTGGAAGTTTTGTTGTTTGGAATGTGGTTTTTTTCTTTCAATAAGGACAGGATGTCTCTTGATCATTTTAATGGCTGTTACGTATGACTTAAAGTTAATGCGTGTTTTAACTTTGTTCTTGGAAAGAACTGTTTATCTTAATCGCAGACTAAGGCCTTTTAGTTAAAAATTTAAAACCTATAATCTTCCCTCTTTTGTGCATTAGTAAGGATTTCATTTGGGAAGGTATTATAGTCCAGTGTGGAGGTATGTTTTGAGAGGAGGAGGAAGATGGATCCTTTAACCTACCCTGGGAGTCATCCCCTCCTTTTTGAGCAGCTCCTCTCTGGTGAGTTGTCAAACTCTCTTTCCTCCTGACTTAATCTCTCTATTTCAAACCTGATCCCAAGAACTGGGCTAGTTTTTGTGATCTGCAGAGAATGTTGTAGCCATTTTCTTGTAGGCTCCTTGTAGTTTTCTTGAGTTTTACTTTTCCCCGTGGAAGCTGGGAATATTTGGGTGAACATGAAGGCCGTGAGTCACTTGACCAACATCCTGAATGTGTTCCTGCAGAAATCACAAGTTAAAGTTCATGTATGTTTTAATTATTTCATCCAGCCCTTACTAAAGGTGGAACTTTTTCAGGTTTTTCTTTACATTTAAACTTATTTTATTTGGTTGTCTTGCACATGCAGCTGGGGTGGTTTCTGAGTCTCTGCTGTTGTTCAGGGCAATGATTACTTGCTCTTGGCTTCCTCTGAATCCAGAGATGGCTGTGGTTCAGAGTTTGATCTATGCACATGGTGCCTGAGATACCTTCAAGTCCTTTGTGATTAAAAGCGTTATGACCAGCAAGTATCACTGTTATCTGTCACACTGAGCAGCTTGCAAAATCATTCATCTTGGAGTACTCTTAAAATGTTAGCCCATCCATTACAGCCTGATAACACAAGGTAAGAATAAAACATATAGTTTTATATTGATTTTTATACATAGAGAAATTGAAAAAGTGAAATATTTTTACATTACTTATTGATTCTCAGCCAAGACCAGAGTTAACTGCAAAAATAAATAATACATAAAGTAGATTATGTATACACCTCGTACATCTTAAAAGAAAGTTAAGTCCATGTTATCACCTATCATTATGCAATGATGAAGTGAATAGTTACAGCCCATCTCCCTTCAAGGATTTGCCAAACTGCACAGGTTAGTTTAAAGAAATTGTTGGAACAATTATAAAAAATTTCTTTAACCTTTGAAGTTGTGCACTATTTTAATTTGTGGTATGCCAAATCATATATAACTTTACAGCCTGTTATTCAGGCCACCTTCTGCTGCTGCTAAATATCTTGTGTTATTTACTTCAGGCTCTTTGAAGGGATGTGGGGCATCAGCTGTAGTTGCATGCAGTCACTACCATGCATGTCATAACGTACAGTATTTAATTTTCTGTGGGCATTATTTTCTGGCAGGTACTTTGTATTAATACAATCTCAAATTAATGAGGAGGTTTTTCACATGGCTACAGCTTGTATTTACTGGAAAATGGAATTTTGAAGAAGATAATTTCACTCATATCAACCAAACTCAGATTTGCACACTGAGATCTGGAAAGAATAAATACTATCTGAAAGAATAAATGCCCCTCCTCTTGTGTTTGACCTTGTGTCATGTGCTGAACTTGTCCAGGTGGGGATGCAACATGAACATTAAGCACTTATTCCTTCAGAATGTCAATTGCCAGTGTGAAAATGCTCCATTGTTACTTTTGCAGCCCGTTAATTTAGGGTTCCTTTTAAAGGAGTGATAGACTTTTTTCAGTCTGCTTCTGATAATCCTGTTCATAATAATGCTTTGGAGAATAAAGGAGCAAATGAATGGGATAAAAATGAACAGTGGCGAATAATGTTCAGTGTATTTAATTCATCTGATGTGTGATTCATGGTCTTCAGAAATCACAACATGGGTATGGCTTCACTGACTACAGCTTGCTCTTGGCACTGTCAGTAGATGAGATTTTGGAGTCTCAGATTCAATTTAATTCTGTGAGTGACCTCTGAAAGAAGGTGTTGCTCTAATGGATGACAGATATGTTACCTGGATAAATAATATCTGCTTCCTTTGACATCTGCCAAGTTTTACCAAAGATTTATAGTCTTGGAGCCAGTCATTTTAATACAGAGGTTCTCTGCATTTTTCTTTGTTTCCTCTCAAAAAAGTACTTTTTAAGGCCTGTTCTGGAGCTCTGCTGAATGGGTCAGTGGGAAGATGTGTGGGTGGTGGACTTCATGCATCATCCAGAATTCCACTGGCCTAGTAACTGAAGAACTGCCATGATTTCCTGTTGATCTGATTTGGTGAAGCTTTCTTAGAGGGTAATTTTGTCCACAGTTTTATTCTAAAGTAGTATATTAAACCCCAAAGGAAGTGTATTGAAAAGCTCTCACTGAGAGATGTGTGCATACAGCATTTCAAAAATTGTCTTCTAATTCAGGGTTCTGTGGAATTACTGACCCCATGCAAAGGGTGTGAGGGGCATTGTTCAACCCTGAATGTTTCTGACACTAAATATCAGCCTTGAATTCCTGTCCTGATTCTGAGATTTAATCAATTTTAAGGCAAAACATTGATGTTATTTATGTCGTGAAATGTTGCTGTGGAAATCTTAGGTCTAGCGTTATCCTTAGGAAGATGAGTTTTTGCATTTCTGTCAAGGTGTGGTGGTTACAGTTCTGAAACAGTTGCATGGGCATAGCTGAAATGTTTGGTATTTACTGCCATTGCCTACTGACTATATATAGTCAGAAACACAACAGTTGTTGTCTGCCTTGTTTCTATCTATTGCAGTGTCAGTGTTTCTTGTGTTTAGCTGTTATCATGCTCAAGTGTGTTCCCAGATAAGCCTGTCATCACACAGAGCAGTGAATTGAAAGCAAGCTAGTTGCTGGAGTTACATTTTGAGCCCTAAGTTACTCTTTAAAAGGAAATTCTGACAAATGCTTTGGTGTTTTGAATGGCCATATTTAATGTCTTTTGATATTAAACAGGGGAGGCAAGAGTTTGATGGCATGGTAAACACTGCCAGTCACTGGCAAGAAATGGAGAGCTTACTTAAAAGGGCATTTACTAAATGAAGGATATAGGGATCTTTTGTATTATACTTTTGTTCTTATTTGTCCCTCTCCTCATCTTAAAAGTAAACTTAACTTTCTCATCCTACATGAAGAGGTACATGTGTGTGTTCTGCATGTAAGGGACTTGTGTTCAGGGAGGCAGAACTTAAATGGCTTTAAATAAATAATCTGTGCTGTACACTCCTTTCATCAAACCAAAACCAGATCCCCTGCAGAGCAGCTTTTGACATCAGCCTCACTGGATCAGGTGCCCCTGAGTGGGAAAGGGGGAATGTGGAGGTGGGTGTAAGGCATGGTGGGGATGTGTGCTGGCTCTGATTACACGTTAGGAAGAGCTGGATGAGCTGAGGAAGTGGAACTTCCTGATATGCAGCAGTGAAATAGTTGCAATGCAACAGAATCCAGCCGTATCTGAGTGGGGTAAGAGACTGTGTGGCAGGAGAGAAATGTCCTGTAGCAGCTCCAGAAAGCTATTGTGAGAATCTGACTTATCACAGTGTTGAATATTAGGAACATGCAGGAGGTATTGATCTGCTGTGCCCTGACACTGATAGTGTCACTTCAGCTGGCTGGCTGAAGCAGAATCCTTTCATTTGCTGTAGCAGATGGACATGGTATTTGTAGGAACAGAACAGGTGATTGTACTGGTGACTTGTATTGTTTAATCCTGTGTTTTTAGAAAGGGTGGGTTGTGATGTGCTGAGATGTGACCTTGACTTCCAACCTTCTCTGGTACTTACTCTGCTTAATGTGTTAGTTCCTGCAGAGTTTGAGGCTGCACGTGTAAGTGTTCATAAGAGTTCATAACTGTTCTGTTATTGGTGACACCCCATGTGGAGTACTGGATTCAGCTCTGGGACCCTCAGCATAAGAAGGACATGGACCTGTTGGGGGCAGTCCAGAGGAGGCTGCAAAAATGACCAGAGGACCTGAGCACCTCTCCTGTTGAGACAGGTTGAGAGAGCTGGGCATGTTTGCCCTGAAGAGGAGGCCCTGGGGAGACATTACTGGAGCCTGTCAGAACCCAAGGGGGACCTGCAAGAGATCTGGAGAGGGACATTCTACAAGTGGGAAAGCTTTAAACTGACAGAGGGTGTTGTAGATGAGATACTAGGAGGAAATTCTTCACTATGAAAATGCTGAGTCCCTGCACAGAGTGCCCAGAGGAACAGTGGCTGCCCCATCCCTGTAATTGTCCATGGCCTGGTTGGATGGGGCTTTGAGCAGCCTGGGATACTGGAAAGTGTCCCTGCCCATGACAGGGGGATTGGAACTAGATGATCTTTAAGGTCCCTTCCAACACAAAGCATTCTAGGTTTCTATATTATAAACCATAGTGAGTTTTTTTCTTTTTTCTTTTTTTGTTTTTGTTTTTATTTTTGTTTTCTCAAGTTTGAGACTGAAATGTTGGAAATCCTCTCTTTCTATTTATTTTGGTATGTCCATGCCCCCATAGTAAATGAGCTCCTATTGACAACTGTGTTTCTCTGGAACAGTAAATCCATCAGTGTCTACTAGTGCATTTCAGGAGTGGGTGAGAGGACTTTCTTGGCAGCAGTACCTCCTTGTGGGACAACACAAGAATGGCAGAAAATCCACTGCATTCCATGTGCATTTCACACTGCTGCAGTTAAAAAAATAAAATAAGAGGACAAAGCCAGTTGTAAATACAAATAGAAGAGAGAAAAATGGTCTACTTGCATGGTATTTAGACAGGAGAGAGAAAATCTATTCAAAGAAATGAAAGAAGAAAGCATAATTTTGTTGATCTTTCCCTAACCGGTGAAGAGCATTTGTCTGTTGTCAGTGTGATGCTGAGCACTGTCCCTGAGGGCTGCTCGCTGCCTGCACTTGGTGGCGTTGTTGCAGTCTCTGTACAGACACAGCCTGGCAGAGCTGTCAGCTCATTGCCAGCAGGCTCACACTTGACTTGTTCCTAAAGGAATTTTCATGTAACTTTTGGGATATTTTTCGTGCTAGATAAAGTGTGTGAATCCTCTAACTTTTAAAAACATTACCTGTGGCAGAGCAGTGTTCTTACATTTCCCTGTGCCTGAGCAGATTTTTGTAGGCACGAGTAAGTAACAGTTGTTTGAGAGAGCAGTCAGTAGCTGATCAGCTGATGGTAGAGCAGCATTTACTTCAGGAGTCATCTATCTGGGTGTGTTGAACACAGTCTTGGAAATATCTGCCTGACAGTAATTGTGTAGTTATGATATATCCAGGCTTTGGTTCTTTGAACTGCTTTTTGTTTGATTGCCTGAAATAATTGAAATACTATGAATGCTGCTGTCTGTCTGAATTCCTATTTGTGCCACTAAAAGGGCATTTTTTGTGTTTCATTGTTTGTGACAAATGTAATTATGGAAGACTATCCACTTGATGGGAATTACAATAAAAATCAGATGAAATTGCATTAGGCTGTCACGCTGTCTACTGCAGTTGAAGAAAGTTTTAACGTCATGTTTTTGTTGGAGCTGTCATTTTCTGCTGTTTGTACTTGTAGCTTCTGTCTGCCTAGCCTGCATCTCGTGGCTCCATTTTAGGGTTATGATTTTATGTGTTCATCTGGCCATCCCAGCTTATGTCACACTCATTTCTGAGGACTCCATCGTATTCAGACTCTTGTGGCTTGTGTTTGCTCACAGAATTGCAGAATGTTGCAGGGTGGGAGTGACCTGTGGGAGTTGTCTGGTCCAATGTCCCTGATCAGGCCAGGTCCTGGTCTGCCCAGGGCTATGTCCAGTCAGGTATTTAACATCTCCCAGGATGGAGACTCCACAGCCCTCCTGGTTGGCCTGTGCCACTGCCGAGTCGCTCTCACAGTAAAAAAACATTGAATCTTCTGTGTGTCTGTGCCCATTGCTTCTCCCCATGTTGCCAGGCACCACTGAGAGCAGTCTGGCTCCATCTCCCTTTCATCTCCCTTCAGGTATTTATGGTGTTTGTCACTGCTGGCCACATTGTTGAATTTCATTTACCAAACTTCACATTGGAGGGCACTATGTTGCTGTCTACTGACAGTCAGTAGCTCCATGGCACAGATTTCACTTTATGTTAGTCAGATGTTTGGGTGTATGAGGTTTTCATTCCATTAACTTATATTTGTAATGAGAAGAGCAATGTTTGATTCCCTTCTGTTCCCAGGAATTATTTAATAGCAAGGACACCAAAGCACATAGTAATATAACAAGCAGTGACTAGAAAAGTTTAACAAGGCCCCTGGCTTTGTTGTGTACAGTTAAGAGTAATAGTGTGAAGGCCAGGGGAATGATTTCAGAATTAAATGATGCTGTAGAGCAGAAAGGGAACATCATGGTAAATGTGGAACATTAACCGGCACGATTTGTAATAATTGACCTTCATTTCAAGGCGTTAGGACAACAAAGATATGCCAGATTTATTGCAATACTTGTGACTTGCCAAATAACTGGCGGGACTTCAATGACTTCCTATGCCCTGGGTATTATGATCCAGCCTAAGGGAATGTGCTTTCCTTTTGCAGGTCAGGCCCTGCAGGTGTCAGCAGAGGCGTTCACCAGCGATCCCTGCTCCCTGCCCCGGCGGCAGGCTGTTGTCCCCGCAGCTCGCTCCCTGCTGGCCGCTGTCACCAGGCTGCTCATCCTGGCCGACATGGTGGACGTGGCCTATCTCCTGCAGCACCTGTCTGTGGTGAGTAACGCCCTGCTGGCCTCGGGCTCCCGGTGCCCGCGGTGTGCCTGCCCTGGGCTCTTCTGCCGTGGGAAACTCCTGTACTTGAGCCTTGCAGGTCTCATGCACTTAACACTTGGACAGCTGGGGCAGGTGTGCATTCTAGATGAGATTTGTAGAATGGACTGAAAAAACTCATCTACTTGCAGCTCAGCATACTTGGTCTGGTATCGGTTCCTTTTTTCTTTTTTTCTCACTAATACCTTTAGTAATTTATAAGAGCCTAATAAAAACACACATTTCTGTTGACTCCCTAATATTTCAGGGCAGAGGTGAATAATCAGTGCCGCCTCTAATAACGCCTCATGGCACAAGAGAACATAGTGACTTAGAGAACTGTGTTGAAGCAAGTTCAGTTTGGTGACAATGAGAGAACGATAATTTGGCTCCAAATCAGAGTAGAAAAAGCATTTCATTATAAAACAGTGTTGTTTGGGTTTCAGTACTGGGCTTGGAAGTTCTACCACTGACAACGACTAGAGATGCACCACAGGCTAAATGAACACTGTCTTGGCAAAGCTTCAGTGTTGTCTATATATTTAAATTTGTCAGCTGTAATAGGGGTGGCCTATGTCTTTCGTACTGTTTGTGTAAAATTTTCTTAAATTATTATTTTTCATGGTAGTCTATTACATTTTCAGTGCTTATTCTCAGAATCCTAGATGCTATCTTCTGAGATGTATTGGTTATGTTTTATACAAGAGAACTAAAATTAGGTGGTTTTCCTTACTAGAGTTTCAGTATTTCTGAACAGCTGTCTAATTCACTTCATGTTTTCCATCTGAAAATGAAACCAACAATAACTGAAAATGATGAAAGAATACGAAGTATAATTCAGGAAAAGCTCCTGCACTGCAAAGAATGCCATTAAATTGTCATCTTCTCTACTTCCTATTAATAGGAGGGTGATCTGAATTTGTAAATGAACCCTTAGAATAAATTAATGGGGTATAACACTCTCAGTAATGCCCGTGCAAAAAGATTCACCCTAGTTCTTAGAGCAGAGTGATGCATTGTGCATATTTATTTAGTCTCTGCCCTGGCTGTTGAACTTGCCAGCAGTGATATTAGCTGTAATGGTGTCTTTTTATGTTGACATCTAATTAAGAAATCGACTTAATGTAATTTCAGCATATGCTATTGAACATCCCTCAGTTTCTAACAACTTTTGGTCACAGCTAACTGAGCCAGATTTAAATGCAATTAAATATTTTAATGAATTTCAACTTGGCTCTATTCTAAGTCTTTAACTGAAATAATTATACTTTAAAATTCCCTTAGGAATTAAATTTTTCTTCAACATGGACTTGCGAGAAGACATTGTATTCACACAGTGTCAAAGTAGACCTTGTCTTCGCTGTATCAGCTCTAATATTCTTGGGTTTTGCAAGTTCATATGCCTTGAAAATCAACTCCTTAAAAGTCATTTAGCTGTTTTTCTTTGCACTTGTTCTAAAACCTTAGTACTTCTGCCACATTATCCTCTTCTTCAGGCGTGGGCGTTACAGCTGTTATCATTTAAGAGATGGGAAGTTTCATTGCTCTTTATTTCCATGCCTCTGAGCTATGTAATTTTCATCGGGTAGAATGAAGACATTAGAAAGGACTAAGCCAAAATTAATTTGAAAAATTTAAAATAAAAATTAATAGTAGAATAAAAGACATAAAAAAAATCTAATCAAGGACCTTTTCTTTATTTGCATGTATGAAATGAAAGAAGTTGGTTCAGCATCATCAAAGAACTCTGTACAGTATTAGTGAGATGTTGCTCAATATGGAAGTATTTCATGGGGAATTACCTATTTGAGTACCTAATATTTTTCAAACCCATTTATCAAAGAGTGCTGAAAGTTTTTAGTCTTGGTCACTCACTAAAATCTGTTAATTCCAACAATGGCATTTAAAACCATACCTTTTTCTACTGACAGAATACACTCTGGATCACTGAACTTTAATTTCCTCAGTTACCTGGGAATGAAAATAGAAAGAAAACAAAGAGAATGTGTCTGGCTTTCACAGAAAGCCTCATCGACTGTTATCTGTCACATCTGCCTGATGATGTATATCTGGGGAAAAAGGATGAACCTCAGCCACCTCCTTCCAGTTTCTGTAGTCACTAACAATATTGTTTTCTGTACATTTTGCTTAGACCTAGGACTGGTTTTGAGTTCTGTGAACAAAGTCTTCATATTAAACAGTGTGTAATGCTAAAAATATGGAATATTTCTGTCACGAAAATACTGACATGTGACTTTTCAAAACTAGAAGTAACAGGTGAGTGAGTTTGAAAGGATTTGATAATCCTGGCAGGAATTTCAAACCAAATGTTCAAAAACGTACCTTTTTGAAAAGGAAATGAGCTTTTATAGAAGTTTTGTTTAAAAAACGGAGAGAATTTTGGCTGTTTAATGAATTCTATTAGATGTTCACCAAGTAAAGTGTGAATAAATGTGTGTGTAAATAATGCATGCTATATGCCAGTTTCAGCTCTCAGTGACTGATCCCATTCTGGCCACTTGTGGCATTCACAGTCCTGTAAGAGCTTGAGGGTGCAGTGCAAACAGGAGTTCACTGAGAAAATAAAGTACATCACACCAAAAAGAAAGGTTTTCATTCTTTAATCAGTTTGGTTTTTTTTTTTTTTAACAGAGAAGAATTTAAATAAATAGATACCTCTGAATTTCTATAGTTAAAGAGTTTCATTACTCCAAAAGAAACAACTGAGTTGTGAAAAATGTGGTCAGACAAAAGACTGTCTTGTGTATTGCACTCTCTGATTCAGAGCTGGGTTAGCAGCTCATCCATTATGGTTAGTAATGCTCCATATTATTTAATTAAATGAATTAACAGACTAATGGAATTACTTGAATTTATTGATCAGAAGAGAACAGCAGGAAAGTAACAAGTCTGGGGAATTTCATTCAAAGAGCATTGGCAGTCTGTCTTTCTCTAATCGGTTTCAGGTCACGCTGAGCCAACATGTTTTATCTGTCTTCTCCCCCTTCTTGTCACACTTGTAGATTTACTGTGTAAGTCTTAATATTTTTCATGAACGTCCCAGACAGCATGATCTTTGTAAAATCCTTGCTTAGACTTATTTAAAACTCTTGTCAGGGAAAAGAAAAAGAGGATGGCTAGAGATAAGAAGCACCTTGTGAACTTGGGCCCTGTGAGAGGGATGCTGTCTGTTCCTCCATTTCCTTCAGGATATTCATCAGCAGTAAAAAAGTTTTGAGCAGGAACTCAGTACGGTTATATGGAATGAAAGAGGAAAGTCATCTTGGGCTGCCCTGTGCTTCAAGTTTAGGGGCTTGGTTCAGCTCCCAGAGCTGTGCTTCATCAATCCAGATCCCTGTGTGGAGCTTTCCTAACCTCCAGCAGATCACTTTGGTACATGGACTTGTGTGAGTCTTAGATGGTTTAGCCACTCATTAAACATTTAATTTTGGACTGGGGAGGGGGGGATGATTTGTTCTTTTCCCCATCCTTGTGCTCCCCTTCATGGGGTTGGGTACCTGGAAAACAACTGGTCCTGCTACTAAAGACTGAGACAAAGAAGTACTTCAGACTTTTCCTCTTGGTTTGTCACTGCATTTCCCGCTGCATCCAATAAAGGATGGAGATTGTCCTTAGCCCTCCATTTGTTCCTAATGTGTTTACAGAAACCTTGCTTTTTACAGCAGTAGCCAGATGAAATTCTGACTTGTTGCCACCTTCTCTTTGTTGGGCATGGGCCAGTCCCATGTCAAGGGAACTCCTGGAGCATAAAGAGTATTAAGAAGGTGCCAAGAGCCTTTGAGAGAGGATTTGGCTTCTCCTTTGGTTCATACGCCTGTTCATTTTCTCACCAATCAAAAAGAGATTCCTGCTCCAAGTCAGAAGATGCTCTTTGGTAGCTGGGGTGCAGCTGTTTGGAATCTGGGCTACATTGTTTATCATTGCACTCTGCAAATTCCGTAGCACTCTGATGTGCAGTAGATAAAGAGGAAAAGCAGCTTGCAAAGAATTGCTTTTAGGAGTTGGCTTTTTCAAAGTGAATGCATCCTTTTGGGTGCATCAGGAATCTGGATCCACTTCTGTGCTTGGTGTAGGAGCCTCTTGACTGCTCCTTTGTAACTTGTAAAAATAAATAATTGTCAAGATGTGGGATGATAAATCCCAACTAAAATAAGTTAAGTTGTAAACATAAAGCTTGGGGAGACCTGTAAAATAAAGGTGGCTTGTAGTAGAGATTAATATAATGCTTGAAGTCATCAGAAGTACAACTGACTATGAGAAATCCATATTGTGTCGTGATGAAGTTGAAAGGTGGGATATTAAAAAAGCAGAGGCCTATTTGAAATAGTTGTTTGGGCTGTGCAGGTGCCTGCATGCTCCACTGCAGTCGACACTCTTTGAACCTGTCAGGGAAAGGATGTTGCTAAAGGCTTCCCTTCAGAGCATTTGTTACTGTGTTTGGCTACACTTACCACTGAAGAGTTGAGCTTATAAGAGAATAATCTGGAAGTGATGTTCTGAAATTTCCTTCTCTAGTGCACTAATATGGGAAGGCAGATTCTGGGCTGGGAAAATAATCTTGGGAAATTATCTTCTCCTGGCACATTATTTAATGGTAGTATAGTAACAAAGTTGGTGTAATGTAGAACAGCTTGTCTGATCAGCAATTCAAGCGTGCAGAGATAATTCTGATCTAGAGAAATTTATTTTATAACTCATTTGTGCTTTGAGAGGCAGAAAAGAGGAAATGCATGCAAAACAAACAGTATCTGCATTATCATCAGAGTGTATGTCTTCAGACCTTCTTAAAATGACTGCAAAATCAACTGATATTTTCTGAATGGAAAAAGCTGTGAGCTGTTCTCCATAAACCTCTCCAAAGGAGGTACATTGCCCATTCTATTACAGCAAAATATGAGAAGAGGAGCTTTTTTCTCCTAAGTATGTGTGTTCAGTAACTGGAATTTAAGAGAGCTTGTGAAAGGTTTTTTCCCAGCCATATCTCTGAGTCATTTAAAATAGTACATTTAGTATAATTTAGTCTTTTAAAGAACCACTACCTTATCAAAACAGGAAGCTATTTTTCAGTGGACGGCTTCCTTATGTCAAAATGGAAGTCAAATTTGCTTCTTGTCCTTAATTCAACTCCTATTAATCCATATGAGAAGAAAGAGAAACACTTTACCAATGGAAAAAATAGTACAGTGCTGCTGCACTGCCCTGTGCAGTGGAAGATGATAATACTGATACTCTGAAATACAAATACTCTTTCACTTGTGCAGCTGTAGATGAACAAAAAAATAAGCCATTTCTCCTAATTTGTGAATAACAGAGTGGCTTTTTGCAGCACTGGCCCTAAACCTGAACCAGCTGTGTAGAAGGAAACTGCATAAAGGAAGTGCAGCAGGCCCTTTGATTGCATCATCTTTGCAAAGCTGGACTCCCAGGCAAGTGACATGAAAGGTGTGTGGTGTGTCCAGTAGCATCATGCACAAACTGGAGCAGCAGGATTGCTGCCCCCATCCCTCTTCCTGTTTATATGGAGATTGTAGGGTGGTTACCAGGACTGAGGCTCTGTACTCTGTGTTTAACGATGTCACTTCCCACCTTTGTGAATTGTAAGCAGTGAGGCACTTCGCACTCCGTGTTTATAATCTCATAATTTTGTGTCCTGGCCTCCTCTTTAGCTGGTAAGCCATTAATTTTCATGGCTTATGTTGAAGATGAAACGTAGTAAATGTTGGTTTAAGTAGTATGAAAATTTTAATGTGATTAGTTAGTTTAATATGATTTCCTTCTGAAATGTGCAGCCACTCTGTCTCAGCCTCTTTTCTTTGATCTCATTTTTGTTACATGTGACAGCAGAGCAGAAGTTCCAAGGGTCCTGAACGTAGGTAGAAGGAGAATGGAGAAAAACCTCAAAAATGCTACATCAGAAGCTGATAAAGAGAGCAGAGGCTTCTCAGCTGTTAATCTGCTTTACTGCAGGAGAAACTTCAGTCACAGCTCACCTCTCTTCTCTGACATTGCAGTGTGTGAGACCATAGGACATTCAGTCCTGGTGCTTACAGTCACACTTACTAATTAGATAAACCTTGGTCATTATCTGAGAGGAGGCTGCATGACCTTACCTTAGACTAATGAGGAACATCAAACTTCCAAGGAGGCTGTGTTAATAACAGTCTTCTGGCTTGTGCACGTTTGTGATCCTCATCGCTTTCAGTGTTCTGCTGGTATTTGTTGCTTTGTGATACCTAAAATGGGACAGTGAGAGTTGCTTCACTGAGTTGAAGCCTTCACTGTGTGTTGGTTTCCAGTCAGATGAGCGTGGAGCCTTCATTCAGCCATGTCTTGATGGTGCCTCCTCAGGACATTGGGGCTGCTGTGTTTCCCACCCTGTGTTTTAGGGTCAGGGTGCTGGGCTCTGTTGGGTTTGGGGTTTTCTGTGAAAGGAACACTGTGATATTACTGAATATAAAATCATACTCTTCTCTCTAAGGTATGAAGTTTTCTATGCAGTATCTGTGCTGTGAAGTTACCTCTGGTGACTTGACAAACAGAAGCAGCTCTAACAAAATCATAGAGATACGATTTTAGAGGGAAAATCAATCCAGATAGCTACCTAGGAGTGCCACAGAGAGCAAAATGAGAAAAGGAATGCTACTTCTCAGCTTCCAGAAACTGTTCAAAGCACTTTGAAAACGTGACAGCTAGAAAAGAGCTTCTGCGAATCTCTTATGTTTATTTATATTTGCTTATTGGTGAGAGGGAAAAAAAAGTCAAGCATTCTAATATTTCTGTTCACCTCCAGACGGGAGAGATGAGAGAGATATTTTTACCACTCACCTCAAAATGCTGGTTCACACTGATACAAGTATGATGCAGAAAGATCCAGATATAGTTTTAAGTTTAACGCATATACTGATAACCTTTGTATGTGCAAAGCACATTTTTCTTATTTCCTGCTGATGACAGTGGAAAGAGCATATCTATGTTTTCTAAAAATCGCTTGGTTGGTTTTTTATTTTCCTTTGAGCTAAATTTTTAAAAAGCGTTTCTCCCTTGCATCTAAAGACAGATGTGGATCTTCTGGCAGTTACCCATCAATTTTATTGAAGCATGTTGCCCTTATAGTTATACATTTGGTTTGTATTTGCTCATGCTCTCATGCTGCCTCTTATGTCTCTTTCCAGAGAGCCAAATGCATTATTAATGTTTAGGTTGCTGCAGGACATGAGGAAGTGAGTGATCCTGCTAGCAGAGCTCCTGCCAATGAAGAATTGAAGCTGTGGGATTAAGCACATCCTTAAAAAGATGATGATGATTCTACAAGTGTATTGCGGTCTAAGTTGATGATTATCTTAAAAAAAAGAAAAAGACACTTCAAGAAAAGACTGAACCTTATGTTCCTTTAGAGAGTTGGGAATCATTGGAGACCTTATCCCTGTATTATTCAATCCCACAACGGGGTGCAACAGCTTTGGGCTAAGTTCTGGAGATATGTATCGTGGTCTGAAGCAGAAGTTGCATGATGAACTTGTCAGAGATGACACAAGCAGATTCTTACACGCTTGAAAAAAAAGCAAGCACTATGGAGTGCTTTTGGTCACCTTAAACTGAACTCAGGGCTTGTTTGCAAATGTTGTAATTGCGTTGCTTCCAGCTAAGGGGTCAGGCAGGAGTGGGAATTGATGAAAGCCTTACATTGCAAATGTAAGGCTTTGAGATCAACTCTGGAGCAGAGATAAAATCTGAAAACAGCAAATCATATAAAAATTGGAAGATAATGAAGTCAAACAGAAAATAATAGGGAGTACTGCAGTTTTGTCTTAGCATGGTGTTCTGCTATCCATATTGGTACAGAATTCGGAAACTTATACTTTGGGTGAGAAAGTTTTATTTTATTTTTTGGGAGCAAACATTTCAAATTCAACTACAAAGTCTCCAGTTAACCTCTAGTAGTTCTGAATGAGGTAGAGTAAGATAAATTACAAAGAGATAAAAACACTGACTTAACTTGCCTTTATGAGAGCAGTGAGACTGAAATAAAGGCTGCAGAGTAGCAAATGAGAAGTGCTAACTTGCCTGAAGGTTCCAGTCAAATCGTTGTAAATTGCCAGTGGAAATCCTCTGGAGCTGCTTATTATCCCCAAAGAGAGAAGTACCTGGGGGCAGTCTGGCCTCAGGTACAGCTGGGGCTTGAGCTCAGTCAGATCTCAGGAATGAGAGGGTCTGGAACATCACCATCCATGGTTAGCCTTGGCTGGCAGTTATGTTGTCTGCTTCTTGAAGAAGGGCAGAAGATGAGTGGAGTTTTGGCTTTGGGTTTTGCTTTTTTTCCTTCTACTCCATTATTACTACATTGTAATAATGAACTGCAGTTCATTTTTCCAATGTCATGGCTGTAGTTTAAGCAAAAATGTAGAGAAATGTGGGCTGTTGTTGCTACAGAAGTGGTTGGTTTCCTAGAACTGCCTGGAAAGCAGTCCCTTGCCTCATTCCCTGGGCACAGGTACCACAGGTGAGCTTCAGGTAGGCACTTCACCTGCAGGTTCTGTAACTGCAGCAGGCTAAGGCAGTCTTTTGGAAGGATTTAACAGTGTGTGGTTCTTCCTGATTATATCAGTGCAAATACATGTTTTAGGCTTGCTTCTGATGGCAATCCCAGTGATAACAAAATATTACCGAACTACCTGCAGCTTTGCAGCTGTCACATGCTCGTGAGGGGAAGAAGAACATTTACAGCTGGGAAAACAGCAAGTCAGGGGAGATGGCTCATGGTTTCCTGAAGGTAGCAAAGAAGCTGGACCTCCCATTCTCCTCTGACACAATTCTTAACCTTTCTGTTACAGTTCCTACAGCTGGGCTGACATTGTGCATCTCTGAAAAATAGCAAGTCCTACTCTTAATAATAGTGTATGCATGAAAGAAGTTTTGAATTTAAAAGTAAGGTCTATAATGAAGTATAATTGGAGTTGTCACAGTTTTCATGCAGAATGTGAGCACATTGCCCAAGGTGATTGGTCTTAAATTACTCTTAAGTAAATTAACTTGATAAGAAGCACCCTGTGGTTTTTAAGTTCTACTGTTATGCTTGATAGAATGAGTTCATGGCCTGTATAAAGTTGCATACACTTTTCTTAGTTGAAAAGAAAGTATTTAAATCTATGTGAATGTATTACTTCCTGGAACTTGGCATAGAAATAGAACTCACCTTTAGAGATTGATTGCTTGTGTTTTGTCAGACCTATGAAGTTAGAGGATTCATTTAATTGAAGAAGGCATATTTACAATGCTTTGAATTCTGTGATTGATTAAAAAAAAAAACTGTAGGAATATGTGGAAGATTAGAGGTGACACAGCTCAATAGCCTTAGCATTTAGTATAAAAAACTTGTAATACAAAGTGAAACACAGCAACTGTATGAATGATAATTTTTTGTTGGTTTTTAAATTTTCACTCACAGTTTCAAAGAACATTTGAATCTTTAAGGAATGTGTCCAGTAAATCTGAGCTACAGAAAACCTACCAAAAATTTCGAAAAGATTTGGAAAATCTTGATTACCTGGCATACAAACGTCAGCAGGTAAGACCATGGAAGCTTGTAAGAAGACAGAATGAATGGGGTGGGTGGTAAAACTGCTGTGTTTGGTGGAGTTAATGTTCTGTCAGTTGGGTTTTGTGCTTTGTGCAATGTCAGGTAAGGCAGCAGGAGGGGGGCCAAGTCTGCTTAATGCATGTGATGCTGGACTGCCTGGCTTTTGGTTTCTCAGCAGAGAGGAACACAGGCAAAACAAGTAAGTGAGACTTAGCAGACTATTAAATGTGGCATTAACGTGTAATTTTCTAAATGGAAGTGTATGGAAGTACTATTTGCATTCTTTTACTTGAAAAATTAACCGAATTCCCTTAAGTTAATGGAATTCAATATTTAATTGTGCATACAAAACACTATTTTTTTCTTCCTTAGAAATGAATTTATGAGGCTAGTATGCACAAAACTTTGAAGTGTACATGGTCTTTGACTTGTGTTTGCAAGATCAAGGTTAAACTGAATTGTTAACTCGTGTTTAATGACTTATGTGAAAATGTCATCTCTCATTATGGGTATTCACTATTTTTTTCTCTTGATGATAAAATAAGACTTTGTCTCTTCCAGAGCATGAGGGTAAAAGCTGTAACATTTCTATGTGGGGGTCGTTGTGGTTTGTGTTTTCCTGAATTCTGTCACTTGGTGTCAGTGTTGTCAAAGGGTTCATGAGCTTGGGGCACATCACTTGCAGCTCTTTGTATCAGGTTATTGATATGAACAATTAGATCACCTGTGCCTTAGTTAATTTGCACTGCTTACCTGAGCAGTGGTTCCGTGGTTATGGTGAGGAGTATTTTACCTGCTTGTTGATACCGAGATTTTAATTTCAGTAGAACTTCCTGGAGAATCTGCAGTGAGGGACTTGAAAAGTGCATGTGTATATGTAGTATAGAAGGTGCTTTGAATTTTGTCCTGCTTTAAGAAGCGAGTAATCTTTCTGTGAAAAGATTGAGAATTGGTTGGATTGCTGTGCAAAAATCACAGACCTAGTTTGGGACTGAAGCTGTTGTGAGTTTGTGACATGTCTGTGGAGTGTGCACATTTAATTGATAATAATTTATATTCACTTGTATTGGTTAAGGGTATATTTATAGTCCCTCTGGCAAAATGCTGAATAACTGCAACTGTTTGGAGTCAAAGGTTTGTATATGATATGAATCCATCCATTGCTGATAAAATAAGTGGTTTATATGCTGAAAGCAATGAATGTTGCTTTTGAGTGAAACCTCCTTCTGTACTATTTCTTCAGACATGAGCCATGAAGTGCAATACAGCAATGTACTTCTTCAGTGAGAAGGTTTACAGGACAGAAGGGAAATCAAAGCTGTGCTTTTTAAAGGATGCTCAGAATGGCCCACATCCACTCTGATTTATAAACAACTTCTCTGAGTGGCAGCAGTATACAAGTGGCAGACTTATTTGGGGTGATGGTTGGGCTGCATCCAGTGGAGAAATTCCTTTGGGTTGAGAATATCTGTTTATAGCCAGGCTGCCATTTTGAAGTGTGCCAGGAGATACCTGTGTCTGAGAAATGTAGATTTTTCTTTCTTGTCCAGGAGATAGTCTCACAATTCCTTTGAATTAAAACAAGCTTTTAATTTCCTTGATGCTCTCTCATCTCTGAAATTTGACTAAAAACAATAGCTGCCTGCCACAATGAGTACTAAAACTTGTTCTCTTGCTCTGTGGCTTTGTGGAATGTTTCCAATAAAGATAAATAAACCTTACATTTGTATCAACTTAAATATTAACACCTTTGCAATATGAATATTTTCAGGAGAAATGAGAGAGCAAAATGGTGAAGCACTTGGGGATAAGATGGGATCTGATAGATCCCAGCTCTGCCCTTGGGATGCTGGAGTAGGTGCACACTTGCTTTTTTCTTACACGTATCTTTGTTCCTATCGATGGAAAATTGCCCATATATTGTTCAGCTGGAATGGCACTGGTTTAATGCTGTTTTTTACAATTATCTCACTGTAAGGTCATTTAAAGAGTGTTGGGCAATCGCTGCAATAAAAATGGACTTAAAATGAAGTTCAGTGGTATTTAGCACCTGTCAAACTGAAAAATTGCTACCGTTGCTGCTGTTCTGAGTGCTAGCAGTGCCTTTAGGATGCCTGTAGCAGTGCTGGCTGTAGTCCAAAGACACTCAGTTTGTGACTAGAAGCCTCCATCAATGTGATCTTCTTGTAGTTGACAACAGGACTTTAGTATGTGCACATACACAAAAGCAGTATCCTGTTGTGAAGTGTTCTGATTTAAGGTTTGCAGGTTTGATGTTGATTGTATGCCCTCAAGGAAACGGTGTGTTAAAGGACTGAATCTATGGGAAATCATTTTGGTTAACCCAATTAAAAATGTTTTTAGGATTTTTTTTTCCTGATGATTGTTGTATTTAGAAATGTTTTTAAAAGTCGTATTGGCAACTGAAGGAGTTCAGGGCTGAATCAGAGATATTTATGGGGCACACAGTAATTTACTCTGCTCATGGGAAATAGTGCCTCCAGAAGATGGAGCAGAGCCATTTCACACAGTCCCTCATAATCAGTGGTGCAGCTGGCGTCATGATCATGCAGGTCAGATTTGCATTTTGAAAGTTTTAATTTGGAATGAAGTCTTTCTTCTTCAGTCAAATGGCATTCTTTTTGTTAAAATAGATTAAATGCCCTTTTAGTCTTTACCTTTGATTGTTCACTTGGATTAGAGAGAATCAGAAGACTGAAAGCGAGAACTTGTGGATTGGTAAAGTCATTTAAATAGATAAGCAAAGGCCATGCACACAAGGAAAGCAGAACAAGGAATTGATTCCCCACTTCCCATGGCTTGGCAGGTGTTCATCCATCCCCAGGAGAGCAGGGCCCCATCACATGTAAAGGTGACTTGGGAAGGCAAAACTCCATGACCCTGAAGTCCCTGGAATGTCTTTCTTCTCCTCCCCCAGCTCTGTGTGCTGGGCATGGCCCCACAAGGTCTGGGATGTCCCTGGGGTCACTTGGGGTCAGCTGTCCTGGCTGTGTCCCCTCCCAGCCCCTCGCTGGTGCGTGGGTGAGGGCCAGAGAGGCCTTGGCTGTGTGTGAGCTCTGCTCAGCAATGACCAAAACATCCCTGAGTTACCCACACTGCTTCCAGCACAGGCCAGGCTGGTGTGAAGAAAATTAACAATTTTAAGAGTTAATTAAAACCAGCACAGCATGAGATTTGTTCACCAAAGTGCTCCATTCCAGCAGCTGGAGACACGTTTTCCAAAGAGATTATCACTTATCAACTGGCAGGTTTTTTTGGTGACAAACCCTTTAAAAGTATGCTGAAAATTGGAGGGAGTTCAGAGTGAATTATTTGTTGTCAAGAAAACAAGTATGATGATGGAAAGCTACATGACTGAGCTCCTTAAGTTGTCTGGAAAAGGTTATGGCTTGGAAATGTCAGGAATAGAGGTACTTAACTAAGTCTTTATTCCAGTACACACAAATATGAGAAGAGCCAGTGTATGGAAGTCAGACAAGTTCAGACCAGAAAACAAATGAGCATTTTTGACAATTAAGTACTGAGGGGGCTTAGTTAAGAGGTGCAGTGCATTAATCACTGCTTGTAGACTTTCTGTACGTTATCCATGCCTTTTGAAAAGATGTGAAATGACTGAGATGCAAATTAAAGGGCAGGAATTATGGATCTTTTTAGGGCTTGTGCTATTGAACGACCTTGAATGAGAATTCTCTTTTCCTCCAGACTTCAGAATGACATTTCGTTGTTTGTTGGAGAGTAAAGGCAGAATTATTTATTTTGAATTGCCATCCTGGATTAATAAATATGTGAATTTGTTCACTTTTGTATTTACCACTCTACCACTGTCTAATCTTTTAAGATTTTAGGGTTGGATGTGTTGAGATCTTGTTTAGGAATTTTCAAAGAAGCCTTGTAATTTACTGCAAAGTAATTTTAAGGATATATAGGCATTTGATTCCCATTAGTTTTCTCAAAATGCCTTCTTTTGTTTTCTCCTTTAATATGTAGTCACAGAGTATTGATTATAAAATGAGACTATAGGTTATATTTCCAGTGTTCTGGCTGCTTATCTCCCCTTGACATAAGAACAACATCTATCATGTTGTTGTGTAATTAAAATAGTTGATTTATGCATTAATTTATTTTTTTTTTAAAAGCAAACAACAAATTAGTCTCAGTAGCTAAGAGAGTGAAAAATTATGACAATTCTGTTCTCAGCCACCTGACTTGTTTTAGTAATTCCATGATTATAGCTCTGTCATTTGGTCCTTGCTTCTGTCTGTCCTGTGTATCTCTGTGGCTTGCTTAATGGATGAAGAGGTTTTCCTTTTCCCTGCCCACCTGAAAGTGCTCCTATTTCCTGAGTTTATAATTTTTTTATGTATTCAGAGTGGTAGGGGGAAGACTTTTATATCCCCCATCCATTACCCCAGCCTTGCCCCAGTTTTAGCAGCTCGTTGTTCACTTGGATTTCTGTGTCTGTTGGCGCCAGGCTCGAATGGTTTTAATTTGGATCTCCTCGTGTGCAATTTTTCTGGCTTTGCATGGATGCTAAACCTCAGAGGAAAAAAGTCATGCCTCTCTTTATCTTTCCAAAGCTCAGACTGTGCTCTATGAAACCAAATTAATTTTGGCTGTGCCCAAGGTGTCTTCAGTTTGGTTGATAGATTCCACTCTAGTCTTGCCTCTGATAAATGTAGCTGAAATGTCTTGGAGCCAAGGATGGATGATGCTTTAAGTTCAACCAAGAAGTCCCCAGGTAATTTAACAACAAACAAACAATACAAAATTGAGTGTTACAGTGGGGAGGAAACGAGATCTTCAGCTAGGAATTAAATGTAGTAACGTTAAAACGGCATGACTTTTGAAGCTGTAGAGAATTTTGAGTGCATTCCATGGAGGACTTGGGGAGCACCACTGATTTTGTACATGAACATCTGCTGTGGTACCATGTTTGTCTCCTATATGAAATTTGATATTTTGGGTGGTTTATTTCAGTTGTAAATAGTGGCTAAGATTAGAACTCTCTTCTTTCAGTAGACTAGAAACCGATTTATTTTTTCCTTCTAGTTGAATGATACTTCAGGTGATACATTTATTCTAATGTGGGACAAAACCAGAATCTGGGGATAGTAAATGGGTCAGAGTCTAAGGAGAATGGTCTTTTTGAAGCAGTGCTAAATGATAATATGACAGTTGCAGTATTCTGTTAGGCAGCAGTGTCTCAAGGGGAAAAACACAACAGCAGTTTTACACAGCGGGAGTGGGGGGAGCCTTTTCACTTTCCTGTGAAGTGTTGCCTGTTTGTTGTTTCAAATCATCCGTTGTGCAGCTGACTGCTCCTGCCTACGTGTGACCACTTGTGCTCATCCTTACTGGTGCCTATCTGAGAACAGCACACCTCTTTATGAACATTACTGTGGGTTCAAATCCTGCCCTGCAGTGCACTGATGGTTTCATGTCCTCCCTCCCCCTCACAAAATCCCTTGCTCTTTTCATACCCAAGTTATGCTCCATAGTGAGGCAACCAAAATAGACCCCTGCAGAAAATGATTTAGTGCATTTCTGTAGTTGCAGAGAATCACTGGTAACCATTCTGAAGAAATCTCCATTGATTTCAGAGAAATTTTATCAATGTATTCCCATTTATTTATGTATGACATGAGACTGTCAGAATCTAGTCGTATAATGAGATATTTGCTACTAATCCTATGACTGTGAACCCAGACTGATTTGGCAAGACTTGATCTGAACAAACCCGTGGTGGCTATTACTCATCCCTGAATTTATTTCTAGATGAATAAAATAGCGTCCTTCATTAATTGCTGCAATTGTTTTTCCTCGGGAATGGAAGTGTGGCTGACTGAACCAATTGAAAAAGGACTAGTCAGGATTGCTTCCTTTCAGTCTCCCCTTGTCATACAGATCTCCATTCTCTCCCACTGTTGGTAGCAAGGAGTGTTCAGTAGCTTTGTCATCGGCCCCTGAGTTCTCTGTGACCGCCGGATGAGTTTATTCAGCCCACTCCATATGAAACACATTGCTGGTTATTTGGCAGGTTCTTGTCATGCCTCTGCAACAGAGCCAACATTAAACTGCAGTGGCTTTCAGAACTTCACACAGTTCCTCCTCTTTCATTAAAATCAAATTTTGTGAATGTTATAAAACGTGACGCTTTCATAGTTTTGCATGAGAAGCAATATTTATGTTTGGGCAAAGTCTAAGTACTGTCTTCATATCTTTGGAAATAATTAAGGAATGCTATTTTCAAGGACTGTGCCGAGTTCTTTGTCCCTCTCCTAGATCTACAGTTTTTATGTTTTTATTGGCTGAAATCATCACCTAGTAAAGTGATATACGATTCTTAGCCATAATTGAAGGAGAAAGTAAGTTCCCTAATTTTCTGGGAAGTAACATATCTGCATATTCTACAGAAAAAGCAAGATTTAGAGAGGATGCTTCCTTTGTTGAACACTATAAAAATGATGTATGTGCTATTATGGTTTGACATTCTTTTCTTTCCTTTTTTTAAAATTAAATGGCTTGGAGCAGTAGGGAGTGGTGACTATTATAAGCTTCTTTACTGAATCATAAAGGAAAAAAGAGAAGTGGGAGATATGTATATAGAAGTCTTGTAAACATTTTCAAATTTGCTTTCTCACAGCTCTCTTGTGTGACCTTGAGCGAGCCTCTTAGTACCAGATCTCCTGGAGGCCGTCACTAAACACCTCCATCCAAGAGTTAAAGATTTATAGGTGTGTAAGGATTTGCCAGTGAGGTTCTGTGGATATTTGACATTCCTTTTGTCAGGCCATGACAGATTTATATCAGGCTAGGTAAAAAGTTCAGTGTGAGGATAACTGACATGTTTTTACGGGCACAGAGCATATAGTCTGAGCTACTGTTTTTGTTTGTGGTGGGAGGTTTTTGTTTATTTGGGAATTTGGGTTATTTTTTGTGCCTTTTTCTTCCTTAGTATGAGAAAAAACTGCTATTTAGATGCTGAAAGGATGGAAGTCAGAAGTGCAATAACAGTTTGGAATGCAGAGCTCTGATTACTAAAGAGTGGCTAATGAATGATGTTATGTCCTGGTGAAAATGACAGTAATAGTAGTTTGTGAAAGAGTTATCTGAGGGGAATGTTGTATTGTATTGATCCCAGCCTGACAGACATACACCAGCTTCTCACAGAAAAATAAATTCTCATATAAAATGTGCCTCTGCTTTGGCGCTTCATAAAAATCACATTAGATGAAATGCAAAGCCTTGTGAAATGACTGAGCTGTGAATGGAGAAATGGTTGGAGAACATAATGCTTGGGCATGATGGACAAATCCTGCAGGAGCTCCGTTTGCTCCAGGAACTCTGAGCAGGGAACAGCCAGGGCAGACTGCCAGGAGCAGTTGTGTCTTGCTGTCTTTGTCTGAAGGCTGAGCTTCTGGTGCACGTACTGAGTCCATGCTTCAGTGCTTTAGTAGACAGAACATTAACACAGGAAATAGAAAACTTGAATTTTGTGCAGGATGTGGGGGTTTTTTCTTATGTGGTAGCAGGTTAGGAGGTAGAGGTGGGGATCTCTGTGTCTCCTGTGAAGCTCAAGTTCTGTAACCAGTTGGGATCATGTACCAGGGGAGCTTCTTAGCTCTTCTCTGGCTCACACCTTGTTTTGAGGGAAGAGCTTGTTAGCTCTGTTTATGAGGGTTCTGACCCTTAGTAATCATGCAGCCTTTGGATTCCAGCCGTTCTGGCTAAGCTGGAGCAATGCTACAGAGGGCTGAAATAAGAACCTAAAGAGAGGAATCACTGTTGCATACCCTGACAAATAATTTAGTCTTGTCTTGAGTCCAAGGCAATATTGCTGCTCTGTAGTCTGTGTGACCTTGGCCACTTAGCCCTTCTTTTTGTATTGTCTTTCCTGTACACATCCCTGCCCCTTGCCCTGCACGTTCTGCATCAAGTTGCATTCTGTATTCTGCATTTGCATAATCCCATGTTCAGCTTCCCTCTAAAACTCACTCCAGTCATTTAGCATTTAAATTTCTTATCCAGTCACTCTGCATCACTTTTTGCTTACTTTGTCTCCTTCATCCTCTGAGCCTTTGTCATCTGTTACCCACACCTCATTTCTGTTGGTGCATTCTGAAGGTATTGACTCATGCATTTTGCTCACAGAAAGGGGCTTCTCACATTTGACTCAAACAAACATGACAATCCCACCCCCACAGGTGCTGTCTCCTGTTCTCCTGTCTGGCCATGCACAAATGTTGTTGGGGAGCTGTTTAGGTCTGAAGGATCACCATGAAGGGTTGGAGCGTGTCCCTCGGTGCACAGACAGGTCACAGGGGCTTTGTGTGTGCAGGAGGGAGGACAGAGGATGGGTCATGATAGAGGGCACGGCCCCAGCCTCATTTTGGCCTTCCTGACCTTGACTTCCTCCTTTCTGTCCCTGTAGAATTCCAGCTTGTTGTCACAGCCCAGCCAAAATGTACCTGATTGTCTGTGATATATGGGCCTGTCATAACTGGCTCTTTTTCTCATCGGGGCTAGGGAGAGCACAGTTAGACCTTGGCCTTGCTTGATGGGGCTCACCAGGCTCTAATATTTTACTTTATTTTCTGTCGAGCTCTTTTTAGAACTTTGGTCTATATTGAAAGTTCTTCATGATTTGAGAGTGCTGCAGCTGGTTACTTTTCAGCTATCAGCTGATCTATCTTGAAGTTTGCCTTCATGTGATTTAGGGAAATTGTGCCTTTATAGATGGTCATTATGGAACAAAACTTTCTTTGTAGGTAAGATTTTGACACTTGTAACAGTGCTTTTATAGCTAATAGCAGTAAATTGTGCTGGCGGAGGGACAGTAAAAGCTTTCCTACATCCAATTTAAATTTACGTTTATTTCCTTGAGTAAGACCATTTGTTTTTTTCCTATGTTAATTTAACCATGGATCTAACTTTGTAAGAATGAGACATTGTATGTAATAAAATACTGCTTCAGTTAAGATTTATGCATGAAACAGCAACTATATTAATTTTAGCTGTACTTGGTTGGTTTCCACTGGAGGAAAGATGATCCTTTCTGACTTGTGGGAGAGACAAGTACAAACTGTACCACAGAACAATTTTATGTAGTTTATTTTAGCTAGACCACAAACGGTTGCAAGAAAAAAAAAGTGCATTTATCAGCTTATTTTTCTGCAGTTATGAAATTCACTAAGTTGGAAAAGGTTAAAAAGAGACCACATGGTCACAGAGTACAGTTTTGTATCTTTTTGGGTAAAGAGAACTGGAGCCTGTGTTCTCCTAGTGAGGATTCCCTCTTTAGTTTCAGGGAGCTGGGAAGGAAGTGTCTGGGCAGTTCCTGCAGAAGATGTCTGAAGTGCAGAGTTACTGTACTAATGAGATGTGTTTGATTTGCATTGGGAACATGGCCCAGAAATGGCGAGTGAGCCCTGGAAGAATTGCTGGCAGGGATTCAGGGGGTCAGGTTAGCAGAGTATGGGTTGGTCTTACCCAAGCCTAATGTAGTCTAATAATGTGTTGTGAGTATAGACTGAATGTATGGAAAGTTACTATTACTGGGAAAGTACTTCAGTTTCTCCTAGAGTGCAATCACTACTAATGTAGCTTAGAACTGTGAGTTTAGACACTGTCAGTTCAGCAAAGATTTAGAATAAAGTGACTGTTTCAAGTGCAGGTTGAATAGGAGCTGAAATCTTGGAGAAACCAGGTTTTTGAGGCATATTCAGGATTCAGTTTTAGTAGATGGTTTCTGATCAAGAACCAAAAAACCTTGTAAAAAAATGAGAGAGAAGGCATAATGTTGTTTTGTCCTTCCAGATCGTTGTGTGTGCTGCTGCATTGAGGAAATGCTAACCCTGATGATACTGTGCTGTAAAATTGGCTTACATTTTCGGTGATAGATTGAATTTCTTTACTGGCTGATGCAGGTATTATGCAGACACTAGAGAGAAGGGTTATACCTTTATTCATTTATTCAGATGAGTCAGTTAAGTTAGTATTTTTGTGCTTCTTAAGAAAATACTGCAGGATTTTGCCTCTTCTGCTAAGTTGGTAGGGGTCAATGAATTCTTTTCAAGATCTGAGAAGATTATGCAACCTTATTTTAAAGTTTCTTACTGATTGTTAATTTGTAGACAAATAACAGGTGTGCCAGGTCTCGGGATAAAATTCCTGACAAAAGTGACATTTTCACTGAAAACCTGCATTCTTAGAGCACTCTGTGACTAAAACTTGATTGCAGACCTAAACCTTGGAGATGCTGATGATATTTTATTGCTAAATTAACAAAGAGGATTAGAGAGGATAGGTACAGAGACAATATGAAGAGTAATATTACTTCCCTGTTTCCTGCCCCCAATTTTATAGGTAGGTTATGTTTTTTAAACACAAGTAAAATGATAGCAAAGTGTCCTGCTCCCCTTGAGCCTTTCCCTGTGAACTTACTGGGAATGCCTGTGGGAGAAGTGAACTGCATTTCATCATGAAGGGTGGATTTTTCCCTGCTGTGCTGTGAGGAGAGCTGAGCCTGGGCAGTCAGGGAAGGGAGTTAGTGAGAACTATAATTGAAAGCGAGCTAAAGAGCTCTTGATCCTGGCCTTGGCCACCTTCTTGACTTACTGAAAATGAAATGGGAAGGTTTTTATTTGCTTTGGAAAATGGTTCATTAGAATTGCAAAGAGCTAGCTGAGAAGCTGTTAAGAATCTTGAAAAGGTTAGAACAAATGAAGATGAATTTAAAGAAGTGTGTGTACCTGTGACTTTGTGCTGCATGAGTCTTGCCTAATCTTTTTTCCATCACTTTTTGCCAGTAGTAAGGATAGTCCAGAAAGGCAATGTGCTTCCTTCCTAAGTGTCTTTAATAGTTTAGGGGAGAAATGACAGATGCTTCTGACATTGTTACAAAATTAAAGCAGTTATCGGGGAGGGAGAAAAGAAAACCATTCTGAAAATAAAATATAGACAGTAATAATGTAAAAAAAGATGTGAATAATATTGGAATCCTCTAAAGGAGAGGCAGAATAGAAATATTTTAAGATAATTCAAAATAACTTCGATGAATTCTCTCTATATCCTTCATTCACAGCTTTAGGTGTTACTAGGAATGAGAGTCTAAAAAATGTTGTTAGAGATGGCACTTGAGTGCATTTCTGCACGGATTTGCCACCTTTCCACTGATCAGGGCCCTCAGAGGAAGCAGAGCTGAGGGTACTGTGTCTTTCTTGCTGGGCCTTTAAGAAGTGTTCCATCCTTCAAGGATGCTTTAGTAAATAGACATTTAGTCTGATCCATGCAGGTTATTCGTTTTTTTTTTGTTTGTTTTCCTTTATGGGTATTGAGAAGTGCATGTGTCCTGTGAAAGTTAAATGCTCAGCCAAGATCTTGTTTCCAGTCTTTTCTGATAGAGATTTGACAGGTGTAGGAAATATATGTGAATTTCTCCTGCATGCTCTCAGAAAGCTGCCTCAGAGATGGAGCTGACCCATGTTCTGTGTGGTCAGATATAAAAACACTTTATATCTCACACCATTTAATAAAACAAAAACAGCATCAAAACAAAAAATCTGAACCACAGAAGTCACACAACAAAATACCTCTCTGCTGGTGGGTCTAGGTGAATTGAGGTTAGCCTTAAATTAAGCAAGGTTTCAGGTTATTGCAGCACGTTTGCTGTTCTGCTAGTTCAATTAGAATGATGGATATAGGGAGCAAAATGAAAAGTGCTCCTAGTCAAGGAATGTAGCTTGACTTAGAGCTTCCTTTGAGATTATAATGTGAGTTCTGTAGAGGCAGTGCTAGCACTAGTGGGAATTGTTCTGTAAAATTCTCTGGCATATACAAAATTTATTTAGTTAGAAAATCAAAGTTAAAAGCTGAAGCATGTCCATCACGTAAATAATAAAATGCATAGTTGCCTCTTAGAAAGATGTACTTAATTTTAATACTTAATCCTCTTTTTTTGGAAAGAAGTAATGCTAATAAAATGTAACTAGTTAAATCTTATGAAAGTTTTAAATTAGACTTTTTACCATACACATAAATTTTACTGTGTTTATGCATACTATAAGCATGGTTTATGGACCTTCATATAAAGACTTTATATCCTTGCATAATAATTTTGCTGCAATATTATTTTATATGCCACAAAGATGTCATGATGATTTATTTATCACTATCAGTTCCTCTGCTTTCTCTTTGTAATTAGAGAATTACAGAATAATTTCATTTGGAAGAGACCTCGAGGGTGCTGGTGCAACCTCCTGCGCAGTTTGGATCAGCTCAGGGGTCGGATGAGGTCACTCAGGGCTTTATCCAGGCGTGTCTTGAAATTTTCTCAGGATCAGACTGTTCAACCTCTCTGGGCAACCTGCTCCACTGTTGGAGTGTCCTTACAGGGAGAAAGGTTTTGCTTTTATCTAACCTGTAGCTTTCTTTTTCATTTTATGCCTGTTGTGTCTCATTCTGCTTCCATTCAGTGCTGTGCAAGCCTTGGCTCTGTCTTACTGCACATCTCTTCTGTGCAAGGTGCTTTTAAATAAAGTCCAGTGCATAGACTTTATAAATTCTGTTCTCTAAATAGAATGGTATATGTGTTTATGGTCCAGGGCTTGTTAAAGGCGATACCATAAATCTGCTTTTTGTATTTTTTTACACATGAAACTTTCTCCTACTTCCCTGTACACTTCTTTCATTTTGTAACATGCAGCAGTGGCAGACAAATGACTTAAAATTCAGTGGTTTGGTAGGATCAGTTGTCAGTCCAGCATATGGTTGTTTAGAGTGGAAAAGGCTTTAATCTTACTTAACAATTGTTTTGCAATTGTCTTAGAGATGAGTTTTCCAGTATGCCTAATCAATAGGATTTTTGAATATAGAATGGATTAGTGTAGTTTGAAAGAACTGTAGAGTTCTTAGCTATGTAGTTGTAGATCTATTCACACTGCACTAATAAATACCCTGTGAAAGTAATGGAATTGTCATAAGACAGATTTTCTGCCACCTCCACTATTAAATCTTTCTGTAGATGGTGGGTAGAGACTTGGAGAAGTTTTTTAATTGACAGGTTTTACCTGTATGCTGTAATTCATTTAGACATTGATGCGAATTTCTGTGTGGCACAGTGGAAAAGTTATTTTTGTAATAGAAAATGTGAAATTGTGTTTTCATATCATGTCCATTCAGTGCAATGCTGTCGTGACAGGAAGTGACGAATGTGGCTGCTGCACTGTAATGGAAGAATGAATGGCAGTCTCCCTGCTACAGAGAATCATTCACTGCTCTTTTTTTAGTAGTTTCTAAAGAAGAAAACAGAAACTTTAGGTGTGGTTTATGAACAGGATTTTGAGACAGTTCTCATAGTCATTGCACCCATTTTCCATAAGCTTTGTACTCCATATACTGGACACTGGCTTAGTGAAATGACGTTGTTGAGTACATTTTTATAATGACTTTTTTTTGTGAGAGAGACAGATGCTATGTGATAAACACATGCTGTTAATTCTAAGTGTAAAGGCAGAGACAATGCAAAGAAATGGGTACCTTTTCTGTTTTGTTTTATACTGCCTCTTATGTACATTACCTGTTAGGTTTGTTTTTGTGGTATGGAATAATTCCGATCCCATAGGAAGGTCTCTTCAAATGCAAACTACTAAAAAGGGGATGCGTAACTTTGTAACTGGACCAAGTTAAACCTTCTAATCTAAGGATCCCAGTCTAGCACTGATTTGCTTCTCTGAACAGAATGCTCATACTTTGAGTCAGACAGCCTAGGGAAGCAATCCCCTATCTTTGTCAGTCCTTCTTATGGTGGATTTGTCACGCTTGTGTTTGTTTCTCAGGTCTGGTTATGTTGGTCTGAATATTCGTAATGCTGAGGTGGGGCTGTGTGTGAGTGAGTCCTGGTACTGCTCTGCAGGTACTTGGTGTTTGTAAACACCAGTTGTTTCCAGAGTGCCTGCGGAGGCTGCCAGTCCAAGCTGGGGCTCTCCCCTTTTGCCATCATATGATTTAGCGAACTTTCCTGGCTCTTTCATTTTCGCAGACTCCGTTTGCTGTTGTGATGTTGCTGAACTACAACAAGGAGCAGTAAAGTTGGTTAAAAGTCCTGCAGAGCCTGGTCTGTGAAAGCTTGTTGGATGTGTTGGGTGTCACCGTTGGAAACAGGCACACACATCCCGTTCCCAGCCCTACAAGAGCATTAAATTGGGTTAACTTGTTGTCAGATGACTGTGCATTGCTACAATTAGATTTAATGATACTGCATAAATGCTAAGCATACACTGTTCCTTTAATTTTTCATCCGTTTGCCTCGGGGCACACAGTATTTTAACTGTTTGGCTGTAGGGCTTTTTCCTGAAGATTAAGGTCTTTCTGCACTGTGAATGGTTAGAAAATACATAGTTTTCATAGCAAACCCCTAAGCCAGATGTCAGCTTTATTGAAGATAGAATACATTTACCGATACGTTTCTATCTGGACAAAACTAATTTTTCATCTGGAATAATTTGAATAGGACAAACTTTGTTCAGGTGACCTTTTTATGACTTGTATTTTTTTGCAGTACTGGTAAGACTCTGCAGAATTTACTGTGACTATTTAGCACGTTACAAATTCTTGTAATCATATTTTAATGGTTTATATGTTCTTGAGAATTTAATTATATTGATGTTGTTGCCGTAAGAAATTCAGAAAGGAATTAGAAGATAGTGGCAGGATAAATCTTAGATGGTAAGTGTTCTGTGTTTTCAGATTATGTCCTCTCCATCTGTGAAATAAGTTGTTTCAGTGGCCCCTAATTGCATTAAGCAGTATTAATAAACAAAACCCCAGTGTTTCAAGGGGATGGAGAGGAGCAGCTTTTCAGGTGCTATAAAATCTACTGTTGGCAAAAAGGCAGTTTTCTGAGCTTACAATTCTTCATCATTCGACTCTACGAAGATTTTATTAAGGAGTTGTAGGAGAAATCAGAATGTGTGGAAGCAATGCATTTTGAAGGTAAAATATGAGCAGATGCTCTGGGCAGTAGGGGGACTGCATAAGGCGGTCTGCAGGTGTACAGAGCAGCAGGAGGTTTACACAAGTCAGCATCCATCTTCATTCTAAGAAATTCAGGGATGAAAAACTGGAAGAACTCCACTGTTGTAACAGGGCAGTCGTGTTAGCACTGAGTTACAGTGCACTGGGGAAGGCTGCTGTGGTAGTGAATTGTGGGGCTTTTATAAAGGTGAATATTAGTGGGGATAGAAATGATTCGGACTTATTTACGACAGACATAACATCACCAGCTTGGAAACACAGACTGCTACTTCTGTTCCTCTCTGTCTGTGGAGCCTGTGGGCTGTTAATGGATTGCTAATTGTTTGCTAATTAAAGCATTACTCACACAAGCAGTCTTATTGGGGTCCCGTGTTAAGCCACCTGAGCTCAGTGGAACAGCTGACCTCCAAATTTGTTACTTGAAGCAAGATTTTCTTTTCATGTCCCTGACCAAATTTGTTGGTGTTGAGTTGGAGTTGGATGGTCCTTGTAGGTTCCTTCCAAATTGGGGCAGTCTGTGGTTCTGTGATAATGAACACAAACCAGGCCAGTATAAGTACATAATATATTGGTATTGTAAATTATTTAACCATTCTTAACAGGTTTTACTACTGGACTGAACTTCAGTGCTTTACTTCAGAACACTTGTGAAATAAGAGGCTTTGTGATTTTAAAGAGTCAGCTCCTGCTTTTGGGCACAAATATTTCCTTAGGGTATTCATATTCCATGGCTATGTTAATTCACCCTTAGGAGAGTAAAAAGACAATATTCTTACGATTCCGTAGTCCAAGCCAAAAGGCCATATGGCTTTGGTTCTGCAGTTTTTTAGTGGGTAAATATCCTGTTGAGTCAAATGAGACTTCTGTGTACAGAGACTGAAAGCATCAGTCTTCATGGACATAATCCAATAGAGCTGTTTAAATGTATAAGCAGATTCACACATGTGGAGTGGTGCAGGGGCTCTTTAGATGTTTTTGACTTGTTTTTACCTTGAAAAACCTGGAAAATAATTTTGTTTTTTAAAAGTGTGTTTCCATTGAAAGTAGCTAGCATAACAGTATTTTAATTTTGTTAACAGTTTGTCTCTGAGAAACATTTTAGAAAAGGGGAAAGAAAATGCAGGGGAGGAGAATGGTAGAGTTTTGACCAGGTAAGATTCCTGCTTTTTGAGACTTGTTGTCAAGGTAATATTATTCAATTGCAGCAAGTTTGAAAGTTCTGTTCAGCACAACTCAGTAAGGAATCTTGTTTTGAACAGTTGACTGTGGGCTTGTTCAGCAAGTGACTAAGTCCTTCCAGACATTGACAGGGTGCTGTGATCTTAAATGCTCTTGATATTTTTTATTTTATGCGCTGGAAGCAGACATGGCCTCATGGACTTACGGATCGTTTGGGTCACTTCGTGGTCTGTCTTTGATACATTTGCTTTGAAACGAAGGGCAACAGAAAGGATGGAGATTGTGGTACTTAAATACACGATAAATAACAAAATCCCAGTAATGAAAAGTAAATGCTAGCAACCACGTTGACTGATCAAAAAGATAATAAGTCTGTAAGATGAAAACAAGTCAAAGTAATCCTTCCAGTGATAGCAACATTTTGTGGAAGTCAGGTTCACGACATAGCTTGAGATTTTAGACCTGTTTTATTAGAACACAAGTGAAATCATTTTGGACCTTCATTTTCAACACTGTTATTGTTTAATAGCATCCTAGTTCTTTATGTAAAGATTAAAGATAGAAGAAAACAGAAAAATTACAGAATTATTTCTAGGGGATAGGGCATGAAAGACATTTTTGAAATGCATTGCAAAATGGTGTTTCTTCTTCCTTGATAACTCTGGCAACAAGGAATAGTGACACAGACGATATTCTTGCATCTGTAGCCTTGTACGTGCTGTGCTAAAAGCATTTTCCTCCTCTATTGATGTCCAGCAAATGGCAAATAAACAAAATAATCAGCCTCTTATCCCCATATACCTGTCACTTGAACCCTGCTGTAAAGCCCTTCCAGAGACCCTGTCTCAAAAGACCCATCAAAATATCCCAATTATATGGTCACAAAGAACTGTGAGATGAGTAAGTTTAGTAGGAAATTACTACTGTCAGTACACATGGATGCACAGAGTGACAACTCTGAGAAAATTCTTTTTAACTACTATAATCTTCCATTATAGGAAACAGGGAGACATTGTGCACTTCTGTATTTAGTCAGACAAACAAAACTCTGGGTTGGCACTTGGTTAGATGGAGTAAATAGAGGTTACAACAGCTGTTAGATGTGTTAGACTTGCTTCTAACCCATGAAAGAAAGTAAGGTTGCAGTGATGTTGTTAGCATTTTTTATTGTTAAAGCAAATTATTGTAGCACTAGTTCATGGAGTGTAGTGCTTGTGGGTTTTGTGCATGGTTTTTGTTTGGTTTTTTGGGGTTTTTTGTATGAAGCTCATAAACTCTGACCTGATGTTCTTTAACACATTTGTGAGGTTTTATCACAGGGTGCCACTTTGATCTGAGCAGTCAAGCTACCCTGGAAAGGAGCTAAATCATAGAGAGTGGTTCTCTGAAAAGTGGTTTAATAACAATGGCACCTTGTCTCTGGCTTCTGCATTGAATATTCTTACTGCAGAAGCAGAAAATTCACCAAAATAATCTCCGGTCTTAAAACTGGCATTAAACTTGGTCCTTTAGATGGTCACGCAGTAATAGAAGTGCACCACAGTGCAGCAGACCAGTTCTAACCTGTAGCAATTACATCTCATTGTAAACTCATGAATAATGAGTCAGTAAGTAGAAAAACCAAAACCCTCCAAACTTGTACCTGAAGAATCAGATTGGTTTGTTTCAGTACCTGTAACTATCCCAGGAGTGTGCTGAGGAGAACTGAGCTGTTGGTTCTTTCTCTTTTCCTTCCTCCTCTGCTGCAGAGGGCTCTGAAGAGCCTCTGGGGACCGTGTTCATTGGGTTCAGAGCAACTCCAGAAGGTGCAATTCCGGTGGCTGGCTGCGAGTCCAGCTCTGAAACTGAAGACTGGCTCTGTCAGAACTCTCCTTGCAAGTAGAGACAACAGGGAAAGGTGGTTTTTCGAAATCCAGGTGTTCCCTCCAGCCAGGGCGTGGTGGCTGCAGCAGAGGCTGCACTCAGTGCTGAAGTCTGCCTTGTGTCTGAAACTAGTTTTGAATATTCAAGATACAGTAAAGACCTGTGTTTGATAAAATCCATGCATTTAATTATGTAGAAATTTTATAGGGACCAAGTGGGTTAGCACTTGTCAGTGCAGATGGAGCAAATGGTTTATTTAAGATGCACATTGAAATGAAAAATATTTCACCATTTTTTTGATCTTCTCTTTCTGCCAATCATTCCTGAAAGGGCCTGAGCAGAAAGAGTTTTGACCATGTTTTTTGGTTTTGATATATATATTGTGTTTGTGTTCCATTTACCGCCAGCAGTGACACTGAAAACATATATAAGGAAAATACAGGAAAATGTACGTAGGTAACTGTGTATGCTGACTTTTTGATTGAGAAACTACAGCTTTAATTAGTCTTGGTTGGAAGATTTTGGTTCATTTAATTGCAGCATTGGAATGGGAGATAGTAATCGTGAAATGGTATAAAAAAGGTTTTAACTGAATAGATAAATAAAATTATACTCTATTTTTTTCATTTTATTTCCTCATACAGAGTGAACTTTTAAGCTGTAAACTTTAGAATGTAAAGTATGAGGGAAAAATTTCCTGGTCTTTGCTGGGGGTTGTTAAAAGAAAGTGCAAAACAGGCAAGGATGTAACTCATTATAATTCTCTATGGAGGAAAAAGCTACCTACAGGGTATTAATATTAGTTCTATAAATAAATTCAGTAATAACTGTACATATTTTTTCCTTATTGCATGCAGTTTATCTATAAGAGGGGAATTAATATGTCCTTGATGCAATTATTTGAACAAAAATATTGTATTTTCCAAAATGAATGGCTTTTCAAGAGAAATAATTTCTTTTCAGTCACTGTTTTAAGCAAGGAAAGAAAAAATTGCAGTAGCAGTAGAAGATATTTCTCCTCCAAAGCTTGCTGGTTCAAAATGCCAGTCCGTGGTCTGAGTTGAAATACTATTATTCTATTTTATATGCTCACAGCTTTCAAAATATATATCCTTGAGGCTGAAATTTTTCATGGATGACCTATTCAAAAAGGGGAACTTATTTTTGAATGCAGAGAAAAAACACTGTCTAGTGCCTTTATTCATAAAGTTATGGGGAAGACAGAAATTTAATCTCCTCTGTGAGATTGTTAAAAGTTAGCTTTGAGTATGTCCAACACTTATTGTAGAGTCTTGATATGTGCTTTGGTGCTTGTAGGATTAAAGTTTCTCTTTAAAATGGCAGACAACACATACCTTGCAATTCTGTATTACTCCTTCTGATACGATTTGAACCAATCCAGGAATTCTTAAGGAACCATAACATTCACATTTGAGCATAATTTTAAGGTAACTTTTAAAAGAATTGCCTGCTCCAGTTTTCCCTCTTGACTGACTCATGTAATGCTGGTTTTTTTATCACAAACTCTTCTGCAAACAGACAGTTTCCCTTTTGAATAAACTTCCCCAAAGCTAAAAAAGGGCTCATTATTTATCTTTACAGCCCAGAAATGTGGAGGCTCTTGTTACTGTTTGTTTTTTGAAACTGCTGGAGTCCTGAAGGAGCCTGTCTTCTGGATACCTTTGTAACCACCAAGAGCCAGCTATTCCAGCTGATTCCTGAATCATGCCCTTCACAGCTTTGCTGTTGTAGCCCATGTCTGTGCAAAGCTGAGGTGCAGAGGGGAGGAGGTGCACAAGGAACAACAAACTCTTTTTTCCCCTCCTTTCCACAGAACTGAAAGGGTGATGAAGTAACGAACAAAAAATTAGCTGTAAAAACTTACTTGCAGCTGTGTCACAGAAAGGTGGGATTTTTGTTTTAGAAGTGGCATTTAAAAAGCAGTGCTGAGTGGCATCTGCATGGAGATAACTGTGTTAGAAGGAGTTATCCACAGTGCCAATTGTAATGCTTGGCTGCACAAGTTTGCAGCAAGATGATTTGTCATCCTTAGGGACCTATTGTGCAGCCCTCTCTTGTGCAGAGCAGCAGTGCTGGATGCTGACATGGACACGTCGGGTGGCTGGTCCGCCTCCTTCTGATGTGCTGGCTTATTTGCAATTACTGAAAAATTACGGCAGGGAATCTGAATGTTTCAAATAGATGCAAATTTAAAACAGCCTGCAGGCTGTAAAATGAAAAGCTTTGATTTTACATGGTTCTTTAGTTTCTGGCTTGTTAGTGAAATCAGCAGAAACTTTATTAGTGATGTTAAAGCTGCAGCAAAATGCAGTAAGTTTTGACTGACAGTGAAGCTTGAGAACTGAATTTATGTTTTGGATATTAGGGGTTGTTTCCTCCAGGAAAATAAAATGCAAGCATTGAGCAACCATTTCTGGTTTAGGCAAAAGAACACAAAATGGCCGTGTGTCACTGAGCAGATATTATTCTGCAAGTCCACTGCCATGTAGCTGTGCCAGTTTGGGACTGGCAGTGAGGAGAAGCAGTAATTTTATCCCCTTAGATCCTACTTCTTCCTTTCCTTGAGTATTTCCTGCCATCCAAGACTGCAGATGCTGTAGCAGTTCTCTGTAATGCTCCATCACACACTCTGCTCATCACTGCTGCCTGATCCTGACCAGCTACTCTGGTTTCTGTTAATGCTTCTCACACCAAAATCACTTTTCACTGTGCTTGAGGAGGGTAAGGCAGCACTGAGGAGCTGTGACATTTCCATCTGCCAGAATTTTAATGCAGCGAATCATAAATCTGTAGGTCAAACATGGGCTTTTTGTTGTCATTGTTGCTTCTTGTTTATGCTGCTCCAGACCTTTCAGACACTCTGCTGCATAGTGTGGAGACAAAACGAGTGCTCCCATCCAAATGGAAGGGAATTACTGAATAATATTCCTGCAAAAGATTGTGTGGTGCCTGTCTAGAGTCACTTAACATTATTTTTGCCTGAACAATCAGGCAAAAATAATGCAGCTCTACTCTGTCATACCTACCTTTTGCATCAACAGAATCAGATTGAAGGATTCCTTCAGGTGTTGTAACCCTAAGCTTTGGGAACAGCACCTGAAATGAAGGAAGTAACGCAGGTATTTTATCTACAGGTATGTTTGAAACATATGAATAAATATTTCCTTTACTTGTTCAATTTCACTCAGGTAAAACTGACTGTGTTTGGTAACTTCTCTAATTGTAGTAATTTGATTCCTGGTCTAAATGGTCCTTGTCTCTTACCACACACAGTAACATTTTCTCATTCTTTTGGATTTTTGTTTCCTGAAACAGTAGCCAGAAGAGAATATATCTGAAATCCACTGTGGTTTTGGTTAGTAGCCCTCCAGAGCCTTGATAAATTGGTACTACTGGAACAAATTTTAGAGCCGCTGCTTCTGTGTGACCATGAGACATCCAGATCTTGTGCTTCCCTGCAGCAATTGAAGCTTTCTGGGTCTGTGCTTCAGACAGAGATATTTCAGCCATCCCAGTAACTACAAGAGGTGTTTGATCTCTCACTGTTGCAGGAATTGGTCGGGGTTTTGCTCCAGCACCACTGTGTTCTCTGTAGGGTGAATGTGCCTGTCCTTGAAGCCTTAATTGTCTCCTTTTGTTGGTGATATCCATCGAAGGCATGAGGGCAGAAAGCTCAGTTTCCTCTAGATAAAAGAGATAGAGAAGTTTAGATAATGATACTTCCGCTTTCCTTCTGTACCCCAAGTGTTTTATTTAGGAAAGTAGTTTAGATTGAGAATTGGAGCCGTGTTACCTCCTAGTGACATTAGATGTTAAGTGTATTTCTAAATCTACATAAATTCTCTTCATTGTTTTTGCAGCCTTTCTCCTGGGGCAGCTCCTCAGCTCATGGTCACAGAATGGTTTGAGCTGGAAGGGACCTTTTGTATTTAAAATAGACATGACAGCTGGGGTCAGATTGAAATTAGATCCTAGATCTAGGAACACAGATTCTGTTCAGTGCTAGCACTAATTGTTTTAATGGTTTGAAAGATGTGCTGGCCTGTGACAACAATTTTGAAGAAGAAATTGGAACTCTTTTTGCTTGTGAGTGTTTCAGAGCTTCATGGGAGTTTAGTTAGGAACTGCAGTAGTGCCTAGTACCCATTAGTAAAGCTAAACCTGTTTAGAATAACAGTGTAGAAGAAGTGTGGAAGAGGGCAGGCATCTATGATGAAAAATTACAACCACGTTTAGTCCTTTTAAGAACTGATTCTAATGCTTTTGGTGGTCATGAGATAATGAAAAATGAAGGGAAGGTCATATCCTGGCAAGAATTCAGTAGTCACTGAAGAGAGAGCTCAGTATGATGCCAAATGATGTAGTAACATGATAGTCTTCGACACAGAGAAAATATTCAGGAGATTTCTAAACATTGGGACCTTTGACCTTCCCTGAAAAACCTATTACTGTTAAATGAGCACATGTTAATTTATATGCTTGAAAACTGCAAAAATATGGGCAGCTGTGTAACCATGGGACTGATGCAGAATCTGCTGCTCTTAGAGAAGCTCTGCCTGCTGGGGTTTGGCTCAAACTGGGATTAACAGGAAGTTCCCTGATTCCTGTTTGTACTGGCCTAAATCCTCACAGACAGCATTTCAGAGACTTGTGAAAAGAAGAGTTTGAGCATAACCTGTTCTTTCCAAAGCCTTCTCAAAAAGATAATGAGAGCCATTCGGTTGACACATGATGTGCAATGGGTATAAATCTTTCAGGGCTGCAGGTGAAATCCAGGGTGAGAAAATCTGAGAGTTGAGCCACGCGCTGTCTGGTTCTGTGTGAATAGAAGTCTGACTGGTCCTGGGTACCATGGGATGAGGCTGTCTTCTGTTTTGTTAAGGAGAAATTATTTTGGCTTTCACACTGTTTAATTTTTAAATGAATAAATTTTATTAAAATGAAACTTTCAGTACTCTTGCAGTAATACAGGAGTCAGTAGATTTCTGTTCATTCTAGGGTGTCAGAGAAAATGTAAGATTTTTAACATTACCCAGCTCCCTGGTGCATGAGAGGTGTTCGTTTCCCTCCTAGCTTGTGACCTATTTAAAATTGAGCAGTGTGATGTGCTTTACTTATCCCTTCTGGTACAACCACAATTAATCTTATTTTTTTTCCAATTTCAACATTTGCTGCAATAATTTTCACATGGTTGATCAGAGCAGCCATTAGGGAGGTAAGGTTATAGGATCTGGGAACAAAAAGCTAGTGAGACAACATTATACCAGGTTGTTTTCAATGACAAACTGAAAATAAAAAGGATGATGAGCAGTGATGTTCTGAGAGTTGATGTCTTTGACCTGCAGATTCAGGCAAAGTCTAAACACAAGAAGATTAGAGCATACTTACAATTTTTGTTCCAAATTTATTATGTAACTTAGTGTTTGTAGCGTTTAGGTGTATTTAGAGATCTCCTTTGAGGTCACATATTTTTGCAATTTCAGAAGCATTTTGAATATAATAGATGATTTTATGAAACAAATGGAAACATGGATTTAAATTCTGGTGAATAACCTCTCATGTTTTTCCTTGGCTGTGTGAAATACCACAAGCTCTTTCTAGTGTATTGTTTTATGCATTTCCATTTTTCTTGTTAAATTAGTATGACCATAAAAGATTATAAACACTGATGAAATCTTTTCCTGTCCTTTTTGTATGCATAATTTATTCAGAGAAAGCGGCATGACTGTGCCTTTCCTAGGGCTCCTTTTACATAAATAAATTCGGAATTTATTCATGTCCATACCTAAATATTTGAATCTTAAATGCCTAATTATTTCTGCCACTCGGGTGTTTCTGCAGGCATCCTCCCTTGGGTGCTTTGTTCTTTGGGGAGTGCTGACCCTGCTGCCTCCCTTTGTGTTGGACACAGGAGATGTGCAAATCTTCCCTTCTTCAGGTTCTGCTGGCATTGTTCTGTGGCCCTGCAAGTGAATCTCCCCATCTCACACTGAAAAATGCAGCTGCTTCCCTTTTTTGTGCCTCTCAGAGCTGCTGAATGGTTCACTGAGGGTAGATGAGGAGAACACAGGGCTCCAGGAGGAGGAGATTGCACTTACACTGCCCCATGAAGAAACTGCTTGGTGTAGGAAGGGATTTCAGGTCTGTGGGAGCGTGGATCTCCTGGAGAATCCTGGCATGTCTGATATAAGGTAAATTCCAGAGGTGTTTGTAAATTCTGGACTCCTCCTTACACCTTCTAACTACTTCCTAAAGAATGGACATTTTGAGTGCTGACAGGGTGTGTTTTTGACATGGCACTTCAGGAAGCATCCCTTGTGCAATTATTATCTGCCACTCACTGGATTTCATAAATAATTGCTTGTCTGGATATTCAGCAAGACTTATTTTAACCTTAATAAATCTTCAAAAATTGCTTAGCTTTGCAGCTTATCAAAGAATGAGAACTTACTAAATAGGCCTTTCTGGTTACCTTACGGAGCATAAATTTTTATCATATTCACCAAGTTTTCAAGGAATATAACATTCAGTGGGTATATTTTCCATTATTTGCTGAAAGATTTCCAAAACAATGTCAAAAACTTCTATTCATTTTCCAAATTCTTGATCTTTCTTAGCACTCATGATGGACTGTGGCATTTATTCTGCTGCTGTAACATGGATTCTAGCTTGAGGTGTGTTATCCAAGTAAGGCCTTTTGAGGGATTTGAAATGGTGTTGTGTCAGAATTGTAGGGGTTGGACTGAAACTGTGTGTGTGTTAACTGGAATCATTATTTTATCGAGAGTCTTTTGATTTTATAATATTTGTAGGAGTAATTTTTAAAATTGAAATGTTGGCTCAATAATGCTACAGATATTTCTGCTTTTTGTTTAACTGGGCACGATTCACAAATGCTGGCATTTCTTTCTTATGGTCAGGAAGAAGAAGGTAATCTTGGCCTTTTTCTTTTCTTCTGCAAAATGTCCTTGTGACCAACAGGTATTTTCCTTTATAAATGACATTTGAAGTACATTTTTTATTTAAGTCAGTGCTGAAGCTCTGATGGGATCAGGGTGCCAGCACAAGTATCTAAAATGTGCTCCTTTAAAGCTGTTCCTTATCTCTGTGTGGAGGTGTTAAGGAAATAACTTTTAAAATAATTTTTAAAGAAGTAGGACTGCTGAGAAGTGACTGTTTATGAAATGTATAGAGGTGTGTGAAGGCTTGTTCTTTCTGAGCTTAAAAGTTGTATTGGAATTTTCACAATTACAGCAATAACTTCTTTGAAGCTTTAATTTTAGGATTTTCAGACATCAATCTTGAAGTCACTAAGGGTAGGGATGACAAAAACCAAATGTAGGTGAAAATATTTTTTGATATTGCAGCCAGTCTTGCCCTTTTTGAAAAGTTCTTTCCTACTTTCTGGTAGGCTGGGGGTGTGGGCCAAGGTAAGGATAACTTCAGGGAGTTTCTGTGAACCGTGGTTTCTGTGTGGAAGGCAGGGCTGGGCTGCTGAAGAGCTGGGTGTTCATCAAGGCTGGATTTGATGTTTCTGTTTTCACAGAATGCCTCACTGTGTTTTGTAAGTGCTGCAGTGAAGCCAAGGAACACCTGCAGTTCATTGTCAACCACTGAGCCCATTTCAGGTGAGCTCAGTTCACATCTGTGCTGCCCTTGGGAGGGGAAACTGAGAGGGCAGCTTTCAAATGGATGGAGAAGAGGCTGTGCCATGGAGGTCTGAGCCCAAACTGACTCCCAAACTGGGAACAGGTATCTGAAAATCAGTTCAGTTCAGGAATCTGGGATGTTCTAATTAAGAGTACAAGTTTTCACACTTAGAGTAGGATTTACAAAACCCATTGCTATATCACCAAATAAAGAGAAAAGGAGTATAACAGCTATTCAGAACTTAGTGCAAAAAGTGTGTCAGTATTTTTGTCAATTCAGTAATCTACCCAGAGTTTCCAAGAAATGAAAATGAAAAGTGACTCATTCACTGTAAACATGAAATTGAAAACAAAATATATTAAAGGCTGAGTCTTAGCCCCCTATCCTTCCACATGTACTTTTGCAAAAGCAGTTACTTTTATATTCTCATGCTGATTTATTCAGTGACATAGTGAAGAAATGCAGTTTAGGTGATTCAACTGTCCTCCCTTTTGTCTTCTTTCAAACTGCTGTGGTGATGGAAAATGGGATACATACGGATTGATATGGCTTTATGGATGGATGAGAACCTGGGGAGCAGGAAGGTGCTTGAAAAATGTTATGTTTGAGTATTAGAAAGTGTAAAATTATGACTAGGACTATGCAAAAACTTGTTTTAAAGTAGAGCTGGTATAGACTAAGCTGAGCTGTTCTGTAGAACAAAGCATGATTCTCTAGTGGGAGTGTGGATGGAAGGAGTTGATGCAGGGCATGGCTTTGTGGAGGATGCTCTGTCTCTCCTCAGCCGTGATCTCTGGTTGCTGGGTTGTGTGGGGTGTGCTGTCCATGCTTTGGAGTCCCCTGAAGCACAGAACTCCTGAGAGCTCTCGCTCTGCCCAGGCAGGCCCTGCTCATCCCTGCTGGGTACCAACAACACGAGCTTTGGGGGCTCATCAGTGTCACTAAAGCACTTCCTGAGCCCAAACCTGCTGGATGACTGTGTTTCCAAGAAAGTCATTGTGAGAGGTCTCAATCACTAAATGCAGAACTGCCCCGGGTATCACCTAAACATGCTGTGAGAGGAGAGGGTGATTGCTGCTTTGATGTGGTTAAAAGAGATCCAGGGTGGTCTAAACCAATAATAACAGGTGATTGTAAACATTGTGGGTTAGAGGCTTGCAGGGAGAGAATAACCGGGCTGTGAAACCTGCACTGCCCTTAGAACGGATGATTGCAATGCCTGTAATTTGCCTGCTCACTCACAAGACCAATAAGGCAGGCAGAGAAAGGGCTCTTAGCTGAGGAAACTGGAGAAGAGGGATGATGACAGAGGCTCATCAGAGGCACATCGTTTTAATCAGTGAGGGAGAAAAGGCACCACTTGATGGGGATGGATGCCTGTTGAATTCTATGCAACCTTTAACATTTAGCAAAATAATTTCCCTGCTGCTGTTTAAGCAGGTCTCTCTGCTGCTTTTCAGTTTGTGTAGCACTAATTACAGCACTCTGGTGATGTATAAAGATGCTGTGGATTAGTGGCGTGCAAAGCTGTGCCAGGACATGCCTCTGATTCGTGGAACTGTTGGAAGCAGTGTTTTCCAAGGGATTTTTCAGTTCAAAGTTTTGGGATGTGTGCAGGAATGTTTGAGAAGCTCTTAGGCCTGATAGTGTTCAGAGCTAAGCTTGAGATTTTTAATGATACAGATTCCAGATTTTGAGTAATAGCTTTTGAATAGATTATGTGAAAGGTTGGAAGACGTGTCAAGAAATTACTGCTATTAATAATAAAATGAATATTACTATGAGTCATTAATTATTTTTCACAGGTTCTGTGAAAAAAAATAAATATACCTCTCAGCAAACACTGCTGCATTTATGTTTGGTAAAAATTCTGGAACCAAAATACAGGCACTGCGGACCATGTTAGTTTGTCCTGCAGTTTAGGAGCTTGCTCAGGCACAGTGAATGAAAAGAACATCTATATTTAGTAAGTGGTTGTTTTTATTGACTTCTTTTTAGATTATTGTACTTCACCTGCAGCTTGCTCATTAGATTAATTTTAAGTGCTGTGTTTTGTAACCTTTAATTAAGTGCTGTGTAAGTTGCTGCATTGAACAAAACTTACATGCTGGAGTCTGTTAAGCCACAAAAGTGTCTGTGTGTCTGCAGAGCAGAGCAGAGGCACAAAGCACAGACCCTGTGTGCTTCTGCCTTGTTCTGACAACGTGCCTGATATTTTTTACACAAGTCTGTACAAGACAGTTATTTTTGTCGGGACCAAAATAACTGAGATCAGTTTACTGACCCATAATGAAAACCTCTTTATGCCTCTGTAACGCTCTTCTGCTACTCAGACACATTTCCTTCTGTGCTGGTTGTGAAATCTCTTTGCTTGGCCTGGTGGAGACCTGTGATATTTGTTATGTTTCAAAATGAGTGTTCATAGAATCAGAAAAGTAGGTGTGAAAGGAGGGCAGAAAGCCTTCCAGAATCCCTGCATCCCAAACTGGAGCTGTATATGAGAGAGCAATTCCAACAGTTGGTTTCTTTTCTTCAGAATGTCTATCCCTATGTGTGCTGCAACCTCCCAGTGCCATCTTTACTGGTATTTCACTATCCTTCTTGTTAAAGTATTTCCCCTTTTATTTGTTTCTCTTCCTTCCATTTTAATAGTTGTTTTTTCTTTTCTTCTGTCCACAGAGAACAGATTATTCAATCCCTTTTTATATACTTGAAAATGACCCACATTTTTGAAACATTTTTCTTTGCAGCCTCAGTTTCCTCATTTCTCTAAATCCAAGGGCTCTTTTTTGAGGACTCTTGTGCTCGTTCAGTGCTGTTCTCCCCTCTTGTTTTGAGGGAGCAGGGAGAGCGGGGTTTGTTGTGCCCACAACTCTTCCACATCACTTCAGCTGTGGATTTATCATTGTTAAAGGTGATGAAAGGTAACCAGATGTTTCTACAGGCTACAATCTATTAATTTACTTCTCTCCAATGTTGTTTGTTTCAGGCAGAACTGGAGATTGATTTGCAGCAGGGCATCATGTTTCCATTGCAATAAGATGTGAATTCCCTGTTGTGGTTCTTTTTTTGTAGGACTGTGATTTAGCTGGCAGTTTGTTTTTTCCAATTTGAGTATAGACATTTGTGCATGTTGAAATGTGTGTTTTAAAATTGCTTTTAGGTGTAGGTCTGCTTCTTTTGGTTACTGAGACTATTTCAGTTTTCATCTTGCCCTTTGTAATCTTTGTTTTCTCTTTCAGCTCTCTCTTTTACGTAACCTCTGTTGAGAACATTTAGGTTTTTTTCCATTTGCAGAATAAAGTTCTGATGAGCCTTAATTTAATAAGTATTTCCATTTGATTGTGGTCCTTCATTGCCTATTCCAGGATGCTTCCCCTGATTATGTTTTTGTCCAATCTTTACACTAGTTTCATTTAGAAACAATTCTTTGAACCTGCTTCCTGAACCTCCTTTGTCTTGGGGTTAAAAGCTGTGCTAGAGAAATGACATATATTATTGTCCTGTCCTTTTAGTCACACCCCTGGTCCTGTTAGAGAAAGAAGAGAGATTGTTTGAGCCAGCTGAAATTAGTGTATTTTACTTCGTTTTCTTCTTCTGTGATTGCAGTGATTTTTGTTTTAAGTGTTTCAGTTAGATTTCTAGTCCATTGCTCTTCCTTATTTTCCTCTTTTCATGGAATCCTCGCTTCAGGGATGTATCATTTTCCCCTAGTTCTCTAATTACCTCATCAATACTCCAACAGGGTCTCAGGTGACTCACTTCTGACTCTCAGGCTTGATCAGGGTAAGGTTGGATGAAACTTAACAGGTTTAAGCAAAGATTAACAGGTTGTTTTAAGTATTCTTCAATGTGTTCTTTTCCAGTATTACTCTGAAATCTTAAATTCTTTTTTGTTTTTAAGTTATGATTACAACTGATCTTTTAAGTATAGTCTGAAAAAAATAAGTGAATTTCTTATCTTTAAAAGTAGAATGTGACTCCAGAGATTTCCCTTTAGTGCTCCAGCATGTACTTCAACTTCCTCCTACTCTGTCAATGTTTCCAGAATGTTCCTTGCAGCATCTGGTATCCCTGGCTAATTCAGTTTTTTAAGTGTTTTGCTAGGGTTGATTTTTGTCCTTTATGTGTTTGACTTATTATTTTAATTATAGTGTCTGTGGAATTCTTGTTTATTCATTCATACATGTTTCTGCTTGGCACTGAAGCTGCTACAACAAATTAAATGTTTTTGCTGACTGTCCTTAGCAAATATTTTTGGTAATAAAACTGAGGAAATGGAACTGTTCAGAAATTCTCTGACTTAAAATGAAGACAGAATGAGTTACTGGGTCTATTTTTTTCAGCTTATTACCATTGCAGTATTTCTGAGTATGGTAAGGCTTTTTTTTTTTTTTTAAATTATTTAAATATTGTGAGTAATTCATTGCAACGTGACTGTGCATAAAACTTCTTAATGAAGCAGGAGCATAATGTAATTTAGTCACTGTAGCTTCTCCATTTGACCTTTAGTGTGCTAGTAAACTGCAAATGCAGAAGTGTAATATTCTTCAAAGCACACATCCATGTGATTTAGGGAACTGCAGATGACATAAACAGAGGAGCAGTTATGTACAGCTATCATTCTAACACTCTTATCCTCCTTTTACTGGGTGTTTCACCAGGGAAGTACAAGCAAAGAGGTTTCAAAAAGGCTGACAGATTTGGAGTGGAGTATTGAGTCCTAGCAAAGTTAATCTGTTGGTGTGAGTACCCAGAGCTGTAATCCTGACCAAACAGGTACCTCTGGCTGTAAGAACTGGAGATTCAGAGCGCTCATGTGGAAAGTGGAAAACAAGGGAGTTTCGTTTTGGCTATTTTGGGGGTTTTTATATACAAGACAGGCTGCTTTGGTCTGTTGGCTGTGTTAACTGCACCATATTGAGATCATTTGGTTCTTGGCTTTCTCAAAGCTGGTATTATGAATTGTCTGCTCATGAAAAGCAGAATGCCTTCTATTAATTTAATTTCATTTTCTTTATTGACCGGTTGACAGAAAATGGTTAACTCGTTACCTGTGATATTTCTAATGAGCTCTTTGCTTTGTGGTTTGCATTCCTTTAAAAAAATTAAATCTTTACCCTTTTCTAAAATAGAAGAATTGGGGAATTCTGAGAAATCCATCCAAGTGAAAGAATGAATTTTCTTTTAGGATTCATTACTGACTAGGAAGACTTTATTAGAGTATTTGACTTTTGTCATATGGTATTTGATGAACTGTACTGCCCAAGGGTTTGATACCAGCATATGGGGCCTTCATTTGAAGTCCAGAGGTTCAAATCTTATTTTTTTTCTGATGATTAGAGATGACACATAACAGCTGTTCTTTCTCCTACTGACAGGCTGTCCATTTATTAGTCTACCAACTCCCACATAATAATCATTTTTAATTAAACAGCAGGTATATCTCAGGTCCCATGGAGGCTGGTGGTGTCACTCATGTTTTCAGGGACACTTCTGTGGGCCTTTACTGAATCAGAGCCTGAGTAAGAGAATGATCTCAGTAGTGAGTAGGCACAAAGTACCTCATGAATCAGGTCCCCTTCTTATTAAAAAAAAAAAATGCTCCTTGTAGAAAAAAAGAATAAGTTTTAATGGCTTTGGAAGAGTTTTCCCCAGTCTTAATGGACAGATAGATAGTCTCTGGGAAAATTCTGTACCTTTCCCTGGAGAGGAGCTGCAGAATAAATTATTGCTTAACCTAATGGTAAAGTTTGGGTGAGTTCTTTGAAGAGAAATTAATCCTCATTGGAAGGTCGTGCTGTGGCTGGTATTGTTTCCAGCTCAGTGATTAAAAGCTTAGTCACCCTCTTCAGTTTCTCCTGGACTGGTGCCCTGTGTGTAGGAGCTGAGTCTGAGCTTGACAGGGACCGGTGGGCCAGGACATTGGTCTGTGTATTGATAAGGAGCTCTTAAAAGAGCAAGAGAATAGTCACATTCATCTTTTGGGTTTGTACTCTTTAAGAAGTGAATTACTGCATTTTGGAAGCAGTTTTTTTCACATCAAAAGCAGCTAAAACCCTCTTTACTGATTTATCCTCTGAACTTCTCATTTTCTCCTGTTTTGTAGCAGTGAAGAACATTGAGAAGTGAAAGCTTAGGGGAACATGGAACTTAGGCAGGCATTGTTTCTTTCTGGGGTATTCCTTCACCCTAGACCCTCTTCAAATCAGGAGACAAATGACTTCAGGTGTTGGAGGTCAGAGCTCTCACTGGGTCTCCAGCATTACCCCATCCATGTCCCCCCTGGACCACGTTGGAGTTCAGGGTGCTTTCATTCCAGATGATTCTTCATCAGGGTTGGGGGGGAACAACAGATGTATTTTAAACAGAATACAAGGCTGTTTGGAGCTGCACCTCTGCAGAGCTTCCCAAAAGCTGCTAATTAATCCCTGTAGGTTTCACTGAAGTGCTGAGCAGCAATGTTATTAGCAAGGTTCTGCACACCGTGGTGCTCTCAGGTACAAGCTCTCAGGGGACAGAGGAGGAAATCTGCAATCTGTGTTGGGGAAGTTAAGCAGCCTTGGATGGAAGTAATGATAATTGTCCTGTTATTTCCAGAGGGCAGCAGGGAGTGTTGCAGTTGTTGCAAGCTGGCAGCAAGATTAAAGTCTCTTGCACAACCAGTGTGACCCACAGTTTCTCTTAGAGGGTCCCTTCATGCAGGCAGCACCACGCTTGTGCAGCAGGGCTGTCCATGCAGCAGCCAGGGAGGGAGAGATGCCTGGATGGTTTAATTGGACAGATAATGAGCTTTGTTCCCCTTATCATAGAATATATTGCTGGATTGCCGTGTAGTTTTCTCATGCTGATTGCCTTTTCTCTGGCACGCAGATCCACTTACACCACTGTCCATGTAACTGACTGAAAATGCAAGTTTAACCAGGTCAGATAAAATGTGTGTCTTTGTTTTGCTGCTTATTGTGTAATTATTGTAAATGGTCATGGATGATCAGGAAGATTTCTTGCGATGTAGCACCCTTTGAATGCAACATCCAAGTGCTATATGGAAATTCATTGTGTTAGAAAAAAATCACCTTATAGAGATTGTAAATTGCTTTTTACTTGATTATCTGAGAAGACTGTAATTACCAAAATTGTTTTCAGGGCAACTGTTATTATGTGGTTGGCTTTTTGGCAGTTTTCTATTAGTGAGGCATTAACAGGCTGAATCAGCAGCAAATGTGAACACACTTCAGTGACTTTCACAAACCTGGGTTTTCAGGGCTAGCTGTTTAATACACTGCTCAATAGAATTGCAAATATTTTGAATTTGGGACATTTTTCTGTGCTGAAGTGATTGATGAGACTAATTTTAAATCTAGAAGCTGTCATCCTGTGACTGCTTAACAAGGACAAATTATTTTTGTCAAAGTTGGAAGAAGAGTGTCTAAAAAGCAGGAAAAAGAGTTAATAACAGACATGCCACAGCTGCTGTGTGGGTGTTGTAAGATGAGTAAGTATACAGAATGCAGGTGTATGCACTTGCTAAATAGCTTTTTTGGGTGTTTTCTTTTTCTTGTTGTTGCTGTTAGTATATGACTACCAGTTTAACACGAGAATGTTTTCCATGCTACACTTACCTAATAAAGTTTCCAGTTTGGTCATAATTCTGTAGAGAGAACGTGTGGTGAAGAACACTAAAATCGTGTTGAAAGCTTTAGCAGTTTTCAGACTTCTTTGGTTTCAGAGAATGGTTCTAAAAATACCAAGCAGCATTATTTCTGAAAGGGCCACAAACTTCAGATCCACTGCGGGAGGACATCCAGGAAACTTACTTTTAAAAACACAGACACACAACTCATCTCACATTGCTGCTGAAAGAAATTTATATCAGAAATGTTGGAACTTTTTCCATGAGCAAGAATAATGTCTTCAATATAGTGCAAAAATTGACTATTATAATGAAATACAAAAGATTTGTTCCCTTTCAGGTGGCAGTTATGCTTCTTAGTTTTGAAGATCAGGTCTCTGAAGGATTACACTTTTTAAAATTCTGTTCACTTTTCAGAAATGATGGTCTAATAATAATCTAAAAAGTAAATTGATTAGATAGTCATTGAGTGTGATTTATCATTTTTACAGTGAGGTATTGTCTTATGAAAAAAGTTTTAATGCTGCATTAATATATCACAAGAATGATCTAGAAGAAAGGAAACATTTCAGAAAGGTTATTTTCATGTTAAATAAACTTTCCAAGACAAAAGAACTCTACTGCAGTTTTTATATAAATGGAATTCACAGTCCTGAAACTAGAAGATGATATGTCTCAGCAGCCTGGGAAATTACAGCACTTATCCAGAATTGTAAGTGAAAAGCACTGTAGATACTTGTAAGCCTTGGAATTTGTGAGTGTGCTGCAAACAAAAGACTTGGTACTGTAATGAGAGGAAAGTAATTACATCTCAACTAATTGGGCAGTACTTAGCTAGTCAGTGAAAGAAATGTCTGAGTCAACTCTTAAAAGAGCAGATCCAGAAATATAAAAGAAGACTCTGTTGATGTTTGTGTTGTGGTAATTTATTCACTTTTTTTGCAAAGGTTTATGCAGTACTTCCCACTTGGCTTGGGGAGATTTTTGACCTAATCTGTGTTTAGTCAAATCCTAAGTGCCACTGGGATCATTGGTAACATGGGATTCATCTCAGAGGAGCGACTGTTCCTGAGAAACTCACAGTGGTGGCACAAAGTCCTGATGCTTGAGCAGTCAGCCCTTGCTGGACACTTGAAGCTTAATTTCTATATGAAATGCGAAAAAAAAATAGGTATTTAAATCCTGCATGTGAAAAAATATTTGGTTTTGGGAAGTCTAGTGCTGCACAGACTGATTTTCTTAGCCTTGTTTTGCTAATGAGGCCTTCCCAGATGAAATCGGAACCACAAGGGTATTCCCTGGGAGTAGTTGCAGTGCTGACCTGTTCCTGTCTACCCAGTGTTACTTTCTTCTTTGACACACAGCTCGAGGGACAGAAAGAGTGTGGTGCAGAGGGAGATGGGGCAGAGAAACGGAGCTTTCTGTGTTTTCTGACACTTGGGATGTTGGAATCCCCTTCCCCCCCGGGGTCAGGAGGGGCTGCTGTGCTCACCTGTCAAATCCCATGCCAGTCTCTTCTCTACAAGTATTTTTCCCCTCATTTTTTGCTTCCTCTAATACGATTGGGATGCAAGGACTGACAGTCACTCTGTTATTCTCAAGAGCACATGGAGAATCTGTGAGGGCTGGAAGAAATCCCTTTTTCAGGCACTGTCTGGTGCTGTGTGATGTGCCTGATGGTGAGGGGTAAGAAATCTGATGGTGCTTTCTGATGGTGAACAGGCTTTGGTGGGATGCAGACAGAAAAAAAGAAAAGAGCCTGCAGACAGCAAACCATCATGCCTCCAAAGACTTAACGTGGCAATTACAGAGAATTGCTTTAATTCTGCACAATTTTGCTTTAATTCTGTGCGAAATAGCCAGGCTTTGCACTGAGTGACTAATTGGAAGAATAGTATGTGATTACTTCAATACCATGGCTTATAATTAGTAGGGAGGAATAACTTACTTTCTTAAAGAAGAGTTTTAAAAACCAATTTAGAGAAAATTGCTTTTTCATATCGAGTTTGTGATACAGAGTTGAAGTTAAAAAGTATTCTCAGTACAAAACAAATAGGGAAGAGCTGGAGATCCCATTCCTGCTCCTTTGCACCCTGTCAGACCAGTCCCCCAGAACTGTGGATTCTGCATTTCCTTCCCCCTGACTATTACTCTCTTAGTGTTTTGTACTTGATATTTATTGTTGCTATTTCAACTTTGTGATATTAAAGGAAGCAAATCTTAAATCAGTTGTTCCAAAAAACTTGCAAATAGTGTATTTTCTCCAGAAAATACTGCTCAGGCTTTATTAACATGCAGAGAATGCTTTCCTTAGCCTTTAACCTGAAAGTGCTGGAACCCATATTTTCTGTGAACAAAAACCCCCATCAAATAAGGAGAAATCAACAGCCCCCTTCATAGATGTGAGAAGTTTTAAAGCAAGCTATTAATTTGTCAAAATTAGGAACAGCTGAAAGCAGGGTTTTTGTAATGGAAAATGTTACACAAGCCAGTGCAAAGTAAGACAGGTTTTTTTCAGACTTACTTTCTCACCTGAAAATTTTTCTTTATTAAGTTTTCCCAAACTGAACTGGAATTCAAAGTTCTATGTGGATAGGGGATGGAGGAGATATATATTAAAATAATTATATGTGAGATAATACTTACAAACAGGCTTCCTGGTTTGTTTTTAGTGTTGTGTGTCTGAGGGTAAGGCTGAGTTCTGAAGGGCTTTCGTGTCACTGGACCTCTGATAGGGCATTCAGTTTAGGAAAATTGAAATTATGTATTGAAACTTCTGACTTCCTGCAACAAAAATTGTAATGAAGTGCCTTATTTCAGAGTAGTTTCCCTCAGCTGGATTATTTAATGGGATTTGAACACCTTATTTCTTTCCTATTTAGAGATAAAGCAAACAGCATTTACCAACTTTACTGCTATATAAAAAATGCACTTTGGGGAGACCAGGAAGCCATTGAGTCAATTAAAGTGTAAAAGTTGGATCAGTTGAACTATAAAAGTTTGAAGCTGACTTGTAATTGAAACTGGAGGTTTAAACCACTGTTTACAGGCAGTAGTCTCTTAAGGTAATAAAGGTACCAGGCAATGCAGTCCCATACTGATCTGTCCTGGAGCTGTTTGTAATGCCTTCAGCAAAACAGAATTCTTCTGACTGCATGGATTTTGAAATTTCTTGTGTTCCTAAGGATGGAAACAGGGAAACAAACAGGATGTGGGTTTGTTTCTTTTAATAAAAAAGACTGCTATGGTATCTGTGGCCTGGAAAAAGTCAGAAGTTTTCACTTTTGCTGATTTGCAGCTGCAAGCTGATGAAAGGTACTTCTTCCTTAGTGAAAAATTCAGATCTGGTTCATCCCCTAACAATCCCTCGTTTGGTGTCCACAAGTTAGCGACCGTTTATAGCTCTTGAGTGGCTATGTGAATTTGAGACCCCAAACTTTGAAATGTTTCCATGAAATGAATGCGTTGTGCAGTTTGTAGATACTGGTTACAGTTTATGCCATTTTTAGATCTGCTGTGATGTGTTTATAGTGTATTGGGTCAAACTCTGGGGCTGGTCCTACTGTGCTGTGGTGGGGATGCAGAATCCTCTGAAGCATCAGGGGTAGGAGTGTGGGACCTGGTGGCTGTTGGTGGGGATGCAGCTTGAGAAAAATCCAGCTTTGAGAACCTTTGCCCCCAAGATTTGCTGCCATGGATTTGAGTAGCATATGCCTGCTGTGTAGTATAAATAATCTCACCAGGGTACTGCCCTTTTCTCATCTTCTCAAAGCATTTGCTGTGTAAAATAGAAGCTAATCCTTAGCTTGTTACATGTTTATTTTATCAAACTCTGTTTGTGGCTATGCTTTTTGAATGCAGTTTAACAGTGGCCACAATTAAATGGTGTTCTGCGCTGAAGAGGAATAAAATTCCTAATCTAAATAGAATCTATGTAAGGATAATTTCTAATTTTAATAGGAATGTTAAAAGGGAGAAATCAAGTCCTGTATTTGCAGCGTTTCTTGACAGATACTGATGCTATAAATTATACAGTTGTTCTTCCTCTGTATGGATTTTGTAGTACTCACAGCAATTTATAGGTCTAGAGTGCAGCTGCTGGAAGTCATTTATTCTCAGTTCTGTATTAAATCTATCACATATAATACATTAACATTCCGTTCAGAGCTCAAGGGCTTATGGCTGCTTCTTTCTCATTCTGAGTTTCTGTCCTGGAAATGTTTGCAAGGTATGCAGAAAACAAAATTAAAAAACTTAAATTGATACACAGGAAGAAAAAGGGGATCGTCCATGATAAATACTTGAAACCAGCTTGTTTTGCAGTTTCAGCTGAGCAGTGCAAACAAAGCCTGCTGTTAACATTGCTGGAATTGGTAATGCTAATGAGCTTGTTTTGATGGATTAGCACTTCAGTCCTGTTTGCTTGAGTGACGCTCTTTACACACGTCAGTTGGACGTGTCTGCAAGTTAGAGAAACTTCATATTCCCTGCAGCTTGCTTTGGGTGCATGTTAGAGGCTGTCATTGTTTCACTTGATTCAGTTTGTTTTAATTCAGCATTTTTTTAATTAGAAAAAACAGAAGTACATTATTTTAAAGATTTCTGAAGTATTTATAGTTAATATTTAAAAGAGTTAATCTGTACCTGGAGTCTAATAGGGGCAAAGGCCATGAAGATTTGTAGAGTGTATAATCTGTGGGGAAAGAGCAGGTGGAACAGATTGCCTGGTGTGAGTCCTGTACCTGTTTATTGTTGATGACTTCCCATCTTTCATAAGATAATAAATCTAGGAAAACTGAACTATGTTCTGCTCAAAATGAGGAGAAACTTGCACCTGGGGGAACTTGAGCTGATTTGTTGGAGAAGTGATCCTGAGCTCATGTGGCAGATGTAATATGTTCTGGCATGATCACTTACATGAAAAGAGGCTAAATATGAAAGATTTGTTTGTTGTCTGTTAAACAGCATCAGTGAAAGTGCTTGTGGACCCTGTATGAAGTGGTCTGCCAGCACTAATAATTTACCTGGCTTGTTTGTAAGTAGCCTAATACCACTAGGGCAAGGAATGAAACAAGTTTTTAATCCAATGAGCATCCCCAAATCCCTTCTAATTTTAAAACTTCAGAAAAGGAGCAAGTAAAATAACCACATATGGTACTAGAAGGCTTTAATAAAACCATGGGGAAAAAATAGTTGTGCATGAATGGCATTCTGCTGCATTTTTCAGTGAGTCATCTTCCATCGGAAAAAGTCCAAGCCAGAACATTTCCTGAAAGCTTTAACAGCTTAGTTAAAGCTTCCAGATGTGATAAGACCTTCTGGAGGTTCTTACCTTCTGAGCCCTCTCCTTGATGAATGATCCTGCTCTAGTGCTAGGCAAGCTCACTGGTGACAAATGTGGCTGTAGCTGTACCAGGTGAAAACCTTTGGGAGCTCATGTATCAATTCTTATAGGGGAAAAATTGCTTTGCTACCTTTCCAAATCAGCTACTTCATCAGGGAGACTGCAAGGTAACAGCAGGGTATTGGAGTGCAGGGACAAGATCCTGAGATAGCAGATAGAGAGGTGACAGCAAGGATTGCTCCATCATCAATAACTGGGCTACAAGTTGTCAAAGCATGGGGGCCACAGAATATTGTGCAGTAGTTGCAATCTGATGCAACCAAATCAGCAAAAGAAACTGCATCCTGCATTTGTTGTCTGAACAACAAATTCCTGGAAAACATAGTAAATTACTGAAGGCTTAGGCTCACAGTAACATTGATGTGCATTTGTACTGCAACATTTTGTGTATTCATGCACGTGATGCCAACTCTGCCTATGGTTTTGTGGTTTTGTGTGTGTTTGTGGTGTTGCTGTGCTCACTACATGCTGTAGTATAGTGAGACACTAAGAACTGCTGCTGATTTCTCAGGTCAGAAAAAATGAGTCTAGAGGCCAGGTAAGACTTTGTAATTAGAAAGTTAGCTTGGAATTCCTCACAGTCAAGCACATACTGTGATCATGCTTGGTCAGGACAGGCTGAGTGGTGCTTAACTCGCTATGAATTTATGTAAGGGAACCTTTGGTGGTCAGTGCAGCACAGCTCTACCATCTGCTGGTGTTTCATTTGTGCTAACCAAGTCTTTATCCTGCCAGGTGTTTTTCCCAGTGTTCGTTTGTGTCTCTTTTTTGAGCTCAGGAGGTCAGACTGGCAGGGGCAGCTGTGGCTGAGCTGGAGGCTGGCTCCCCTATGGCATGGCTTGGAGAGGGACTGAAGGTCCCAGGCCATGTGGAGCTGGGGCTGCAGGGTGTGGAGTGAGGGTGGCTGCAGCTCCCAGCTGAGGCTGAGGGGGCTGTAAGCTCCACCAGCTGTGGAAACAGCGTTCCCTTGGCACAACTGACCCAGCTGAGGGACAGCTCCTGTCAGCATCAGCCCTGGGTCTCTTTCACTTGCTTTTGTCTGAGGTCCTGCCTTCCCCTGAAATGGACGACACAATTCTTATGAAATATTTCATCTGGAGCCTTGCCCAGATGCACAGTGCATGAATGCACTTGGAAGAGTTTGAGCTTTATTATGGCCTTTGAATCAGTAACTACGCATGATTTGGCAGTCATTTGTGACTGAAAGCTGAATGCTAAAGCCCAGGTTTAAGCTATGATAAAAATGAATACTTTTGTCCCCTATTTGTGTAGTAGTATGGAATTGTGGGGGTTTTCCTGGATGCAGAACTGGGTTCAATCACATCTGTCGGCAGAGAGTAGGCTGGGTACTGCAGTGCACTCTGGAGCTGCAGCTGGTGCAAAATACAGCAGTGATTTGTACCCACGGTGATCCCAGCCCCCGTGAGCTGGGCTGATGGGAATGCTCAGTGAACAGGAGCTGGCTTCCTGGAGTATTGAGCTGTCAAACCTTAGATGGATTGTGTGGGGAAAAGAACAGATTTTTTTTTCCTCCTTTATTTTCTCCTTGCTGAAGCAGTGCAATCAAAACTTAATTAAGGTAGTTTTCAAGTTCCTAAATTGTCTTGTCCATTCACTGTGTTTAGCTGGAACAGTCCACAGCTGGTAATCTCTGAATGTCCATTCATTTTCTGTTTTTTCCATGGACAATTGGATACGAGGAAGACACAGAAGTACATCCTGGAAGGGCTGGAACAGCAGCCTGGGGAAATGTAACTATAGTGGGCCTCTTGGATTGGCAGTTGTTGGAGATGGGATTATCTTTAATCTCAGCTGCACTCATATCACGTAACTGATTTAGTGTGGAACAACACATGCTAGAAGTTGGAGTAAGAAGAAAGTGTTAAGCCATGAAGGAAAAGTAAAATAGCCTGACGTGCAGTAAAGTGCTGGATGAACTGCAGATATTTGTAAAGACTAACTTCCTCCTTCAAACAGCTAGTTCATTATTCTGATAATCCACATCTGCAGACCTTTGATAGTGAGTTCCCCCAGTTTTAGGGGGTTATTTGAAGATCAGACTAAGATTATCAGATGTTTCTTCTTTTTCCCATGAAAAATCTCAAGGAATAAATTCTTCCTCAATATGGAAAGGAATAATAGTTCTATGGCTTCTTTGGGGGCTCTGCAGGCTCACAGTTAAACAACAAAGTAGTGATGAATTTCATGGGTCTGAGGGGTTTTTTTCTTTTTTTTTTTTTTTTTTAAATTTTAACATGTTTCTAAGCAAAACTGGGGCTCTTTGCAGGAGAATCTGTCAATGCCTCAACTCTGAATCTCTCTAGAGCATAGTGTGAAACAAAAGCATTAACTTAGTGACCCTTTCCAGACATTGTTACTGACTGTTGTTACTGGCTTTGTGCTACTGGTTTACCAGTTTTGGCTTTCTTATGACCCCCTCAATTCCGGTTAGACACTGCTGTTTTAGAGGGAAAAAAGTAATTTTTAAAGGCTTTTGGGTTTGATTGTTTGCATATGATGTGGCAAAGTAAGAAATGGTTAACAATAGAAGCCAGTTAGGCTGAAGTATTGCATTGACTTGCCATTGTATCTCTCTGTCTGTGGTTTCCTTGCAGCACAGGAGAAAGGAGGGCATTCTGCTGTCTTGTAATAATTGCAGGAAAGATAGATTCACTAATTAGGAGCAGAGTCAGTGTTTAAATAACCCTTCTTTAATGAACAAGTCCAGTGCACTGGACAAATTGCATCTGCTTTACTGAGGTTGGAGATGGAGTAGTATTTGGATTTGAACACACTGGGCAATGATATCATTCTTGCACAGTGGTGATTCATTTATATATTTGTTTGTTAAATATTTAAAGGTACATTATGTGTTAATGCGCTCAGGAAAATACAGTTTTCTGATTCAGATAGTCACTTGGTTAAACTGTTGTCTAGTCCTGCTTAAGACTACATCTCCTTTGTTTGCTTTTGGTTTTTTTGCTACTATATCCATGAGATTTCCAAGTTAGCCCAAGGAAGTAAGATGCAATCCTGTGTCCAATGCATATCTTGGAGTAAATGAGATTTTAAAAATACAGGACTGGTTCATTTAAGATCAAATGCTCTTCAGCCTTAAACTTTAAAACTTTATGCAGTGAGAAGTGGATACTGTGATGCTTTTGTAAATAATGCATATAGAGCCTGGTGGAATGCAAAGGAAAATAATTAGACTTCAGATTGCCTGTGGGCAGGCTGGGAGAAGTTTTGTATGCATTTACTTATTCATTCTTCATTGTGCCTCTTCTCATCATTTGAATGTGGTGCCACAGGCTCAGATGTGCTATTTTCCCTTTTTTATTTTCCCCATGAATTTAACTGTCTCCTTCACCCAAGCCATTTCACAAATATCTATTAGTTTTCTTTTCAAAGGGACAAGAGGCAGAAGAAGCAGGGGAAAATGTCTCTAATAAAATAGGATGAGGCAGGAGGCTTTGTACAGCCTGGTGTCGACTGCGTGGTTGTTCCAAAGTCCAGAACTTTCAGCTGTCCAAATTACAATGCCAGGATTGATTCCTGGAACCAGTTAAAAACTGGACTTGGGAGGTCTGGCAAGCTGGGTGTCCCTCGTGTCTGTTGGTGGGGGGCTGTAGGGCTTCAGAGAGGTCTGGGTGGAGATGGGTGTGGGAAGATCTCTGAATGCTTTAGGTGTGCAACAGCAGGGACAGAGGGGGAGCAGGCAGTGGCACTTCAAGGTGGCTTCTCTCAAGCACGTTTTTTATTTCCACACCTTCCATGCTCTTGCTCCCCTTTTCCTGGGAGTGCAGGGTTGTCATCCATGGCCTGTTCCTTTCTGCAGTGTGCTCGATACGGAGCCTGGTGGGACAGGGAAACACACACGGGAAATTTGTTCAGATGCAGCAATTACAGAATGCCTTAACTCCCTGAGAACCTCTGTCTTTCTCTGTTGCCACTGATGAAAGATGTGGCTTGGAGGGAAGACAGCTCATTTCCAGGGTGGTTTTCTCTGGGGAAAGCTGCTTGAAAACAAACAGAACATGGACAGTTCATGGTGATGGTTGTAAGATACGATAAAAATTGTGGTTGTTTTTCACATACTTTGTTCATTTCTCAGGAGATAATGATGATTCAATTGTAAGTATCGTTACAGTCCATTTTCACCAACTTTGATGAATTTAACTTGATGTTTCCTTAAGCGGAGTGGAGATTGAAATGAAAAAATGTTTATACATGCCACTTTTGGAGTGCTTTTGGAAATAAACAGCATGTTCCTTTGCTGACAGGATTTGAAGTCTAGCAATCAGCGAGATGAAATTGCTGCAGCACGTGCATCCCTGAAGGAAAATTCTGCTTTCCTACATTCAATATGTTCAGCTTGTTTGGAACATTCAGATGTTGCATCCCTTACAGCCAGCAAGGATTCAATTTGCAATGAAATACAGAATGCTCTCAATGTAATTTCTAATGCTTCCCAAGGAGTTGGAAATAAAATGGAGCAACCTGCATCTCACACAGCTACTCTTGGAAGTGCACTTGATGAGCTTGAGGTATGTAAACATGTGACTTTACAATGTTTTTGGAAAAAAGGCTTATTATTTTTTTAATAACTATTAGTATAATAACTGCAACTATTTAGACTAGGACTAAGCAGCATAACAATCTCTAATGCCTTCAGGCTCTTCATTTGAGTCCCTGCTGCTGGAGATTGGCACGTCCTGCAGTGAGTGGGCAGAGCCCAGGAGTTCAGTTTGCTCATGAATGATTCTCAGCTGCCAGTGCCCACTGCTGCCCTGGCTGCATTTGAGCCATGCAGGCTGAAGTCCTTGTCTGCAGAATGTGCCATTGGGATCATTCTGTCATTTCTACAATCGAGCAATTCAGAAGCCTCATTACATTTGCTGCTTATCACTAAATAAAATGACACAGCCAATCTGCCTTCACCACCTCTGCATTTCTGCTGCCATTATTGGAAATATCTGGAGGAAGGCAGCACTTCCTCTATTCCTGACCTCATCCAAAACTTTTCTATGGAGTTTTTCCTTCTTCTCATGGCCGCTCTGGGTCTCACCAGTGTCATTTTCCATTGTCCTGCCACAAAAGGTTAAGGATCTCCTGTAGGTGAGACTACAGACCATGATCCTCAGGGGGTGCAACTGATGGAGGCCCAGATCAACAAAAGGAATGAATGTTTCTAAACACATTTGCAAATATGGGTAGTTTTGTTTGTAAATTTTTGGGCTTAGCAGGTCTCAGCATCCCAGTGCCAAAACTGTGATACGTTTTCAGGAAAATTGGTGTTAGGATTGATGGTTGTGGATTTTTGTCTAAAATTTTCCATGGAAGATTAAAAAAATACATTGAAATATGGCACAAATTTTGTAGTGACAGTTTATTGATCAAAACAGACCTCTCAGTCATGCTCAAAGTCAAATCAGACAGGGTTTTCCCCTGAAGGAACAGACTACAATTGTGCATTGCATACCATTCATCTTTGCTTCCTACAATGCATTTCAAAATTACGGTTCCCAATTTGTTTTCCTAATAAATGGAAGGGAAAAGAAACATATAAGAGTAATACATAACTTGTTAAAATGTAAATGTGAATGATAAATGAGATCCCTTATATGAGACCCACTATTTACCCGGATTACTAAAAATAATAATAATAATAAAAAAAGCCAAAAGGGTTGCATTTTTTTACTTCAGGTGAGTTCATCTTGACTCTGCGTAAGCAGTACTATTTAAATGATTGGAAAATTGCAATAAAATTTATTATTGTTCTAAAATTTGAGATTTTTGATAACCACAAAATGGAAAAAAATTGCATTTTGAATTGAATTTATTTTTACTTGGAAACGTAAGAACATAGAAGTCTGGCTATTGTAAAAAGCAATTTGTTTATCAAGTTGTAAATATTTTTACCTAGGTAGCACAAATGGGAATTGAAGCTGTGTGAGTTAGATAAAGCACAATTTATAGAGCATTTAACTTCTGAAATGATTTTATGAATTAGATGGTTACACTTTCCTCCCTTTACAGAAAGTTCTGTTGGCTGAGGACCTGAAATAACCTTTGCTCTATCATCTTGTTGCAAATACAGTGCCATGAAATAGATTGATGCAGTAAATAGTCTGGTGGGAACAAATCTCATTAAATGTTTATAGTGTGGAAATGTATCTCGGAGCTCACCCAACAATCTAGTATCTAGATGTTTTGCAATATCATTCTTCCTTCGCCACTGCTGGCACCATGGAAGTTATTAAAGATTTATAGGTGAGGAAACCACCAGTAAAATTAGAGCAGCTAACTCTTAAATCAGTAGATTCTCCACAATTCCTCTTGAAGGCTCCCTAGAACTACCGTGTCATTGTAAATAAACACAAAATTATAACTTTAAAATTTAATCGCATATTGAGGTCTGTGAAAAGAGCGTGTGGGTGCAGGTTATCTAATGCCTTTCCCTGGTCTTTCATCTGGTGAATGCAAAGAGATCTCTCATAGAATGATGCAGGTCCTGTGTGCCTGAGTCTCTGTCGGGGTATGGTCCTGACTGTGGCCATCCAGCTGAGCAGTTACATGTGAGAATGGAAATCTGTCCAGACCTTCAGGAAATGCACCCACATTCCTGCATACCCACGGACCCACTTTTTTTCCTGGATCAGAGCAGTGAGGGAGAAAACAGGGATCTAATCACTCCTCTTAAATGCTCCCTATGCTTGCATCTTTAGGCCTCATAGAGTAGCTGACCATGTTTAGCCTGTTAAATCAAACCCACCAGAGACTGCTTCTTGTGTGTCTGGTGTCTCCTCATAGAGTCTTTCCTGTGTAAATGTACTGATTATGAACAGTTAATGAAATTATTTGAAGAATTTTATCTGTAGGGCAGAGGCTTGACTCGTATTTTCCTAGTTGTTATTGCCTAGATCTTTTATTCAGAGAAGATCCATAGTAGCTTTTTGGCCAGTGCTCTTTGTCTGTGTTGGGGTGAACTTTCTCCAAACTTTCTGCTTCGGGTCAGCTGAGGTTTGAAGGCGGTCATTTTTCCACCTAAATGACCAATTGGCTGTGGCCTCCAGGTGTGTTTTAGTCTTCCCAGTCCATGAAATCTCCAACACAAACCCGTGACTCGAGTTTCCTTGCCTCGCTGTTCAAGCTTTTATCTTATGGTGTTCTAATATAGCACTTTCAGGTCTAGCATAAGCTAGACAGTCCCTGAAATGGTTCTATTAAGTCTAAACTGAAAAAAGTAATTAAAATCCTCCAGTTTAGAATTAGTCTGGCACATACTGGATAAGCACAGAAGAGTTCTGATTTACCTAAATTCCACGTCAGGGTATCTGGCATAGTTTTGTTGTTTAATATTTCTTCTGAAGGCTTGAAACCTCCTGTGGATGTGATGCAAGAAGTGAAGTGGAGTGTAGATGTGGAGATCAGGCACTGTTACATTAACAGTTACTAGTTTAAATTTCTTCAAATGCTGAAGCTCAAATATGCTTACTTTCACATGTAATGAAGATATAATATTCTCCTTTTCTTTCTCTTTAGAATATTTGCTTGCCACACAAATGTCATTAACTTTATAAAGCCAAAAGAATTGACTGCTTTTGTTTTCCCTACCTACTGAGAAGCAAAAGGACACTCATATCTATGTCCTTTGAAAAAATAATTGTTAAACGAAATTTGCTGTTTTTATCTTTGCCCATATTCAGACTTTTAGAAGTGTGGGATTGTGTTAGGCTAAAAACCGGCAGAATTAAACTGCTCGTGTAATCTGACTTCGAGCCAGCAGTGCTAGCTCACAGCTGAGAAAGTTGAGGTAAATCCAGAGGTTCTCCTGATCTCTAAAAGACTAAAGTTTATAGGCCTTGAACCCCTCTTTCAAACAAAGCTTAGGCTCTGGTCTGAGGCTCTGAGTGGCCAAGGGAACCTGCGTTTGCCTGCAGATGACCTGTGTGTGTAGCCCCATCAGGAAAAGTGGGATCTGCCACGGCCAGGAGTATTTTGGATGCTTCCAGAGGGAAGGGCTCGCAGCACATCTGGGAAGCACAATGTCCCCGCAAGTCAAAACCCTGTCCCGCCGGTGTTTTGCAGAATTTGGTAGTCCTGGCGGAGGGCGAGGAGAAGGCGCGGCCGTCGCTGGAGCAGCGGCTGGAGGCGATCATCAGCGGCGCGGCGCTGCTGGCCGACTCCTCGTGTACGCGGGACGCGCACCGGGAGCGCATCATCGCCGAGTGCAGCGCCATCCGCAGCGCCCTGCAGGACCTGCTGGCCGAGTACCTACGCTCCGTGAGTACCGCGGGCCGCTCGGCCTCGGGCAGCTTGGCCTTGCACCCAGTTCAAGTAGCTTAACCTGCATTTCGCAACGTGCTCTGTAGCAGCTTCGCAAGGGACCTTCTTCTGCGGAGCAAAATCTAAATACACATCCCCAGAATGAGTATGAATTATGCACTCATATACTTTATCCTTTTTAAAGTCTGTGGAAAATGCCATACCACGTATAAAATGTACACATTTAGGTTATTTTGTCCTTGTTCTAACCTGGCGCTGCTTCAGAACAGACATAATCCTTCATCTGCCAGAAACAAGGGTTTCTTTGTAATGCCACCTCCTAGAGCGGAGTTTGAAAATCTAATCTCTGTTCCTGTAGAGGGCAAAGATTTAAATAAGAATTGCTTAAAAGGTAAGTAATCTGTTAGTGTTGTTTTCAAGGAGGGTGTTCACACCAGAAGAGGAGAAGAGCAATTTGCAAGTGTAAGAATGACTGAATTGGGAAGACAGGAGTGTTGGGTAAATCCAGAAATCTGCTTGTCTGACATGCTTGTAGGCTTGTAGCTGTGAATTGTTAGAAAGGGAGCATAGTTTGTGATTTTTCTTTTAGATTTGAAGGATGGATTTGACACTTGTTATGTCTGGCAGGTAAATGTTGGAACAGTGGAGACTCAATACTGTTAATATGGGTACACAATGTTAATCTCATGCTTTTCATCTGTAAACATTTTCTGTAGGCATGATGTTCTTTTCTAAAGATACCTCAGGATGATTCATCAAGCACTTTGAGAGAACAATTGTATGATCAGATATTTGTTCCCTTTTTGGGAAGCTGAAATTCCTTTCTGTTCTGTAAGTCATAGCAGTTAACACAGTCTAAAGCTGTTCTGCTGAGACTGTTTGCTTTGTCTTACTCTATTGTCATTAGGATAATGTAGTGTAGGGACTAAAATAATCTGTGCATATTAGATTTTTTTAAATCTCAGATATACTGTACTTTTTGATATTTCTCTTTATTTATTGGGAGTTCACAGATGCTGTATTCAAGACAAATTGTGCTTTCAGGCCTTATATCAGAGAAAGGTGCTATTAAATTTTTACACAAAATGCTGTTGAATGTAGCTTTAGTTCTTGAAGCTCTCTGGAAATGCTTTACACATGGGTTAGTGAGATTTCGTCAGCTCTGGTTAGCTTGGAATGGGAATCTTTGGCATGCTGTTGTAACTACTTTCTCTGGCAATGTCTGTTCCAGGGTGGGTCAGGATTTGCTGTTAAGTTGAAAGTTTTATAGGGGAAGACATCCACCTTTAATCTGTGGACTCAGTAATCTGGAAGGGCTTTTCTGATATAAATGGTTCTATGATTCTATCCAGAGCATGTTGCAGGATGCAGATGTGGTGAACATCATCCCAGAAGATTGCTGTGAGTTTTCCCCAAGAATGCTTTCCTTTGTATCTCTGCTGTGAAACTACAGGATTTTAAATCAAATTGTCTTTAATTCTTAGAGTCTTGAAACAAAATTGTGATGATCTTTTCTATTTCAGAAAAAATCACGGTTTTAGGGGTAAATAATGTACAATAGGTGGAAAAGAATAATACATAACACACCCCACTGACTTGAGAATGTCAGAAAGCAGCTACTGAAGTATGACAGTAAGGGAAAGTGTCACATAATTTGCTGTAGAACACAGTGACTGCACAAGGTGGCAAAGACAAGGAAGCAGAAAGGAGAAAAGTACAAAAGATTTAAAGGTATGAGGTTGCATAACAGGAGGGAATGAAAAGTTTTTAGTTTCTTTTAGAGCTCTTGATCTGCTTATACAATTATTACTGAATGGAAGCACTATCACTGAGAATAGTTTATGGTTATTACTGTGTTAAATAAGTTATTCAATGAGAAGATTATCAGATGTCAATTACTTTATTTCACAGCTCTAACTCGCTGAAGAAGAGATGACAAATCCAGGAATCAGTGCTGATTTATCAGTGTCTTTTTGGCTCTTCTGTTAGTAATTTCAATAAGCCAGGCCTGGGAATGGAACGAGCTGTACAGATGATAGCAGCCATTTGTTACCATGACACAGTTTAAGGGTTGTGGTTCCCTTCCTCTCCTTGGGAGCACTGTAGGATTTAACTCTGTGGGATTTGGTTAGGAGGGTAAAATAGAAGTGAGAGATCTCTAAAGATGGGTTTAGAGCATGGGAGTTTATTGTGAACGAGCGTGGGTATGAGAGGCTTGCTGGGCTGCAAGACAAAGCTCAGAGCAGGCCAGAGAGAGAGAGAAAGAGGCAAAAAGAGAGAGCAAAAAGAGAGCGATTTGCCATTTACAGTAGAATAAATCATCTTCTCAGTTGACTATTCTAATTATCTTTAACCAGTCTGAAACAAGCTACAAACTCTACAACATTTGCATGCAACCTATAAGAATCATCACATTACCATACAGGGTTATATTTTAAACCTTAAAGAATCTGCTTTTGGGAATCTCTACCAGGCAGGCAGGGTTTGCTCTGACCTTTGGACCTGCCTGGGCAGAGGGCATTGTTCTATCAAGAAGGAGGATTCCCTTCAGCCAGCTCTACCATTGTTTCTTAGTTACTCTTCGACTCAAACCTTGTCTTCATCTCAATTTCAATTCTACTTTCCATATTTCCAGCATCCCCTGCAAGGCAATCATATCTATGAGGCTTTCCTATTTCATCTTCCCCAACAGAGCACTGTTGTGCTCCTCCGGCAAGGGCTGTCTGGGGAATACTCCATGGCACTTTGTGTGTGTGCCCTCCTGGCTTGTGCCCTGGGCTGGGTGAGCTCCAGAGCCTCTGTGCCACAGAGAGTGAGAGTGGGAACTTTTCCCTGCCCACATCCACCCTGGGTGCGCTTTGCTCCGGCTTTGTGCTCCTGGTTGTGGCTCCCAAGCTTTCAGCCCTCTGCCCTCCCTCTCACAAGCTGTGCTGCTCAGCTGCTCCTAAGGGTTTATTTTTCTGCACATGGGTCTCTATTTCTTGCTCGCTTCTCTTGCCTTAAAGGCTTCTTCCTGTCTCAGTGTTGCCAGTGGAGCTGCACTGCCTCAGAGACACCCAGTGAGTGTCACCTCCACAGATGCTCCTCTGGCAGCTGCTCTGCAGGAAGCTGCACTGATAACATCCAATGTGGCTCTAGTGCTGATGGTGGACGTGCCCTGCCTGGTAAATGTAGCTTTTCTGGTTCCTATTTTTTTTTTCCTCAATTATTTGATGTGTCTAATAAGCCTCAAGGGCTTCAAATGAAATTAAGCTTGTTGGTGTCAGCAATAAATTTTTTAAATTTTTTTTAATGCAGTCTGGGAGAAACATCTATTCAGAAGATATTTGCTTTTATGTGAGTGTGTTTTTCACAAAGGCTTTATCACAGCAAATGGTACAATGGAAAGTGAAGCAGAGTGCTCTCCACTACAACCTGTAAGTTTTTCTGTTCACAGAGTAATTCAGACACATAGTACATTGCATATACATTTATAATTCTTCTGAAAGGCAGCAGTTTTTCTTCTGAAATGTTTCAAAAATTCTTCAAAATTATTTGTGTACTGTTGTTATCCTTTCTGAATTTTACTCATAGACCTATGTTGTTAGGGGATATATTTGCATTTTAGGACATCCAGTAACAGGAATTACTGGGTGGGTTTGAATGTCTTATCAATGGCAGAATCATACTATAGTGTGGATAATAATGTAATAATGTATCCACTAGAGCAATCATATTGTTCTAGGAATAAGCACTTGCTGTTTCCAATGACAAGCTCTTGTCTCTTCATCCTTTACAGTGAAAGGTTACTGAACTCAGTGGAGTGCAGCAATAGAAACTCCGTGTTTCCTGAGTTGTGCTTTAACTCAGGCACAGCCAGGCCGTTCCCTTCCCTGGGGGGGTCAGAAGAGATAATGGAGCTGTGATTCAGAATGAGTGGAAGTGGCTGCTGTGAGCAGCACTAAGTGGTTGCAGGTGCTGCTGTCTCTGCCTCCATTAAATAGGGAGGTGTGCCTGGGCAATTACTCTGCATCCTCCTCTGGCTTTCAGTAAAGATCATTCCTACATTGTTAGGGCGGGTAAAGAAAGGTCAGATACACTGATAATACCAGAGCTGCTTTCTTGAACTGACATCTCCTTATTTGCTGTTTCATGTTTGAGCTTCATTGGCCTTTGTTCATTAGTTTCTCAGCTTGTTATGGCTGTAGGTTGGAGATACATGTGTGTGTGTGTGTGTGTGTGTGTGTGTATATATATATATATGGGTCTGATTTCACTTCTTTCCTGTTTATTCCAAGAATGTCTGTTTTCTTGACTGGATTTTTATGTTACAGTTACCTAAATGTTTGGGTCAGACATGGGTAATTGAGTCTGGATGTGCCTGTGGCTCTGGAGCCACAGGTGGTGGCAGCTGCAGTGTCCTGCTGTCCCACAGCTGTGCCGCGTGTGTGGCAGGGAGCAGAGCCAAAGCAGCCCTTCTCACACCAGCAGTGCTTCCATTTAAAAAAACGTGAGGGGAATGAAGATACGTTTTCCTTGAGGCAGATCAGGAAGGGAAGTTGCCCACCTTATACATACTTGTATTGCTGATCCAGGTGGCCTGAGGGCTGAGGCTGAGCAGGAATGCTCTGTGGCAGATGGCACTGCTCAGGAATGATCAGATATGCCCGTATTGCATGTGGAGCATACCTAAACCTTGCAGGGAATGCAGCTCCTGGAGCTTTATTGCTCTGGCTTCCATCAAGGCTCTGAAGCCTGTCCTTCACCGTAGGCTTGTATCCACAGCTTCTGGATATGAGACCTGTGTGGATTTGAGCACGTCAGCTGAAGTGCTGTGAGGGTGAGACTAGGAGCTGGGACCCCTGAAAGCAGAGGGATCACTGGGATCACTGAGCTGGCCTGTGCTGAGCCTGCCTTAGCCATGGGGAAGGTCCAGCTGTGGCAAAGGGGACACAGTGGATAGCTGGGGCTTGGGCTGTGGTGTCTCTCTAAATTTCACACTCTAGTTGTTCTGGAGCCTGAGCATTGCAAATTCAAAAGCAGAAAATGGGTGGAAAACTAGGAGTTTTTATTTATTGATGGTGTGGTTCTGGGCCTTACTCCTTGTCTCAGCTCTTAAATTTGATTGCTGTGTAGTGCTAATGCCTTGCTCTACCTCTGTAGTGAGTACTCTTCACGTGACTAACTTGTACTTCACAGTTTCCTGGTGAAGCCTTTTATTGCTTTCCTGGGCTGCCAGTGCCACCTGAGGAGGTAAAAATAGGGGCCTGTTCAACTTGTCCTTTGTGGTTACTTCCACTTTCTTTCACAAGTGTCTAACTTGCAAAGTTCTGTGTAGTTGCTCTCTGGAGAACTGAGCCCAGATTTGGTAGACTCGACTAACCAAGGAGGTTGAAGAAATTCCTTGTTAAAATCTTCAAGAACAGAACGACAGCTGGTTATTCAGGGAAGGGGTTGAAATAACTGTCTTCCTGAAATCCTTGATTTTAAATCCTTTTTTTTTTTTATTTCTGAACAAATAGAAAACATTTGTATTTGTACCTTTTTACAAAAAGAGTGGATTTGAATGCTTACTTTACTGTCCTCTTCATATTCAAACGTCTTCTTAAAAAACTGGTTTTCCTGAGAAGTTTGAAATTGAGGTATGTCAAAATGTAAACTAGAAGAATTTCGATGTGTGGGTGGAAGGTGTCACTCAGTTCTTTTCTTATTTGTGGGGATTTTTATTTTTTATGACTTTATTGAGTATTATGTTTTTCAAAAAAGGATGTACTCCAGTAAAATTGATATGCCCATATGGTATATTATGCTGGCTTTTATGCAAGAAAAGATGTAGTTTTCATGATTCTGTTGTTCACATTGCCTGAGTACTTGATTGAGTTGACTTTGAACACTCCTACAGAGGATTTTCTTCCACTTTGTATGCAGTGTGTGTAACTGAAAATTATTTTTCTAAATGTTAACTTTCAGTGAACATTTTGTTTTATGGGGAAGTTCGATATGAATTGTTAAGGAGGAGGATCTTAAGTGTACTTAAAAGACAGAAGTAGTCTAGTGAATTCCCCGAATAGGTTTACAGCTGAAAAACAAGCTGCAGTTAAATGTACCTGATTTGGCAGCAATCTGGGCTCTCTGCACGTGAGCTGGAGAAGGATAATGAAAGCTTTTCTCTCCTTAAGCCCTGCTTTTCATTGAACAAATCTGAGCTGAGCTATTTCAGGATTAATCAGTTCTGAACTTGAGCCTTGCACTGGAGCAAGGCAGCGTGAGGAGTGACTAGTGGCTCTGTGAAGGTGATTCACTACAAGAGTCAATAATTTGTATTTAGTGCACCTGGCAGCACTGGAAATATATTGGGTTGCTGAAGAGTGATTTTTTTTTCAGGAAACCTTCAATAGAGCATCATTTGCTCTCCCCAAGATGAAATAAATCCTTGATGATGGTAATAAACAAGCATTAAGAATAATCAAGTATTCATTAACTCAGCATCTACCTAGCTGTTTAGTTGACAAAAACTTTCCATTTTTAGAGTTTATTGAAAATGGTTGTTATTATGTAAGATTTTTCTCAACCAGTTTCCTGTTTTCTGGAGGATGTTAGACTGGTCATTTTCTGAAATGTCAGGGTGCCATTTCTAGGACTGCTGCTGGAGTCTGTTGTTTCAGATGCATTTATCTTGGATTTTGTCCTCTGGTATAATGTAGGTGATTTTTGTTGTCCAGATACATTTCTAAATTGTATTCTGTTTTAGGTTAAAAGTTACTTTTTGTTTATGTAATTGTTCCAATTAAAAAGATCAGTCATAATTGGATAATTCAGGGAGCTCTTGATAGAATGTTGGTATTGTAGACCCATGCAAAACCCAAACCAACCTGACTGGAGGTCGAGCAGTGGGTTGGAATGGATAATATCCAGCCATTGCTGCTGTCTTCAATCTGTGAAGTCTGGTGCTAAACATTTGAATGAATTCCAGTGTTTGTGCAACGTCCTGGATGACCCTGCCAGCTCCTTTTAATATACAGTAAATCCCATTATTTACTAATGGAAGATTAAAAGCTATTCAGGCAATGAAGCCAGGACAAAAAATTACATAGAGTAGTAAAATTTCATTTGAATAATCTCTGGTAATCTTCAGATGATGAAAGAAGAGTAGTTATTGTGTTAAGTTCTGTGGTGATGAATCCTCTCTATAGAAAAATAGCTTGTAGAAGTCATTTGGGAAGTGGCTGATTAAAAGCCCTCCCTAAGAATTTCATCATCTGAATGTTGAGATCTACTGCATGGCTAAAACCAAATGCTTTTCCTATAGTTACTTGGATTTAGGATATTGTATGCCAGCAACTCATGAGATGCTGCACTTCTTAATTTATAGTACCAGAAGTGACTTCTCTTTGATAGAAATGGAGACAGCTGCATAGTTGTCAGCTGACTTTTGGACCTAATTTCTTGCCTAGCTTCTCTTGATCTATTTTGATGGAGGATGAACAATGGAGTTTTAGGTGAAATAGCTTATGGTCCCTTTTCATGAAATCAGTGCTGTGACATTTTGCAGAAAAATTGTAATGCTGGGTCCTAATTGTTCAGCCACATCTTAAAACGGTGACTTAAAGGAGACTTGGAGCTCGAAGTTCTAAATCCCAATTCCCCATTTCTGGATTCTTTCTGAAAAGAAAACCAAAACAAGGCTTAAAAAGCAAAACTGTATCTTTGTCTCAGGTAACAAACAGCGTTTATTGCCACTTCACTTGTATTTTAACTTTCCTTTTAGTGGATTCATTCCCAGTTGTTGTTTGTTGTTCTTGTCAGACGTGCTACTCTTCTTTCCTTAATTAAGTAAAATAAAAAGGAAGAAGATCTTTTTGTGTAATTGCATTTGTGACCAATGTGTATGATCAGAAGGCTGGCAAAATAAACAGTTGAACCATCCCTCCCCATCATATTAATGAAAAATATGTGCCTTAGTCCTTTCTAGATCAGCTTTTCTCAAGAGCTGCTTCTGGTGGTTGTTTTCTAAGCCTCTGTTGCCAGTTGGCACATTTTCTTTCTCTTTGAGTGTGCAAAGAAAATAAATGTCTTAAATCTGACAGCTGTGATGCTTAGTAGAATACATTAAATAAATGATTCTAATTGCTGTATTTACTGGAAGATCCTTGCTATCTTACATTATTCTAATTATCTTTAACCATTGTTAAATTTTCATTATCGGTAGAAAAACATTTTTCATTATCAGTAGAAAAAACAAATTTATAGAAAGATGGAAAGAAATTATAAGTCAGCTACTTGACTAGGGGCTGTACTCAGGAATAATCTAGGATTATCTTTTCTGTCAGTAACCATGCTTCTAATTTTTTCTAAACCCTAATATTGTACGGGAGGAATTATCAGTCTATAAAAGAAGATAAGTGGTAAAGGAATCCCTCTCTTCATTATAGTGAATATATTTAGCTCTTTGCAGGAGAAATGAAGAATAATAATCAATTTATATAATCATCAATTTATATTCCTTGTAAATAAGAGAAAATAAGAAATATAATAATTACATGCACCCTGGCAGCAGTGAAGCCCAAGGTAAATCTCTTCTCTGGGAGCTTGATTAGTGCTTCTTTGCTCTTAATATGGGAAAAGAGATGGTATTATTAACAGTAATAATTTTTACTGGCTGTGCACGTGCACACAGCAGAGAGCAGATGCACATAAGCCAGAACCATTTTGGTTTTCTAGAGGTGCTTCCAGTCTACTGTTTGCAGTAATAAGGAGGTGAAATAGGGGGAAGCTTTGCAAAGTTCCTGGAGAAACAATGAATATTTAAAGGTAACATGAACAGCTGTGTGACAGCTCGTGGCTAAGGAGGGAAGGTCTCAATGGCATTTGTGATGTGTCCTTACAGGTGGCACGGACACGGAGGTTTTATTGCTTGGCTTTCGAGCAGTCAGAAAAACTTGTTTGTAACTGGAAAAACAAGAGGCCTAATAATGTTCTGGGTTCTGTCAGCCACCTCCAGTGTTCAGCTGTGCAACTGTACATGAAAGCAAGGCTTGGAAATGAAATGTACTGGGATGTGGTAGGTGGTACTGCCAGGGCTGTGAGCAGTTCCTTACCTGTCCTCTCCTGGACAGCTGGGAACACCTGCCCAGGCTGTTGAGGTGAGGTGCTACCCTGGATCCTAGAGGGAAAGCAGAGTGCTGTTGTGTATCAGTGAGCATGCAAAATCTGAACAGACCCTGGGTGAGGCTGCCAGGTCCTGAGGCTGTTTGGCTCCTGGTTTATTGTGATCCTTGGAACACCTGCCTCTCTCAGCTGTAAGAATGGCATTTTGGTAGAGCAAGACTGCTCAGGGACTGGTACATCCAAGTTCTGCTCAGAAAGGCTGGAAGAGCAGATCTGAAACTTTCAGAGTTTCGTCCCAATGCTGTCTTATAGAGCTGGCAGGGCATATGTATCTGTTTTGTCAGAGGATCTGTTGTGCTTTCTCTGTTTCCATGGAAGATTCTGCTTTTCATAAATTGGCAAAATTTAATAGAAGAAAGATTCCTCTGGAGAATTCTCCAGCTGTATTCCTGATTTCTGACATTGTGCTTCAGTTCTTGCTCTGTTTCCCAGTTAGTCTGTAGCATTGTCAACGCCATTTAAAATGTCTGGTAGAATTATAAGCAAACAGTGAGCCCTCTTCTTCTCATTCCATGTCTGGACAAAATGTGATTGGCAAAGGTCAGATACTAAAATGACTTGCTTGGCATTTATTTAGATGCAGAACTGCTAAAGTCCTATTACAGACCTAAATAACCATTATAACTAAATAAAACAGAGAGACTGAAAAAAACAACCGGGAGGAGTGGGTTTAGATTTTTTGTTTTGACCACTAATCAAGAAAGGAAGTTTTGATTTTTTTTTTTTTTGTCCTGTAGGTTATTCTTGTAGTGAAGAGTCTGTCTGTGATACAGATGTGTAGGCCAGCCTGTGAATCTGGAAACAGCTGGAATATGACTCTGTCCTTGTGTTCCCTGTGGCTGAGGCAGTAACTGAGATGGAGTAAATGAGCAGTGTCCTGGGATTGCTGTGGAACACAGCATTCCTGGGGGGCTCCTGGGGGAGCCCTGCTGGGGATATTCTGCTGGGAACTGTGCCTGAAACCCTCAGGCCTGAAAACACAGAGTTTGTCAGGTGGTTGCTAGGCCAGAATGGCTCTTAAATTCTTTGCACAAGTAACAGACATTCTGAGGCAAATCCATTTAGCAAGGTACGGTCTGATCAGCACCAAAGTCTTCTCTGCTCAGTTAGAAGAAAGAAGTAATTTGCAAATTTAATAATTAAGAAAAGGGTGGAAATCTGAACACTGGAAACAATAGGAGGGAAAGTAAACACCTTTCTAAATGGGAGACAGGGGCTCAGAAATGCTCAGTCTTTCCTACGTGCTTCGGGCTTGTTGTAAATAGTTAACTGGGAAAAAATAATGTAGTCAATAAGGCAGAGTCCATGTATGCCAGAAAGAGTTTAGGAATATTTAAGAAAGGAGGTTGTGAGCCCTTGGCCTTGGTTGTAAAATTTTGTGAGGAATGAGTATTTCCAGGTAACAAAAAAGCCAGATTTATCTTTACAGATAAATTCCTTTATCCAGGGAATTCATAGGTCAGTCCCTCTAACTTGGATAACTGTGAAGAAGCTGCAGGAAATCCTTATATGTTCATTTCCTAAAACTGCTGAGGATAAGAAGGTGGTGCTGAGCCACAAGCATCTATTTGCAAAATTCGTTTTGTCAAATACATGTGGTTGTTTGACAGAATAGCTGGCTGGGGATTAAAAGGGAAGTTGTAAACTGATGTAATGTTGCACATAGCATTGCACACTGAGAGGATGCTTTCATAAGCAAACTCAGGAAGCACAGTTATATAATGAGGGAAAGTACAGGTCACTGCAAAACAGTATTCCTTGTGAATTGGAGTCTAATCCATTGCAGGTCAATTTGGGATAGCCTAATGAAGTGTGATTCTGCAAGGACTGGCCTGGGACCCATTTGTACGGTGTATTTTCATTAGTAATAAATGAAATAAAAGTAAATACATGGCTTAGGGAATGAAGAGTGGAAATAATTGAGAGTTTGAATGATGCTACCCTGGTGCAACTTCAAAGGATTTTATAGATCAATAAAAACATCACACCACCTCCTTTATTTATTTATTTTAGTTTGGAGAAATGGTCTGAAATCTGCAGGTTGAAATGATAAGTGCAAACAATTACCCTTGGGAAGAAGTTCACTGTGCACATAAAAATGCAAGATTTGTGGCTTAGCAGTGGTGCTGCTCTGCAGCTCCCAATGCCATATGAAAATCAGAGATGAAATGAGCTGTCAGTGGGGCTCAGCTCAGTAGGAAATTTTGGGCATCACAGCTTAAGAATAGCTAGGACTGAGAAGAGGAACAAAATGAAGCAAGGATTTTAGAACTTATAAAAAGTAGGAAGCAGCTGACTTAACTGAGGCTGTGTAACTTAGGAAGAGGTGGAGAAGAGGAAGATGCTGATATTTTCAGATATGGAAGAGGTTTTTGTAAGGTTTAGGCTGCTAGGTTATTCTCTATGTCTGTTCAGAGAAATTCACACATAATTGGCAAAAATGCAAGATTTGTGCAGATTGGGTATAGAAACCCAAGCATGTAGATGAGTAAGCACTGGAACAGTTCCCTTGGGAGGCCACAGAGAGTTGGTGATGCTCCCATGAGACTGGCTGGGCTGCCCTGCATCTGCCCAGGAGCTCTGGGAGCACCTGGGCTGTTTTGGGGTGCTTGGGATGCACAAAGTGACCATGAGCTCCCTCCTGGCTCCACTGATTACTGGGTTACAGTTCCAGAAAAGTCATATTCTTCAATATTGCATTTTCTTACTCCAAATTGATTCTGTAGGTTTGTGACAGTGAATGCTTTTTGTATGCAGTGATCAAAACTAGAGTGAAATTTCGTGGGGCTGTTACATTTCCAGGCCATCTACAGATAATAATCTACAATTTTGTGTTCAAGCATCTGGGGAAGGCTGGTTAATAAAAGAAGCTATTAATAATTGTAGGCATACTAGGAGTTTATTTTCTCATGAGCTATTTGCATGAAAATAGAACATTTAACAATGATTCAGCTTATCATATCAGCAGGAGTTTTTGTATCCTGACAAATTTATAACTACATTAGACAGATTTATCTAAATTTAATATTTTAGGATCTGCCTAAAAATTTTGCATCCTATAATCTGTTCATAAACTGGAACTTTAGTACAAGAAATAGAAAATAAGATTTGTGCTTGTACAAGATTAAAACTGCAGCAGCCAAATTGAATTTGTGTAATGTAACATGTGAGCTGTTCCCTCACACTAACATTTTTTTCCTGAGGACAATGGATATGCACTGTAAAAAAGAAAACATGGTGGTGAAGCTGTGCCTCCTGAAAGGTCCTTTGGTGCAGCCATGGGTTGGTTTCACTGACTGGAATACAAGAACAACCCAAGATGTGACTTTGTAAATAGAATACACAAGGCAGCTGTGCAGTTCTTCCAGAATTTTTGCTGGTGCTCTAGGTACAAAATGATAGATTTATTCTGGAGTAGATGCTGGTTTGTTTGCCTGATCTAGATGAAGCAGCTTTTTTTTCCTCCCCACAACTGGGTTTGGTGGTTATAAAGGGAGAATGACTTCATTTTGTGTTGAACTGACTTTTTCACAATAAACTTGAGAATCTAAAAGCATGCTATCAAATGTCACTGCTTTACATGATGTATTTCACAGTTTAAAATACAATTTTTTGCCAGAGTTGAAATTAGAATTGTTGACATTAAGGAAATGAAAATGATTGATGGAGTGGTTTTACTTGACCAGCTGCTAATGATTTCTCACTCAATATCTCGTTAGCTTGTGCTGAAGTCATACATATGGCAACCTAGAAAATAGCCTGAAGTTCCTGAAACTACAGAGAAGAAAAATATAAGTTATTCTGGTGCATTTGATCCATGAACTGTGATATAAAATGTGACTTCTGATGTTCTGGGATGGTGTGATCGATAGCATAATTTTTGTTATTAAATTGTTTACTCTTTACTGAATGTTACAGTGCATTATATTTTGGCTCAGAGGCAGGAGAAAGGTCACTTCATTTCCTTGTTGGCCACTGCAGCCCTTGCTCAGGTGGAGCAGTTTGGGAGGAAGGGAGAGGCATTTTCATGGGGAACTTGCTCATATGAGAGAAACTTCTGGAGCTTCCTGAATGCTGGGGCCTGCTCTGTCTTGGAGGAGACTGTGGGGAAAGAGGGGAGGGAATATTTCTGTGGCTCCTGAGGGAATTTTGTAAAGTTATGGCATCTCTAAAGCCTTGCTGAGACCAGGTTTGTAGGAAAGAAAGGGTCCATGATGAGCGAGAGAGGGGTTGGCTGACTCTTTGATTCTCTGTTTCTCCTGTCCCTCAGCACAGCTGTGATGCTCTCTCAGCACAAACTCTCTGGTTTATTGTAGTGTCTTACAAACTTCATTTGAAACATGTGCTTAGTGGTTTTGTTAAAATACAGTCCTGATTCTATATCTCCCCTTTTTTTCTGTCTTTGAATGGTGTGCTGTAGTTTTGATGTTTCTGCTGACGTTTATGATGCAAAATGGAAGAATTTCCTTGCAAAGTAGATAGGAGAAATTATAGCTTGACCTGGTGTTGAAGCTGAGGAAATTAGCAAAAAAAAAACTGTTGAAAGCCAGTGAGAATTCATCCTATTTTTCTCACACACTTTTTACAAGTATTTTGTGGTAGCTGAAATTTCTGACCACGACTAGGCTGTGTCTCTTTTGGCCTCAGACTGCACGTAATTATTCAGAGTATGCCATTTCTCCTTGTAGGAAGCCTTATTACCCAGAGGCAGATGTGATCTATCATCTTTTCCATCAACAATTCCCCTTTTCCCTCTACCCTGAAAGAAATCAGGAAAGATTTATAATATTCTGCAGCCCATAAAACTTGCTTCATTATCCTTAAATCAAATATATCTGATTGCAAAGCTCTTATTTTTATAAAAATTTCGGGAGCAGAATATTTTATGGGGTTTGGCGTGCTTTTACTGGAGGCAAAAAAAAAAGCATTGTTTAAACCTAATTTTTTGCAAGTTATTGCTGCAAAGTGAAAGCTCTTTTAGACTGAAGGAAAAGAATGGCTCTGCCTTGAGATGTCCAAACAGAAGGAAGTATTCAAGCTGAAGTGATAATTCCCAGCAGTTCTGATGGTATGTCTGTCTGTCCCGATGTAACAAACAAAACAAACACCCCAGGGCATTCCAGTTGTTTTCTGACCAAGCTAGACTTGTGCCCTCCTATTTTCATTCCTTACCTTACTGCATTACCACTTACATTTTTGGTCAAGTCTTTCATCACTGAGTCGTTGGGATCTTCTTTTCTCATCAGCATCTCTATGGTTTTCTCTCCTTTCTTGGTCCATTTTGCACATCCGTGCCTTCTCCTGTTTGGATGGAATGAATTTGTTTTCCTTCTGGTTTCTCCTAAAGGTGTTTTTCAGTGAAATGCTGATTTATTTTTGGGCAGCCCTAATGGAGATGCTGGCTTTGGGTGAGAAGTAATGTAAGGTTCCCAAGGGCTGTCATCAGGAGCTCCCCCCTTTCCCCTCAGCTTCATTGCTGACATGTTTAACCCCTTCAATCAGACACTGAACTCACAAAGCAGCTCCTGCTGTTTCAGCTCAGTTAACCACTGATGCTGCAGTATCTGTGATAAAGATTTTGTATTTATAAAGCTGTCTTATTTTTTAAATGATTTTCCAATGTTACCTTTAGTTTAGCTGATAGTCCAGAAAACTGCAATGTTAATGGAAAAATACACCACTAAGGCAGGCAGAGATCAGCTCTTGATGGGCAGCACTGTATGTCTTTACTGGCCCATCTAATCAAGTTACTATTCATATGGGCAATACTTTGGTGTGTTACATATATTATTTATTATTAATTCTGCCTTTGATTTACTTTTTCACTTCCCTTGGTTTCTCTGATCGAACAGGTGGGACAGGTCATGGGCGATGTTATTTTTAACATAAAAGCACTTGATTGAGGGTCTAATACAGGTCTGTTAGAGTCTCATTATGTTTATTTGCCTCCCTGAGCAGTTTTGTAGATCTGGGTCTGCATTTTTTTTTCTGGGGTCAGTTACTGCTTTTAGTTCATGTGTTTTTATCTTTTATTCAACTTTTTCATCCCTGTTAACCGATTTACGTTCAGGTGCTATCCTGCTGATTGCTGAGATGTTCAGGAGATATTGGTACTAAAGAAAATGGGAATGGTTTTCCTGTTGGGAAAGGCAGATCCTGTTCTTGAGTGGTTTGCCTGTGTATAGTCAGTCTAGACTTAAATTTAATCCTTCCTATCTTCTGTTTTATGTTGTGCCTTATTAGCCTGTACCTCATTTTAAAAACCAGCCTTAAATAACTTCCCTTTGAGGTCCATATAAATTTAAAAAATATTATTTTTTGTTCCTGCAGCATAACTTAGCTGCATCTATGGTATTTATAGCCCCTTTGTTTACATCTTTTCTCAGGAGTAATGCTGAATTATTTCTACATTTAAATCTTCAAGTTTTAGCTAGCCATGTGAGTGGTTTTTTTGGTACCTGTTGTATTTCTGTAGCATTAACAATGCCCCTGCATAAATTCCTCTCCTCCCTCCTTATTTTGTAAAAGAAAAACTTGCACACAAACTCTCAAAACAGGACATTAATGCTTATTTCTGGGAAGCAAAAGAAAAATTTTTTTCAAAGAACAATTTTGGTTTATTGTAAGATACTTGCATGTTACAGGAAGGAATCTTAGAGTTGAATTTAGCAGTATAAATTATCTGAAATCAATTCTGATTGATTTTGCTGAAGTAAAGGCAGAGCCTCAAAATTCCTGAGGCAAGGTGCACGCAGGTAGGGAAGAAAGGAATGAAGGAGTGCCAGGGCCTGTGGGTGTGGGAGAGGAGGCTGGCAGCCCTTCACATGTGAGCCACGGGATGAATTCTGCACTGCAGAACTCTGCACATCTTTCTGCCCCTTTGGGGTCCAGCTGAAAGGAGTGAGGGACTTGTCTTTACAAAGCAGCTGGGGATCTGCTGGTAGATAAACCCAGCACTGAGAGGAAAAGAAACAATGAGAGGATTCCAATGATTGATGAATGGAATGAGGGAGATTTGTCTTTACAAACTGTACGTCTGCTGATAAATAAAATTGAATATTGGAGGATAAAAGAAACAATGAGAAGAACCAGAAATTCCATAAGGAATTGCACTGAGTGACACAAGGGAAGGACAAAGGGGGCATTATACATTAGAGAGGGGTCTTAGGTATTAGGTGTTCCAGGAAGTCTGTAGCTCTCAGGTACCTCAGCCAGTGGGGAAAGAGAGAGGGACATGCAGGAAATTGGTATAAAAAGGAGGCTGCATTTTGAGAGACCCCAGGGGAAATGCCCCATGGCCTCTCCCTTTATTTGAATAAAGTTCCAGAAGTCCTCTGTCTCCTTTTCGGACATAAACCTCTGATGTTGGTGGGTCAGTTCTCCTCACACTGGCTTTATTATGTTCAAGAATCTTTAATTACAAGGAGTCAGACAAGCTTCAGTAGGTGCTTGGTTGGCAGCAAGGCTGCTCAGCTCTGGAGGTGGGTACCTGAGAGGCATTTCCCTCCAGCTTCTCAGTCTGAGTGGTTCTGTTTTACTGCTGGCGGTCTCAGCTGTGACAGACTTAGGAGAAAGAGCTAGGCTGCAGAAGGCAAAGAGAAGTATGGACAGTCTGGGTAATGCTGAAGCAGAAGACAAAAAATAAATCTTGTTCACAAATCCCACTTGCATATTCAGATACACCATTGATAGATATATTTTTTTCTTTCCTGACAGTGAAAATAAGGCTTTTGGGCAGTGAAGGCTGGACTAATTGTGCAAGTTTACAGGTTCTTTAAAAATGAAGTTACCAACAGCAAGACATAAAAGGGAGGTGCGTCATTATTACTAGAAAAATAAATCGCTTTCATTATTTCTTTTGAAAGCATAAATTACAACAAACTGTTCAATATGAATTGTTCAGTTAATGGCTTTCCATGGCTCATTTATGACACACTCTTGTATAAAACTACTGAAATTATTGAAGTGCACAGTGCTGCAGGGACACATCATTTTCTTTTAATGAGTATTCTCAGCACTAGTTGATGAGGTTTTGTTCTCTAAGAAACACAGAATTAGTGTATAACAATGTTTAAATTATTGGGCTTTGAAATATGTTTCATTGAAGCACTCACTTTGTGATTAGATTGTAGATGGAACTATTGCTGAAATGCATCCGCCTTAAGAGTCTGTTTCTTAGGGAACACGAAGTGGAGACTGGAGTAAACATCCCCCTGTATAACTGCACACTGTGAATTCCTTTGGTGTTTATTAGGAAACCATCCATCCTGATCATGTCAGCTGACCTAAGGCAATTAATAGGGCAATCACCACCCATTACTGTTAATCCAGAGCAATGCCTTACTAATGCAGCACTAATTAATGCTCATTTGTTTACTCTTAGTGTTACAGGTGCCACGTCTGTCAGAGGGCTGGGGGGGCTGAGCTGTGTGCCACTGGCTCATTTGCTGTCCCACGGGGGCTCCTTTGTGCTTGCCATCTGACGAGGCAGCTCTCAGAGTGAGTTATTTACATCCCAGATTGATGGGGATCAAGTGGAATAGAAGCTCCGAGCCATGTGGGATTTTCACACTTGTGTACACTGCACTTCAGCTTACATAAAAATTCTTGGCAAAGTTCTAGCAGTAAAATGTTAATTTCTTGGGGGTTCATTAGAGTAACATTAATCATGAGCTCTGATTATGTTCACCTTATTTTGAAACTTTATAACTGAAATTAATCAGATTCTGTAATCAGGTAGAACAATAAAATGGAACCTGGCCTTGTTATTTTATAATAGAGCTATTAATTCACTCAAATGTTAGAATTTTTTTGAAGAATTTAAGGAATGTCTGCATTTAAGTATGGATCATATGGTCAAACTTGTACCTATTAGAGCTTCGTACGTATCTTTCTGCATTGAAAAATGTTAGGAGTACTTCTGAAAAGCAGATTTATTGTTTGTTTACTATTGTGATGGACTTGAGGAACCTGGGAAAAAATGTTTTCTCCTTTCTGCTTAGCTGAACCTCGATGATAAGATACACAGCCCCCCACCCTCCCTAAGAGAAACCTCAGGGTTTCAGATGCAGCCTGCACTGCAGGTGACTGAGGAGATGTCAGTCATGTCCCTGGATGCTGGCAGAGTGTCACCATTAATGATATGATGGTGGTATTTCTGTGTTGGAAATGGGGATCATTCATTGCTACCAGAACAAGAAGAGGCAGCTTTTCTTGCCCAAGTAGGTGTCCTTGCTGCGGCAGCTGTGGGTGTTACCAAATGCTGTGGCTTCAGAGAAGCTGAGTGCACCTTCAGAGAGGGACTGGTGTGAGGCCACGTTTGGCTCAGGAGCTCCCTGGCCTACGAACCTTTCCAGGGAAGGGCAGCTCTGTGCTTGTTTTCAGTTCTTCTTTGGGTTTCATCTCCCATCTGTGCAAGGCAGATTATCCAGGTTGGTTGTACTCAGCCTTCACTGGTTAGATTTGCTTTAGGAAGCCCAGAGACCTGTGCAGAGCTCTGGAGCAGAAGGACCTTTCATTCAAGAGAGGAGGATCAAGCTGCAGGACATGAGTTAAACTGTACCTTTCACCTGTTCAGCAGACCATTTTTGCTGCCCCAGCTGGGAGCTGAATCCAGCTGTTTGTATGTGACACTGAACATGATCATATTGTTAATTACATTCACCATCTTTGAGCACCTTCATTGCTAGTGAAGCAATATCCAGAATTTATTGCAGTTCAGTGACACTGGAATCCTGGCTTATTTCTCAGGTCCTGGTGTTGCCCTTGCACTTCTGTTTTGGTTTTTTTAGCCTTCATGGTGTGTTTTTTTGCACAATTTCTGTTCTCGTGTCCAGTGTGAGGATTGGAAATAATAAGAGATAAAAAATGCCTTGAGAGAGAAAGAGAAATGGAGGGAGTCTGAGTAGAGCAAGTCTAGCATACAGCTTCTGAGGCTGGCATTTTCCACTGTTTGTATGCTGCCAAAAGAAGTCTGATGTTTGCAATGTATGTCTGAAAACTGTGTATATTTTGGGGGTTTTTACGTTAGTGGTAGCTCTCAGATCCCTTGAGAATAGTTTGTACTGCAAATTTCGGTAACTTTTTAATTGAAGCAGGACATTTTCTTTCTTGTATAGGTGGCGTTTGTTATTTTTTTTATTTACTATCTTGAGATACACGCAGGAATTTGTCCAATTAGTCATTAATCTTTCTCTACACCCCTTCCCTAGGCAGGACCTCCAGTCAGATGCTTGGGCTTGCTTTGCTAATGGGTGTTCCAGCCCTGTGCATTGCTGTACCAGCATGATCCACTGATGGATGATGGTGGGAATTGTTGCTGGGAGCTAGCTTTATTTTTAAAATTGTCTGGGATTTTTCATTGCTCAAGGTTATATTTTCTCTCAGTTTGTATTTTGCAAGCCTAATGACTTCCCCAGCCCTTCCTTGGTGGAGAGACCTAGCAGGGTATGGTGGTGTCACTTAGCTGAGACAGAGATGGATGTCCTTGGCTGCTCCTGTTTCTGGTGTATGGCTCTTACTGCAAGTGACCCTCTCTTAATAAATACCTGAACCCACAGACTCCTTTCTCCTGGCTAACTCAGCTCCAAGGCTGGGGCTTTATTAGGGATACTGGTTTGTTTTACCCTCAGAGCACAAGCATTTACTGTTCCTCTGCAGCCACAGTCAGAACACAGCTGGCAGCAATCTGTTGGCAAGCAGGTGGGCCTGGGCTAACTCAGATTTCACGAGCCAGTCTTCTTTTGGGTTAGCCTAACATAGGTTTTTTCATGATGAGGATCTTTTAGAGAAGGTACCTACCTGCCATCTGGCTTTCTTAAAGACATCCATCTTACTGAGAATAACAAGTTTCAGGATGATGTAGTGCATTGAAAAAAAAGGGTATCCACTGAGTATTTACAGAAAGGCATGTTGATTGGGGAATGAGCATGCACCCTCTGCTGCTCTGGGCCCTGGGATGTTGGATCTCTCTTGCAGAACCCTGGTGGGGCCTGCTGGGGTTACATTTTAGGTGCCTGGGAAGCGATAGGGAGAGCATGAGCAATCTGTGAGGTGCTGATTCTGTGACTCTGCTTCTGCCGTTAGTCCTGTCACTCGTGGGCTGGAACTGGGAGCCTGGATTCATGACTGAGGAAAAGGGAAATGTTGGTGAGGATGTGATTATCTCCCCAGCTGTGCCTCTTGGAGCAGGTAAAGCTGCTCCAAATCAGAAAGCTGCTGGGGCATCTCTCTGCATAAGAAAATACTTTCTCACATTCCCCAATCTAAACTCACCAGCGTCCAACACTGGGATTGCTCATGGTGTGCAGTTCTGCATAAATAGGGAATACCTGGAACCTTTGAGCACCTGGGCATTTTGAGGAGCTCCATCAGTGCCAGGACCTTGCTCACACACCAGAAACGTTTGAGGGTGCTGGGTTGAAGTGCAGAAAAGGCCACAAATCCAAGAACCCGTGTAGTGAAGAAATACAGAACTGAAGTGTGCAGGTTTAAGAGGTGTCTTAAAAAGACAGTTAATGTTTTAGAGAGGAAATAATTTATGGAAAATAAGTTACAAAATCTAAGTGCTAATAAATAAGCAGTACAATGTATTCCATTTTAACACTTTGTTTCCACTTAACAGGTACCGAATGCAGATTAATGTGTTACCAATTTTTGAAGTTAATTTTCATTCTATTCACCTTGTTTTGTAGAAACAGTTGTCCTGTAATTTTAAATGTCAGTCTTCTGCTTCGAAGCTACATGAAAATATGGTGGGATAAAGATCCAGAAAAATAGATTTGTGGTTATATAATTTCTCTTTATTATAAAAAAGTTGCTTCACCATATGAAAGGTTTTTTTCCTATATTTTGGAAGGCTCATGTTCCCATTTTGTTTTTCAGAGAGTCAGTGTGATATCATGTCTTCCTAGTTTCTGTAATCTTTTATGATTACAGGATAGTGGGTAGTGGTATAAAAAGTTACTCTCATACAGTTTTGAGAAATCTTGAAGATTTAAAACCAAAGAATGGGATATAAGAATGCTTCAATCCAGATAGTAAATGACAAATAAATAAGCAATGCAGTAATTGTTAAAGACTTAATACTACATGAATTTTTTTTTTGCTTTGAAGGTTTTGGGTTTTTTCTTTGTTTGCTTTATCATAATGTTAAAGGACTGTAAATTTTTACCATTTATTCCAAATTACTAAATTTTTTAGCAAGTAGATGTTTCTTTTGAGTAACATTTTACATTCTAGGAGTGGTATAAGGGCTTGTTCCTGTTGCCACTTCTGTCAGCAGCTGCCTGTAACAGAAGTAGGTTTTGGACCCCTTTGTCTCTAAGCAGAAATACAGATGCCTGATTTGGCAGATTCTCACAGCAGATTTTGTAGCTGCCTGTTGAAGTCTCCTGTTTGTATTGTCTTGCAGAGCAGAGAGACTTAATAAAATATTATCAGCCTTGACTAACAGTTGCATAACCAAGATTGTTGTTAAAAACCAGGCTGTATTTCAAGGCAACAGCTAAGTTTGAGGAGAATTAAATTCTTTTTTTCTTTAATTTTTGTTTCTAGGAAAGCTTGGCTGTATGTTTCAAGAATTTCTTAGAACTTTGAATAGTTAAACCCTCCCTCTGGAACCAGTAGATAAAATTCTACACATTAAACACGGTAAAAATGGTGCATATTCTGCAAAGGACAGAATTTTAGATTAAAGTCGTCCGGGCACAAAAGCAGTAACAAAATGATCCCTACAAAACAGAGTAACTTAATAACACAAGAAATAACTTTTGTTAATTTGAAGCTTTAGAAACTGAAGCTCGTAAAGTAAGATGTAATTAAATTATGGTACTGTACATACCAGCTGTTCTCGGTAATTGAAACTTTACAATATGAAAAATACATTACATCTGTACAGTTTATACAGGTAGGTAGGATGAGCTTTGAAAAAGATTCACTTTCCGGGGCCATACTCCGAAGTCAAAAAATACCACACGACCGAAGCAATTACAAATCGTAGACTGGAAACAATTCATCTTTGCGACTCGCTTTAATTCGCGCGGGGATCCCAGCCCGCCCGGCATCGTCTCCTGTCCGTAACGTGCCAGCTTTGGCGTGGGGCTGGGGCACCCAGAGCAGCCTAGGGCAGCTGCTGCCCGTGCTCCGGGATGCGCGCTGCCGTGGTGATGGTGCTCAGGTCCAGCTCGGCCTCCAGCTGCACGTCCCCCGCCTCCTCCTGCGCCTCGTAGGGCTTGCGCGCCAGCAGCTCGTGGTGCACCCCGCAGTAGCTCAGCGTGGGCTGCTCGTAGGCCAGGAAGGTCGACACGTTCATGGACAGTGGGATCTGGGGCGAACACACAGGGAAAAGTCATCACCAACCGGTGCTGGCCTGAACTGGATGTTGTGAAACCACACGGTCTTTCCGCCCCACCACCTCTGATGTACGTATGTGCTGGAATGTGTTTGAGAAGGGTAGGATGTGATACAAGTTAAATGATCATTAGAATGTAATTAGCCTCAGCTACAATCATTCTGTCAGGGAATACTTCAGATGAAATGTAAATGCTTTTTCGAGTTTGAGCGGCTTGAATTTGTCTTTGGTCTGCTTGGAAATACGGGTGAGAGGGCTCCAACTATTGAAGTATTTAGGGAAGGAGACCTCAACCCTCCTTGCATTGCAACTAAACGAGGAACATTCCTATTTGTATCTCCTTCCTCCTGTTCTCGTTCCTAGTGGGATGTGTCTCAGTAAAGTTCTTAGTTAGGAAGAACCTCCTGTTCTTTGAAACAACAAAAAAAAAATTAATAATACCACAGCAATTGTAGTGGTTAATTCTCATCTCGGTCAGCAGTTCTGGAGTAAAACCCACTGCAGTGTTTAATTACTAGGGATATGTGAGCTTCGTATTGTTTGGAGTTCAGGTTCAGAGGAGCAGCAGAACACCCAGCTTATCCTCGATTTACAGTTCAGAAGCCTTAAAATTGCAGCTTCTGTTCAAGGAAGCATCTGTTCTGCAAGCTGAATTTCACTGCATAGTGTTGAATTTCTGTGCAGTGAGGGGGAAGTTTCAGCCACCCTCTGTCTTCTCAGTCAGGAAGTTTAAAACTCTAGACTTACTTTACATAGAAATTGCTGCTGAAAGTTTGGATTTACAAAACCATGTGGCAAACCAGAATTTTTAAAAAAAATCCTAAAACAAATGTGAAAACATTCAAGTGTTTGGAATGTTGATTTTTTTTTTTTCGTTTTTGTTTTGATCATCGCTGGCAGTTGAAAAGTTACCACAGATTAAAAAGAAAGCACCTTTGGTTTTTTTCCCCCTTTTAAAAAAAGAGGTAGATAGTTTGGTTCTGGTCTCTGCAGCAATTACAGGGATCTGCAGGAAATGGGTTATTTTCTCCAGCCTGCAGGAGCGTATTTACTTCTAAGCAGATGTGAACTGGCTGGGGAGGGCAGCACTCGTGGCTCCACATGAATATCTCTGCGGTCAGCAAAGGTGGGAAAGGTGCCTGCAAAGGTTTTTCAGCATTTATTAAGCTTCTGCTGTTGTGCCTGTGATCTTATCTGATTGCTTGACCTTGGCTGCGCTTTCATAAAACACAGAATTGCATTTTTTTCTGAATGTATTGTATTTGGAATTAGAGGCAATATTCTCACCCTAAGCATTTTGGCATTTTGTTAGATTTCATGGACATGGGGTGTTCAAACCTCTCGGGGGGATTTCAAGACTCAGCCACAGAATCCTGAGAAGGAAAACTTGGAAAATAAAGGCATAAGGGGACAGCCACAGTTCTGGAGTGGCTTGAGAATGTTATGATGGGAAATTATGAGAGGGCAATGGAATAATTTCCAGGAGGATGACAGAAATAGAGCTGCAAAACAGATGATCATGAAGAGGAGAGATGAAAATAAGTAAACGACACTGAAACAGGAGAATAAAATGAGCTGAAGGATGGAAGCAATAGAAGTGATGGAGCTGTGATGTGTCATTCTGAAAATGTACAGAATTACAGTGTAGTGACAATGTCGTGTACAGGCTAGGCATGGGAATGTGATATATCAGCATATGGTCAATATATGAGAATTTCACCAATTTCATATGCAAGCTTTGCTGTTGCCTTCATTTAATAAAAGGAGCAAGCCCTTGTAATACATACCAGGGAACTATAGAGCTTTTATGGGCATGAATCAAAATGAAATGCTTCATTTGTGGCCATGGGAGGATTCTTGATACTTCAAATGCACCTCAAAACAAACCTGATACTTCAGCATCCATCAGTTTGTGAATTTTTTTTTCTTAAGGAGTCTTAGGACAGGGTTATAATGTTTTGTACCTACATCTACATCTCCTGCCTCTGTACCCCTGCATTTAAGTTCTCCCTGTGATTTAGGCAAGTCTTGCATGTAACAAGTCCCTTAATTTCCCTCTAGAATGCCCTGGAGCTGTCTCATAGGCATTTATGGAAAGAAAATACCTATCTGATTATCTTGTCCCTTCTCTTTCGTTGTCTGCTTCTTCCAGCACTTACCTAAAACTGCTGTGCTGTGAAACAAAGGAGATACTTAAACTTCTGTTAAAGGAACCGATAAATCTGTCACAGCCAATTTGTGATGGTCATGGATTTAGAGTTCAGATCCTTCTGGCTCCCCTCCCAAGCAGTAATTCAGCTGGATGTAAAGTTAGCAGGAGTTACTTTTGGTGGCAGCTTGCATGCACTGTGAGGAGGCCACACTGTAAGGCAGAGAGTGCCTTGCATTGCATTGTTGTCCCTTGAAAGTGCTGCAAGAACGTGGCTGCAGGAATCTCTAGTCACTCTTAAAGGCCTCAGTTTTCCTTCAGACTTCTCAGTTCTTAGGTGCTTGTTCTTTGGTGTTTACCTATTTCAGCCTTTCCCAGTCCAAATTCTGCAGGGCTGGTAAAGAGCAATGTGTTGTTGGGTCAGTGGGTGAGAGCTTCAGCAGGAAATGTCCCAAGGACAGCTATCAGCTCAGCCAGGTTTCCTGGTCAGTGTCACAGAGCAGCTGAATGCAAAGGGAAAGGGTTTTTTGGGCTTTTTCCTGCTTCTATCAAACTCATTTTGTACTCAATTCAAGCTGTAATCAAAAACCTACCGAAAGTGAAAGCAACAAGAATAGCTTTCACTGAACTTCACACAAATGTTAATGGAGAATTGTGTTTTCTATTCCAAGGACAGTATTTGTATGAATTTTGTCCGGATTTGTACGAATTTTCAATGCTGAGGAACTCTTGCTTTTTTTCTGCTACCCAGTCAGGGAATGTTTCCTGTGCCCTGCTTGGCTTTGGGAATTTTTCTGTTCTCACATGTTTGTCTGTGGTTAGCTTGGGGTCCCACATTGTGAGAAATAATGCACCTGAACCCAAACAGGTGTTTTGTGCCTGACCTTCACTGCCGTGTCAGACTAAAATGCACATTCCTGGCAGAGAAAGTGCAGAGTGAGGAAGCAAAGGGCAGGTGAGAAACCTGAAATCCTTTTAAGTCTTTGAAACCATCACTTGAGTCGCTCTCAGTGGGAGGAGGCATTGTCTCCATGGCAGCATAAACAAAATAACCTCACTGAAGTAGCTGCTGTTTCAAGACTGAGGTGTTTCAGTGGCTGAATGGCTTATATTGCTATTAAAACAGACAAATCTTTACTAAGTGCATGATTAGAATTATAGTCCATCTGTCATAGTAATCTTATCTGTTCAGTGTTCAGCAGGAAATTTCAGTAATTTATGTTGTAGCACATTCCCTGGGAAAGGGGGGGTGGTGTTAAAAAGTAAAAACCACCTTGACAAGCCAAGGCCAGAACCTCTGAAGCCTTGCTTTGACTGTTGGACACTTGCACAGTAAACTGATATTTTCTGAGGGTTGGAAGAGAGTACAGAGAACCCTCAACCACTGATGGGTTCCATGGAAAAGCCAAGCTGCTTTTTTTTGTTGTTGTTTGTTACATCAATGTAGATTTGATATCTTAAAGTAGAAGGAATTGAAATTTTTTTCAGCAATTTGCATATACTAATTTTGGCAGTCACCTTTACCAGATTTTGAAATGCCAGTGAACAGATGCTAACAACTGCTAAGCCCTCCCTTCTTAATTTTAAGAAGATAATAAGAAGAGGAGGAAGGAGAAAGAAAAGATTTTGTATTTCACTGATTCAGTTCACTTGGGCTCAGGCTAAGACATAATGAGCCATGGTTTCCTAGGTGCTGGACATTTTGTCTTGCATGTTGTTAATTTTCCTAAAATTTGAACAGGGTGATATTTACTTAAGACCTTTCCTTCCTGCAAAGAATGTGACATTTGTAAGATGAGAACAACTTGTGTCTTGATTAGCTCTAATTGCCTGCTTGACTCTGAAAGGAATATGTATTACATTTTTTTCTGTTAGACACTTACGCTTGCTAATAATGCTAGAAAAATGAACAAGTTATAAATACTCTTCTGCCTGACAAAGTAAACATCTCCTTGCTTTTATTTTGTTTTTTGAATTTGTCTGTGTGGATTCTTTTGGTTGTGTGGGTTTTTATTTGTTGGTTGGCTCATTTTTGTTTGGTTTTTAATTTGAACAACCTACAGCTTTGGATTTTTGGGTTTTTTTAATAGCTGTCCTTCAAATTCTAATGTAATAAAGTGAATTAGGGAAGTAGGTGCGTGCCTAAATAAAAATTAATCCATTCAGTTGCTTGAAATATGCTTCATAATATTTAATAGAGGTGTACATTATCCTAAAGTAGCTCTGAAATGTGATTACAATTAGATCCATATCTAACTGAGCACTAACCTTTTTAGGCGTCTCATTTGTTTTTAATTTGTATGCAAAACTTGGTGTTTATTAGATGGGCTCTGAAGGCATAATTACTGAGGTATCATTTAAAAAGAGCAGCGCTGAACTTCGTGGGACTAGGAGTGAATCAGCACAGATAAAGCTTTTACTTTGGATGCTGAATAAATGATGGACTCAGATCAAAGTATTGCCTAGCAAGCTTTTGTTGCATGTAGGAAAAGGGAGCTCTCTTTTGTCTTAGAAAGGTTTTGTGCAGCTTAGAGAACCTGAGCTGTATCCTAGTTATAATTCTCTATTTAGCAATCAGTAGATTATCTTAAAATATGAGGGAATTGCATGAAGAAAAAAGACACCTTTGGAAAGTGAATAATGTGTTTGCTGAGGTGTCTCAGTGAATGTACAGGTAATGTGAGTAGATTGTGCATGCACACTTGGTAAGTCACGTGGGAGAGGTCAGTGCACCCCCTTTCCCTTCTCCTCTGAAAGTTCTAGAATGCTGAGAAGAAAACCAATGAAATTAATTGGATTTACATGAAAGGTTTGTTTCATGGTTAGGGGAGGTCTGTCTCCCTTAAATCCAAACCTATTGTGTCATGAAACAGGACAAATAGGGAATTCAAGTTCTAAACTTGCCCAAGCCAGGCTTAGTTGAACACCAGGGTGCCTTGTTCAGTGAAAGAGCCTGGGGCCTGGAGGTGCAGCAAGATTTGCACAAACCCAAGGGCACACTTTGTGTTTTGGAGAGCAAGATGTGTGCTTGGTAATCAGGGGTATTTCTTGTAATGAGCAAACCCCACTGCAGACTGCCAGCTGTAATATCCAATCATTGACCACACCAACTGCAGTTATCTTTGCAGATTTTTATTAATTGTTCCTCTTTTGGTTGATAGTTGAACTTTTTGGGCCATTGGTGGGCTCTAAGCAGAATTGTTTGTGCTCCTCAGAGGATGGATTCTCATACCTTGGGTAGGCTTCTTAGAGTACGATTAATATGATCTTATTTTCTTCTCTAATTATTTTAATGTAACAGGCAATTTTCATATCCCCTAAGTACTGTAACAGGCAGTCTCATTACTTTTCATCAGGCTTGTTTACAGAGAAATAAAGCTGCAGCAGAATAAACAACACTGAATGAACCAGAAGTTGAAGTATTACCTACTCTGAATATTCAGAACTGCAACTCAAACGCCACAGATCATGAGTTTACCTTAAGAAGAGGAAGGTGTTTTTTGTTGATACAGTCTTTAGCTGGTTCTCTACTTTTCAGTGTGTGAACAATTGGGGAATTTTACATGGTTTATGTATCTAACTGTGAAGGCTGAGCTCTAAATTTGGTGAAAGCTGAAGTTATTAAGAACCCAGGGAAGAGGGCTTGTACTGTGTCTGAGAGCAAGGAGGAGGCCTTATTTACTCTGCTAGCTCTATTTTCCCCAAGGTTAGCCTAGAGAAACTGAGTTGAAGGCAAACTATATATCTCATAATTCTGTATTACAGGTATCTTGAGATTAAAATGGGGTACCAGTTAAAAAACCCACAAAACCCAACCAAAAGCTGACGTTTTTGATGCTTTTCTCCTGACACTTCTGGAGGACAGCTGTTCCTGTCACATCTGTAGCTGACACAATCCTGCCCACAGCGTTGTGGTAGCTGAAGCCACGACACTGGCTCAGCAGAGGTGTGCTGGCAAAGCCCTTCCTGCAGATGCAGCCCTGCTGAATTTCCTGAGCTTGGCATGTGTCAGGCAGGATGCTCTTCGGCTGCTGCAGGGGGCTGCAGTGGCATTGCTCTGCTGCTATTGCAGCACTCCCAGCTGGCTGCTGGGGAACCTGAGGCACTCAGGGATCAGTGATACTGGCATATCAGCATCAGGGATATTCCCATGCCATCTCAGAGCCTCAGGAAGCGTGTAAGAAGGGTTTAAACGCAAACAATACCCCCCATCCCTGAGTTCCCTTGTCTGACACCTCTGTGTACTCTGCATTTTGTGCTGAGCCAGAGCTCACCTCGAGCTGGCTGGTGTGTGCAGCTCATTCAGAGGCATAAGACCAAAGTGCCTCTTTGGGCACAGGGAGCTCTCATGAAGAATGAGGGTGTTCATCGTGGGGTTTCAGTCCCAGGTGTGTCGCAATAGAAATTCCTCTTTGCATTTCTAACAGTTAGTTTCTGTGGGCTGGTGTTGCTTTGTGCACAGTGTTCTCAAATGATTTAAAAATCTAACATTCACAGCCTGCATCAGCTTAAAATGTGAGGAATATTATTGCAGTGACTAATCCAGACATACCTGTCAGAGATGGAGAGCTTATACTGAGATGCCTTAATGCATTTGCTGGTTTTTATGGTCTCAAAGTCCCTTGAAGTACCTGACTCAAATCTAAATGTGCCCCACATGCTGAGTTTTGCATGCAAATCTTCAAATGAGTTGAAGGATGCAGGCAGATTCCCTTGGGATTTAATAATTTGCTAAAACTAAAATGGTTTGTTTGTTGCAGAAGTGTTTTATATTTGAAGTCTGTTTTGCACTGTGTAATGCAGCTGTTCTCATTGAAAATGCTGCACAGAATTCCAGGTTTTCTTCTCGCATCCTCCCTTCCTTTGTTCTGTGCTGTGGCTTTGTGTTGCTCAAAGAGGAGTGGATAATAATCTGTCCAGAGAATAATTAAAATTGGCAAAAGACCAATTCTCCATATAGCTACCATTGCATTTTAGTTGAATAACTAGCAAATTGATGTTTTCTAATTGTTGGAACAGGAGCATTTTCATATATCTTAAAAAACCCCTTTGAATGATGCCAAAATGCTGCTGCAGTAGCTCTCCTGGAATCAAGTCCTCATTCTTTGTCAGGGTAGGAGAAATGGTATGTTCACCCAGAGAGAGAGAGACTTCTGAGTGGATATTGAGAGGAACAACTCAAAACCAGAAGAATTTAAGCCAAAAATTTCTAACTGAAAACTTGAAAAAAAAAATTAATAGAGAAAAATATACCTAAAAGAAAAGTGAAATTTTACATTTAATGTTTAAATAAAATACTGCTTTATCGTGGACTTCACCACGAAATGAGCAGTGTTTGTTTTGTTTATTTCTGCAGAATACTCTAATTTCATAAAACTCTTCTGAGTGAAGCGTTTCCGATTACATTACTGAATAAGCTCTGTGTAATTATTTAAGTAAATTAAAGAAAGATGCTGGTTAAAAATTGAATGATATTACAACAGAAGACTAATACCAGACATGGCTTGAAAAGCAAGAGCAGGGCTTAATATAATTTATAAATGTAATGGACGGGGAGCATGGGATGTATTGATCATTCAGTTCTCAGTAAAAGTTCTTAATAAGGTTGCTGTTTGTACCTGACTGATAAAAAATCCTTATTTTCTGATGCGACAGAAGTAATAATAGATTGTTTCCTTTCCTTAACCATCCCATCCTGTACATATATTGTTTGATATTTATGCTAATGAAAAAAAAATTATTTTTTAAACTTACTTCCCTCTTTGAGTGGCCTCCATATACTGTATTTTATCGCTGTGTAGTTCTAGAGGGAAAAAGCTCTGTTACATTCCCAGGCAGGATATCAGTATATGCTAGAATATTTTTATTTCTAAGATGTATTGCTGTTTGCACTTGTTAAAATATTTCTGTCATGCATATCAGTTGCGCTGCTGCTAGGACATTTGTGTGGCACTCAGGCTGGGTGTTTGTGTACTGAATTGTCCAAAACTAAACAATTACGCAGTTTAGGACCACAAATTTTTCAGGGCAGGAAAGCATGGCTTGGCCAATTTAATGTTTAACTCCTCTAAAATCCAGGCCAGACATTCCAAATATGAAGTGACAGCTTGCTGATAGTCAGGCTGTCCTTTCCACTCTTAAATGCTGCACTAATTAGTAACTTTGACAGAGCTTCAGGAAAATGATATTAAACCAGGGGGCACAGGCAGTACTCTGTGTCAGAGTTGGAGGTGAGCAGGCAAGGGAGCAAGGCTGAGCAGAGCAGTTTGCAAAGAAAAATCCTGGAACTGATGCCTTGGAGTGGCCTCCTAGAACAAAGGCTGGGCAAAGTTGAGAGGATAAAGTGGGAATTTATTAAAGGCTTTCAGTAGATACACCTTGGGCAATCAGAGCCTCTCAGAGGTTACACCCAAGATGGACCATGGTCACAGTTTTTCAGATATAAATTTGGTCTGTTTGCATTTCAGGGGTTAATTCTGCAGTTACAGCTCCAGGTAATGAAGTCCCATTTGCTGCCCCTAATTCACTTTTGTTTGAGGCTGTAGGGTGTCCTTGGATCACAGACCCAGAGGGACTGTTTTGTCTGACCAAAGTGTGATGACAGTAGGTAATTGGAGTTTAGAGTCATGCACTAATGCAGCACAGGATTTGGAAAATAAAAGGGCTAAAATCTTAAGGCATCATTGCCCCCTCTCCTTGCTGCCATAAACCCTTGTGGTTCATTGCTAGGTGCTGGTGTCCTGCCCTCAGACAGGGTTTCAGAGGTTCAGGTGTCCCTGAGAGGCTGCAGCCCTGCACGGTCCTGCTGCACAGCCCTCGTGGCTCTGGGGCTGGCCCAGCAGAGCAGCCTCTCTGGGCTGGCCTAACTCTTCATGGCCTAAAAAGGGCATCTTAAAGCCCCATCCTCTCACCACTTGGTATCAGTGGTTTTCCTTCCAGATTTGCACAGGAAAAGTGCATTTCCTCTTTAAAGAAATCCTGAGCACTGAGGGAAATACACGCTGGTTGGGATATTTCTTTAGAGCCAGCCAGTTACACTCAGTCCCTTTAATCTTCACCAGAACCCATACAAATATGTTTATTTTCTTACTTTAACTTGGAGAGAGCAATGGATAGCCCTTGCTGCATGGCAGGTTCGGGTCAGCCTGTTTCCTTCAGGCCAACATGGGCTCCTGTTGGTGGTGTGTGATAAAAGATGCTGCTTGTGGTATTTTTGGTACTGTGAGTAGGCAGAGGATGGTTCTCTTCGTGCAGCCTGAGATGTTCAACAGTACTAAAGCCCTCCATGTCCAGCAAGAGCGCCCAGGACCTCGGGGAACACACAAATGGGTGTGGGACAGCACTGCCACTGCTTCTGGCAGCTCTGGTCTGGAGAACAAGGGAATCTGAATACTTCTGAAACAAATGGTAATAGTACGTTGTAGTAAATACATTTGGTTTATGGAGTTCTGCAGGGAAACTTCCCCAGGGTTTACAAGAGGGCTTTTTAGCTCTTTGAACAAGGGAGGGAATTCTGTAGGAAACAGGAGAACCTTGGAGGGCTCAGGAGCCAGGCCCTGCTGTGTGCAAGGAAAAAGGAAATGCAGGTGCACTGCGTGTTCCTCCTGTTTGGCCAGGGCTGGTGTTCCCTGCCTGCACATGCAAGATGGGGAAAGCTGTGCTGGGAATAAACAATTTCCCTTTGTGTGTGAAATGGATCAGATTACGTGTGAGGGTCTGTGCATGGTAAAGATAATAAAATAGTGCTGCTCTGCAAAACGAGGAGAGATTTACACTCTGAGGCCTCATGCTGCACCTTCACTAGATCTAGGCAGATCCTGGGGATGGAACATGAGCTTCCACTCAGATAGAAATTCAAGAATCTGAGAGGTGCTGGTGCAAATTAGAATGGAAAAAAAACCAATTATGGACTTTTGACATTTTTTACATATTTTCATTTTGATTTAGAATATTTTCGGTCCTAACTGGTTTTTATCACATGCTGTCTTAGTAATTAAACCTTCAGTAATATGGATTATCAAAATTGATTTTTGAAATGTTTATTAAAGCTGTGAAATGGCAGTAGTGTATTAAAATCATAATGAGAACATTGTAGTCTATTACAAATGTTCCAGACTTTTTAGTGAGATATTGTATATATATTTTTATTTTTATTTTTAATTTCATTAATTACACTTTTCTGTTGAAAATAATCCATCCATGTGTTTATGAGCAACCTTGAACCTATTATCAATGTTTCTGAGAACCTTGATAATAATTTCAAGGGTTGGTTCCTTTGCTGAGGCCAGCCCATGCCATTGGCAGGATGGTGGTCACACAGTACCATCACATCTCAGACATGGAACACAGACAAAAAAGGCAAGCTAGCAACAAGAGACGGGCTTACTAACAGTACCAGTGCAATACTTGGTGGCTGTTGCTAATTAAATGACTTCATTAAGTTGTCAGGGCAGAATGGAGATAATCCCTGTGTCAATTGTTCATTGTCATCTGGCTGCATGGGCAGATCAGTGTCTGGTGTGTGTCGTGCATCAGGATGTGGCGTGGACCCCTTTTTTCCCTTTCAATTTCCTTAGGCATTTCTGCAATAAAAACCAGGTGCGGACTCGGACTTGTCCCATATGTAGGGCTCTGCTAGCCATTTTCTTTGGAAACCTTTGTGTAAAACTTTGACTACAAGAATTTGCATGAGAATGACTAAAGCATAATTAATTTTTTAGTACAGCTTTTTCAAAATCTGGTTTTGAGGGGTTTAATATGCACAATGGGTGGGCTGAAAGATCTGGCCAAATTTCACAGTCAGATGTCAAGCAGAGGTCACATCTAATTTACAAACCTATTTTTTAAATATTTGGGCAAAAGTTCTTTAGGGTGATTTTAGAATGAGAGAGAAATATTTGATAGAATTTTACGTGACAGAGAAGTTTTCTGCCCTTTTAAAGAATAGTTTGCTATTGATCATTTCGTTCATTTTGCTAATGTGCTTTGCACATTAAAAATAGATGAACAGAGAACTATTCAGCTGAGCTACCCAAAGATGCAGGTGGCTGGTGCAGGAATCTGCCAGTATCAAATCTGTATTGGAAAATTCCCTGTGAAAGACTTTTTACCCCAAAGCTGGTGAAGTTAACTGGAATGGGTGACTCTTGTTTTCTAGCTATGGATTTTACAGCTGTACAGAGCAAAGTTCTCCAACCTCATGAACATTAGCAAGACATTTTGTAACTCCTATTTGATTTTACAAGCACAAAGGTTTATAAAAAGGGAAGCTTAGGAAGATTTCAGTGCTGCTCACTGAGTGGGGCACTGCTCCTGAGTCAGGCAGCTGCCCTTGGTCACCCAGAGTTCATTAAACTGTGTCTCTGCAGGGGCTTTGTGTCCCAGCCACGCAGGCTGGGCCTCACTTGGAATTTGCCTTCCACCGAGTTTTTGATTGTATCTGCATCTGGCATTGATAGGAAATGGCTCTGGGAAAGGCCAAGTGCTGCCCAGAAAAGATTGCTTTTCCCTAAGAGTATTTGAGGGCTTGGTGGAAATGTGGCATTTGGCAGCGTGTTGGGAGAGAAAGGTGCTAAAATAATTGTTTGAGTATCGTGATTTAGGAAAGATGCAGCCAAATTACTGATTGTTGAAGCACTTATTTCACTTCTATGAATTTCTGTAGTAAGCGAAGGCTGGCTGGAGAAGGAAGTGACTTTAAAGCAAATTGGTGTGTGGATTGATTAATGCTGCAGTGATTGCCCCAGAAAATGCTCTGGCTTCACTGTCAGCACAAAGCAGTCCTTTGTAGTTTTCCTGCCAGTTAAGCTCGTACTTGCATTTTGTGTCAGTTTTTACCATTCCGGAGGGTGTCCAAGGCAGGTCACAGTGAAGGTGGGTGTTCCTGGCAGTGCAGTGGAGTGCACAGGTATGCTGAGAACCCTCAGCATCTTAGATAGCCAGCTTTTTCACTACGTGCTATTCGCTTTCTGGAGTAAATATAAAAATTACAGTAGAGCTTTCAGAACACTCTAATAAATTCATTTTCTGAAAAGCAGTTATGTGCTTTGAATAAATAACACACTTTGTCTTTTTTTGTTTAAAAAGAAAACCTGTAAAGAGCAAAAATGAGAGTAGAAGTTGTTTGCCATTCAGAGCTGATTATTTGCATTGAATTGTTGATATGTTCATTTCTTCTTCATTAACAAATTATCTTTCATTCTTTAAGAGCAACACATACAGCCTAATGGATTTTCAGTTTGTGAGAGTCTTTATTTTCTGGTTTTTATTCAACTAGTATGTGGTGCTTTCACATAGGTTGTTTAACTAAAAGAAGATGAGGACAGACAAAAAACAAACAAGTCCTGAAAGCGTTCTAGGCTTGGTCCTTTCTGTTCCTTTCCACTCCTGGAGAAGTTTGAGCAACGTGTGCTGCAACGTGTCTCCTCCTGGTTTCTCTGGAGCAATCAGAGTCTCTAGACTGCAGGATTTTTATTGCACCTGAGCACCCAGCTTATTGTTTGTGCTGCATTTGCTGTGCCTCCTGCACTGACACTGCCCCAGCTCACAGGGACATCACTGGTGCCCACAGCCCAGGAGTAGAGCCCATGGGAGCTGTTCAGAGCTCTCAGGCTAAGGGCAAGGAATCTTTAGCTCCTGCAGCTCGTTTGGATGAATTAAGGAAGGTGAGGGAATTACAGCTCAGGCAGAAGATGAGAAGCATGATGATATTGCTGGGACAGGACCTCCTCTGAAAAGCAACGTAAGCGCACATGTTGTAAGAAGGTTTTAAAAAGCTAAGCTTGTCCAGGTGTCCAGTGGAAAAAAACTAATGCAGTGAGAGCAGGAGTGTTTGGGAGCCTGAGTGCTTGGTGTCAGAGTTGTGGGGATCTTTGCCACAGAGGGATTTATGGGTGTGTGTCTCCAGTGTTGTTCCCCTGGGCCAGGGCTCCTTTCTAAGCTGCCTGATGTGCTGTGATGGTGACCCTGAGTCCTGTGCAGCACAGCTGCTGTTTCATTTCCCTGGCTGCTTTACCTGGGTAGCACAGCCCTGCTGCTGACATGGCTCCGGATGTCCCTCTGTGTGTGCATGGCTCAGCTCAGCACTTCCTCCTGACAGCTCTGTCACATGGATATGGTACCGTGAGGGTTGGCAGAATCTTCATCTCTTTTCATTTTGTCCTGTGATCAGGAATGTGCCTGCTCAGTGGATTTTCTAACTTTTAAAATACATTGAGCGAATGTGTTTTATACTGATTTTATAAATTTTATTATCTCCTGCTTTGATGGATGGAGCTCTATGCCCTTTAAAATTTTTTATTTTTCTTCAGTGTTGGAGGATTGTGAATACTTCTCTGCTTCATCTCTAAATGTTTTTCCTCAGTCAGAGCCAACTGTAACTTGATGGAACAGGTGGCTGCTTAAACAGCAAATTGTTCAACATAAAGCCCTGGCCAGGACATAGCTTCTTTTAATTAAACAGCTCACAGTGCCCATGCCAGCTCTCTTTTCCCTTGCTCAGCATTGCAGCAACGCTTTGGACACAATTTGCAACAGTAAAATAAAGTATGTCCCCAGTGTTAACCCCATTTCATCCAGATCACTCAAACTTTTCTTGTGTGTATTGTGATATTAAGATGCCATAAGTCTGGGCGGGGCCTGCTTTTCCTATTTCAGGAAATAGTCTTAATTTTTTTCCTACATTTCTTTTGTTGATAGAAATCTCTTTTTGTTTCAGGGGAAAATCCCATCTCAATGTGGTTCCACCTTTCCTTTGCAAAACACTGTCATCAGGGACTTCAAAGCCAGGGCACGAAGGATTGCTTGGCTTGCATGTTACAGAAACACCAAGTGAAGAGGCACCGAGAGGAGCACAATGGGAGATGTCCTGACTCCTCACAGACTGGCCGTGGCTGGCAGGGAAGGGAAATGGTCATCTGCAGGGGCAAGACCTCCAGGGTGCACCTCAAGTCCATTTTTTCCCTCAGTAATTTAGGATGTATTCAAAACCCCTAGGACACTCGCTCTTGTCAAACCAGTCAGCTGATTTTTAGGAGGTTTTTAACCTGTAAGCCATTATTGAGATCCTGGATCATAGCATTAGTTTCCAGTCAAACAGGTGAACTCCTCCATCACCTGAGCAGTGCTCCAGTGCCCGTGTGATAGCCCTGTTAATCACAAAGATATCACAACTCTAGGGCATTACAGCCTCTGCAAACCAGTTGGTTTGGAGGTGATGTTAAAATCCCTAGTTTTGACTTTTTCATATTTGCAGAAGTATTTGCTGCAATTCTGAGGTTGATTTGCCAAGAGGCACAACAGGCAGGGTGAGGTTCTAATTTTCAGGTTTGAGAAATGGAATAGAATTCCAAGTATTTATGGTGACCCACTTACACAAAATGCCACGCTACCGTGCTGTTTCTGCAGATGTGATAAATATGAAAGAAGTCTGATGCATTTATATTATAAAATACCATCTCTGCTTTTCTGGGAAAAGTACTTTTCTCATGTGCCAGTTAATAGAGTATGCAAAGAGGCTTTTTACCAGATGTCTGGAAAGGGATCCCAAAGTGCTTTGTTCACAGCAAATCTAATGCTGATTGCCACCAAAGGGGAAATTGGGTCCTCCAGTAGAGTTCAGCCTTTTGTAGCCTCAGCTTAGGAGCAGGCAGCTTGTTGACAGATGAATCTGGACTGAATAACACAAATTCCATCTCATTTGCATTCCTTTTTTTTTTTTTTAAGTGAAAATCTTTTTGCAGAAAGATTTTAGCACAACAGTTTTCCTGCTACATTTTTTTTTGGTTTTTTGGCTGAAGCTTGAACAGTTGCTTGTGTTGTCTGTAGTATACACAAGTAGACTTCGGATCAAAAAGGCTGTTTGGAGAACTATATACACATTTATTCCTAAGGTTACTGGCTGCTTAATGCCAAATGGTCTTGCTGAAAGTGTAGGATAGGGATCTTTAAACTGGATATGAAACATTCCTTTATTCTTTTAATTGCTAGTATCTTACCAGTTTCGTAGCTATTTCCCTTTTTTGTGGCACCTACTTTAATGTGTTACATTACTACCTCTCTGTTTGGCTAGAGGGTAAGAATTGAAGGTTGATGTCTCATTTCAGTATTGTATCTGATCTGTTTAAAGCATTTTGGATACTTTGATCAAATAACATTTTCAGCTGACTCCTGAATTAACAGTGAGAGACTGTCAGATCTATTCACTCTCGTTGACAAAGATCCTGTTAGTCCTTGGATAATCCCACAAATCCAGGCTTTGGATCATCACTCACTTATTATGAATCAAGGTAAGAGGACTTACTGAATCAAGATTTTGGAGTATTGGAAAAGTATATAATTTGGTGTGCTTTCAGAGATCTCCCAGTTAATTGTGATACATGATAGGGGGGAGTCAAGTACAAAACCTCAGTTTGATATATGGCTCTGGGCATCTGGCTATTGCCAGGGAATTTTTAATAGCCAGGTCAGGTTGTACCCTGGCTGTCATTTCCAGCATCCCATGGGCCCCCCTGCACAGCTGCATTTGACTCTTGGCTGCGAGTTACAGCCCTTCAGGAGGAATGTGGTGGGTGGCACTGGTTTGGTGTGAACAGCCTGCCTGTGAAGTCACTGTGAACTGCTGGTCATGGTGTCTGTTCCTTGTGTAAAAGTGCTGCAAAAACATCTGCTCCTGTCATAACTGATGCCACTTCTTATCAGGATCAGCCCTTCAGGCTGAGTCAGACATTGATATAGGGATTGGTCCAGTTTGTGAGGAACTTTTCCTCTGGAAAAGTCCATTTGGCCAGAATAGCAGTATTAATGGAGATTTCAGACCTGTCTAAGTGAAAGGTCCTTAGCTTTTACTGATTTTCAGGGAAATCCTTTGTGTTTCTGGGCCTGTGTCTCAGTTCTCTTGGGGTGTGCTGTGTTTCCAGGTGGGGAGGGAAACAGAAATCTCTTTGATCCTGCCCTTGAAGAAGTGCTGTGCTGTTACACTCTACCATGGCAGTTTTTTGTCTCTCTATTGTGCGTATATGTATTTTAATTTTTCACTTCGATACACACATACAATATGACAGAGTTCTAGTTGCTTTGGGAACTTTAATTTCCAATTTTCTTTTTTACTTTTAAAATAAAAGTGTTTTGTTAATGCTTGTTTCTTCTGATAAGCTTTCAAAAGAGTCTATTTCGTTCCCAGCCCACAGCTAGGACTGGTTAAAGCGATTTTCACAGCAGCTGTAGACAAATGCATGGTAAGTAAATTAGCTTTTATCATAATCAGAGTGACTTTCCTATTTGCTTTCTGCATGTTCTTATGTGAATTCTTCAGATTGGCAACTGGGAGAGGTGGTTTGCAGCCAGGGGTGCCTGGTTCTGCCCCCGTGGCAGGGGAAACAACTGGGTGAAGGGCAATTCAGCACAGAGTCACTGTGGGCACCATCAGCGTGCTGGCACATGGGGCTCTTCAGTGCCAGGGCATGTCTTGGGACTGTTTTACTCTGGCCAGCACTGGTGAGGCCTTGGCTGGGCAGGAATAATGGCCAGTATTGACTTTGGGGTTAAAGCTACAAAATAACCAGAGATTTCCTGAAGGCTGGCTTTGGGAGAAATCAGAATCTAGAAATGATGGCTTAGGAGAATTATGTGGAGTCTTCAGTCAAGAGAACATGAAGTAACATGTGATAAACCCCTTCAGATATATACAGTTCTCTGCAAAGAAGGGGGGATCTGCACTCCATCATAGAGGTGGGTAAAACAAGAAGCAGGTTTTAAATAAGATTAAATTGGATTAAACTTCTCCTGTTAGGGATAATTAAGTACTGTAATAGCTGCCAGAGGAAATAGAGAAGTGTACTTCACAGGAGGCAAGCCAGCACCAGATTAGCCAGACTTCTGTCAAGAATGCATTGTGGTCATTGCTGCTGGGGCAACTGATGAAAAAGGTGATCTCTCTCCAGCTCCTCTCAGCCCCATTCCAAAATACCACATTTCAAAGGCCCTTTGAATTGGAATCAAGCTACTTCTCTTACGTGTTTCTAAAGTCTGGTTTAGATTAAACATTTTCTCAGTAAGCTTCTAGATAGGAAGGCTTTTTGTTGTTGGAATTTAGCATTGGCATTCCATGCCCTCTGCCCCCCAACCCCCCAAAAAAGAAAAAAAACCCACTTTTTAGTCTTGACTAGTTCCTAGCTCAGTAAGTGATATTGATTGTTCATGGAATTAGAAGGTGTAGATCAAAGAAACACACTTTTGAGTGAGGATAGTCCTCGTAAGAGAAATAGAGCAACAAGTAGGTTAAAAGAGAATTTAGCTGTGTTTTGTGTGGGATCAGAGACATTCTTGCCAAAGTCCCATCTGTTCAGTTTTTCTTCAGCTCTGTTTTCTTCTCACCTCTCTGTTGTGCTTGCACTCCAAATGGAGACATAACTGTCTGCCTGAAGTGCTAAAGTCGTGCTGGTTGTCTCTCCAAATGCAGGGATCACAAAGAGCAGCTGAGTTTTCACTTTCAGAAACTGAGAGGTTTCACTGGTGGTAAAATCACCGGGAATAATCTGATTCAGGAAAGCCTAAGAATCTGTCTTCAGCAAAAGGAGCCATTATGCTGTTCTGGACAGAGATAACCCCACTCCCCAAGGTTTTTGCAGCTGACTGTGAAACCTTCTATTCAGGACTCTTGACAAAGTCTGTCTGCTAGTGTGGGCTTTAATCTTATCTTTGGTGTTCCTCCTTGAGTTAAACTGTGAAAAATTAGAGTTCCACCTCAACAGAACTTGGGGCAAAGCCAAGCCTGAAAACTGAATCCTGTGTTGCCAGCATGTAGCTTGCAGTGTATGGCACAGGTGTGTCAGAAGGAGACCCTGGGTAGCCTGGAGCCTGGCAATGTCTTCAGGGGCTGAGTGACTGCCAGGTGGCCCCTGGAGCAAGCTGGAAACCCTGGAAATTCTGCATCTGCACCTGACCCCAGCCCCCTGTGCGTGGCCCTCAGGGATGTTTCTGTGTGTTGGTGCTCACTGGAGCAATGGGAGATTATTGCCTCTTGAGACAGGCACTCCTGGTAGGAGAGGTTATTTCTCCTTGGATGAGGTAGTGTTTTGCTCAGAACAGATGTCTCCCTTTTCTGTGTGCTCTCTGCAGAAGTTTTAATAGAGTTTCTCTCTTCCCCCGTCCTGAGGAGAGAGGATGAAAGTAGTAGCAGTAATTGGGAGATACAGCCATGTAGGATTGACAGCACAGGGGCTTTCAGGTTTGAATTATGAAACATTTGGGCTAGATGGAATATTTTCCTCCTCATCAAGCCACTTAGAATGCTATATATCACCATTTATTTGAGTTAATGGATTTAATTATTGTCCTACTTTCAGCATCATAAATCAGAACTGACCTAACTGGGTTTATGCCAATACTGCAGTAGATGTAAAAGGAAATCAGGGGGTTAATCTGTTGATATATTTCATTGGGGCTCAATAAATTCACCACAATCGCCAAAACAACTTCTGGGTAATTTGCAAAGCAAAATGTATATCTTCCAGGGCCCTGAGTTGTTCCTTGGAAGCTGGGCATGTCCTGGCTGGGGCATCTTTCAGTTCCTGCACGGTGTTCTTGGCCAGGCCCTGTTTTCATCTGCCCATGGCAGTGGGCTCAGAGTGCTGCAGCACTGGGGCTCAGTGAGTGTGGAAGCAGTGCAGAGCTGGCACAGGCTACTTGCTTAAGGACAAATTCAGAAAGGATTACAAAGTTCTCACAGTCAGATTTATTTGTAAAGAAAATTATTCAGTTGCTAGGGGGATATCTGTAATTGCATATAAAGCAGTGGGGAGTGTCTGTAATTGCTGTCTGTTCTGTGCACTTTCTCCTGAGAGTTCAGGTCCGTACAATTGCAAAAATTCAGCCTGAAATTCAGGAGCTGTTAATTGGCCTCAAGATTTATCTTCATCTCACTGTAACAGTTTTGCCCAGGCTTTTAGAGAGCCAAGGTATTGGCAGGGATGGTGGAGTTTTATTGGAAAAGATTTATTGGTATTTGGTAATCCAGCTAATGAGACGAAGCAGATTCACAGTTTTGGCCTCATCAGTGTGGCTAAATGGCAGAGAGAATCAGTGTGGGGGTACAGCTGGGTGCAGCATTTACATTGAGCTGCCTCTCCAAGAACAGGATGAAGGAAATTCCCATCTCTGTTTCACTTATCAGCAACTCTGTTAACTGAAACGGCAGTAATTGATAGCACTCCTGGGACCACCACACTGGGGGCTTAAAAGCAGCTTTGGGGGGAAGGGGCTTTCTTCCCTGGCCTCAGATGGGCAGGGCAAGCAGCAGCAGCTTCTTTTGGTTTAATACTAACAGTAACAAAATATTGGAGCAGTTTGTGCAGGGCAGGTGAGGATTTTCTGTCAAGGGGCACTTCTGGATATGCCAGAGGGATTGGGAGCAGTCAGCTGTGTCCTGCACCAGGTGACTTGTCAGCAGCACTGCGGCTGCAGTCAAAGGGGGGGACTTTGCCATCTTGGCCTACAGCAGAAACGAGCTGGGCTTTGTGGTAGGATTGCAGATGTGTCAGAAGACATCTGTAGGTGTTCTAGTGCCACTGACCCCCCGTGCTCACCGTCCCTGTCGTGGGGCTGCAGTCAGCTCTGCCGTGGCTGCCTGTGCCCACTCAGGGATGCGGGGCAGCTTCCAGCCCTGCCCGCACACAGCTAAATGAGGGACTCTGCCTTTTGTCTCTAGAGTTTCCTCCCAGGACTGGCTGCCCGAATCCCTCTGGCACGTAAGGAGTTACAACAAGGCATTTCATTTATGAAGCAGGTGATTTTCCCCACAAGAAATCTCAGAGAGAGCTAAACTGATCTTTGTACAAAATGTGGGAGATACATTGCCAGTTTTTCGTACATGACGAGAATGGAATTATTTTAAATGTCGGAATCATCTTCACTGAGGCCACGACTCCCGAAAGCTTTGTGAATAAATACTTTGCTAACTCCAGTCTATAACTTTCCCAGCTAGGGAAGCTGATCATACTTGACAAGGGAAATAGGATTCCACAGGAGGTTATATGAAATTATGAGATGTTGCAAATGGAAATATACTTTCTTAGGCAGAGGAGAGAGAACAACTTCTCTGTAATTGAGTTGCAGATAAAATTGAATTTAAAGGGTCCAGCAAGCTCGTTTGAAGTTCAAAGAAGCTGGTGCATAAATTTGGCCTGCCTGGAGTTACTGCATCTTTACACATATGGGTTGATCAAAAGAAAAGCAGAAATGGAGTAGTTCCAGAAATCCAGATTGATTAAGTCAATCTTTCTTGCCCAGTGATGAAACTCTGAAAAATATCATTTGGTCTTCTCTAAAGTATTATCCTCCTGGATCAAAGGATTTCTCTTCCAGCCTTTCTATATTAATCGTACAGTAAAAAAAATGAACGTGTACAGCAAGAAGATTATGCTCTTTATGATCTATTCAAGTTAGCAGTTCATGGAGGCTGCTGTCCTGCAGAGTAAGCTGCAGAAATGCTAAGTCAGTAAAAATATTACTTGACAGCTTGCATTTACCTTTGTGACCAGCTTGGGGATTGAAATAGTGAAATGTAGTGTGTGATCTGTAAAGGTCTCCTATTTCATATTGTGATTTAGGATTTTTTTTCGTGCAGTGGAGGGCTGTTCTTGTAGAACCTTTGGAGGGTCCTACCAGCCCAGGAGCAGCAAACACAGTGTTTGTGGGCTGAGATCTGAGTTCCCAGGAGTGCACACTACAGCTGGCAGGAATAAATGCTTTTAATTAGCTGGTCTGAAAAATCTGGATATGGTCAAATGCCCTGCTGCTGTTCCTAGCACATATTGTTTCTGGAAGCCTTAATTCAAGGAATCAAGGCTTGAAAGTATAATTTAGGCTCCAAAGTGGGACAGGGTTGGATGAGGATTGATGAGGACGGACAAAATCTTTGGGACTGTGACCTTTAATGTAGCAAATCCTGGTCTGTGATCCTGATAATTTCACAGCCTTTTAAAATCGAACAGAAACCAATTTAGGGGAAATAAGTACAAACGTTTGCCATGTACGTATTTCCAGCTGCACCATGTATACTGGAAGTGCAGGCCAGGAAATGATACAATGTCCTATTAAATGAATTTGGTTCTGCTAGACACAGAGTCATTTTGGAGCTGAACTGCCTGGGAGAGGTCTCTGCAGGCCTGCTAATGTAGCAGTGGGGAGCTAATTGCAGTGTTAGAGCCTGCCCTGCTTTATACACATCGAGCTTGCCTTTCCACCCTGCTGGAATCCAGAGCAGTGCAGGGCCTCGGAAACACCCTTGGACAGCAGTTACAGTAAATACAAACAAATGCTTTGGGGTGAGGTGGTTTTAGTGTAATGAGGAATTTATCTTCCTTCCCCAGCAAGACTTTGTGCAGTTCCAAAGGCCTGCAAGAGCCTCGGAGGAAGCTGACTTTTGTGCAGTGTGGGAAGAGGCGTAACTCATTTTAAGTGCGTGTCTAATATTCCTACGTGCCTAGTACCCTAAAACCTGGCCTCCCTTCGAGGTGGCACAGCCCTTTCACTCTGTTAGGCTGTTAAAAATAATACCAGCCTGTTCAGGCACTGACAGCAGGTTTTTTATTGTGTGGTGATTTGGGATTATGAGGGTTATGGGGGAAGGTGACTTTGATGCAGGTTTAAGTGCAGCACTTCCTGGCACAATGCAGCAGAGAACAGCACCAGTGAGAACTTAATTATCTTGTTAAATGCACTGGGGCCGAATTACTCCAAACCAATCAAACAAGTGATGCTCTTATTTCATAAACTGCATTTAATCTCATGCATGGCTGTGTTTGCGACAGAGTCACAGCAATACAGTAAATTAAATGTGAACAGAAGTCACACCAATGTCTTCATAAGCAGATGTTTTGTGTTTGAGCTGAAGCAGAAATAAGATAAACCTAAAGTCATTCGGGACAAGAAGATTGAAGTCTGATGCATTTACTAAAACAAGATAAATTGCAATTTTGAATAGTTAACGTTTGTTCTCCAGTCTGAAGGCTGGCCATTGTGTCATGGAGTGAAATGACACTTAGCAGAATTTTCAATGGAATTTTGCAAAGAAATAAGCAGAGGTGATGGTATAATCAACATCAAGGCTGCTGCTGCTTATTCAGGATGTGTTGTGACATTTTTGGCCACCTGCAGGAGTACAGTTATTCATACATCAGGTGTTCTAATTACCACCACTGAAAAAGTTGTAAATGGATTAAATTGCTATCTGTCAGTACATTTACTGAAATCTCCCCTCAACCTTTTCTCAGCAATTCTAGCTAACTATAGCAAGAGTTGTAAAACCTAAATAAGGGAAAAAATGTTTGAGTTATGTTAGTGTTGTTGATAGCCCCCTGTCCCTGCTTTTTTAGTGTTTTGGCCAAAAAAAAGGTAGATTTCAATTTTATTTGTCATATAATTTTAGAAAACTTTTGTTACTTTTTATGGTGAATGAACTGTTTGGAAGGAAAAGTCATTTAGCTCGGCTCCTTAGAAATCCTGGTGCAGAAATATGCCCTTATAATATTGTGAAACTTTATGTACCCATTCACATGTGGGTGGAATTTGTAATTCAATAGTTTATCTAATGATTGCATTCCATTTTCTAGTGACAGTTTTCATTAAGACTCCATTTATTCAGAGGAAAGCTAACCTAATAAGAGTAGCCTTGAGTTAAGGGATTTATCACTGTCTTTTTTTAATATTTTCCATATTCTGAAATATGTATCATTTAGGCATAACAGAAAGGTTTGTGCTTCTTTAAATTGTGCCACATTTCCCCAGTTGTTTAATGTGTATTACTTAGAGAATGTGCAGTGGGTATTTGAAAAATCACTTTTTTCAGATGCTGAGGTAGGATTGAAATGACTGTGAAAAAGGGGAAGAGGCTGTGACTATAGTCACAAATTTCATTTGGAAGTCCTGTGGATGAGTTTATCTTTTGCATGGTATTTAAAATTTTTTTTTGTTCCAGTATTAAAAGGAAGGTTTACTTTGGGGGAGTGGGGGGGGGGATGGGGCTTTTCCAAGTCGTTAGCTTAAACCCACCATAGAAAAATATTTGCTTCTATTATAAAGTTAGCATTTAGCATAACTTTTAAATTGCATGTCCCATCTAACACAGGAACTGCTCAATACTTTTTGAGGCAAAATCTGATCAACTGTATAAAAGAAGTTGTGAGACGGGGAATACAGGAGTGACAGGGCCCAGCAAATGTTAATTTTACAGCAGTTTTTATTGCAGCAAGACTGAGAGAGTTGATTTGAGTCCCAGAGTTTGGAAATTTCTGGTTTTTGAGAAGCTCTGGTTGCACAGGGTGTGTGTGGCCATTGCTGCTCCTGGCAGGGAGCACACAGAAGCGATTGGAAATGAGAAGTTTTAGAGTCCTTATGGTTCCAGGAGCATCATTTCCCTGCCCCAAAATGTTTGGGTTTCCTCTCCTCTAACAAAGCCATCATTTTTTATGAAACTAGTGCTGCAAACTCATGGCTGTGAATTTGTGTTCTGTGTATGTGCACAGATAAGCCCAGAATGTTAAGGGTTTTGCATTTCAGTGTTTTAAAGGAGGCAAGAGCCAAGCCTCTGAAGCCTAACACAAAATTAAAGCAATAACAAAATCTAGAAAATAAACATCTTCAAATAATGACTGGATGAGCTTTTAGGAGTGAAACAGGATATGCCTTTTGGGGAGCAAGTGAGTTTGAAAGGCTGCTGCAGTATGAGTTATCACACATCCCTGGGTAATACATCACACCCAGATGCAGTTTATCCAGGCTCTTGCTGTTGCAGTTAATCTCAGGCAAGGACATACAGCTCACTGAGAAAGGTGAAATGGCAAACCAGGAGGGTTGTCCCTACCTGCCCTCAGATCTTCTGCAATAACCTCAGACAGAGGTCCAGAGGAGATTTCCCCTCTGCCCCCTATCTCTGCTTATGAAATCCTCTTTGGCACTTGCAAAACATCTTGGTGGTGATGCTTTTCTTAATTTCACAAATACATAAACATTTGCTTTGTGTTCCTGTCACCAGAAGGGTTGGAAAATAAAATTTGTGCATTGTAAAAATAAGAACAAGGTAAATCCTGACTTGAAGGGTTTTCTATTAGGTAATAGTATTTTAGAAGGTAAACATGGCTTCCTGATTATCTCCTCTTTCTTTCTTTCTTTCTTACTTCCACTGCCCCCCATTAGATGGATATCTGTATACTGTAGTTTCAGGGACCTCAAAGATTTATTTAATATTAGTAGAAATAGACTTGATTTGAAAAATTTGCATCCAGATCTTAATATCTTACTTCTCAGAGTTCTGGGAGACATTATTTGTGTTGTAGTGCTTTGGATCTGCACATGAGTTTAGAATTCACATGCTGCCCAAACAAACATATTTTTGGGTTGTGCCTGTTTGCAATTGTGATGAACGCAGAACCTGTTGGTTCGAGAGGTCTCTCCCAGCAGTTGTGTACAAAGTAATTTGTTCGGTACCTTTCCCTTCTTCTCACACCTCATCTTCTTTGAAAGTCACTATTTGTCATTTTATGGCACTGGTGAGTAAGTGCTGCTGAGTCAATGCCTGATTGGTTTCCAGCTGGGGCTATGTGAGTAATTTGCTGAGATGCCAAGCAATCCAATTAAATTTTCAGAGTGTTGTGACTTCACTGTGACTGCAGTGTGGTGCTGCCGTCACGGTGCCATCCCCAAAGGCTCTGGTGGCAGTGCCTGCTCTGAAGTCACCTCCTCGGGCTGGCAGTGACATCATTTGGCCGTGGCTCAGCACTCCCCCTGGATTTCCATTGCCTTCTGCAGCCTGTCCCCTATGGCTTCCACTGACACCGGCCTGGAACTGTTTTGACAAGGAATATTGCAGAGGGATTTTTTCTCAAGAACTTATGAAAAGTTTTCTTTTCATTGCAGAGGCAATGTTTTAAAAAGAAAATGACCAGTGAAATAATTTCTACAGTAGTGGTAGATAGCCTGTGCATCTGCATGTTGATGTATCTTTAATTTTTGTTATTTGAAAAGTCTGAAATCCATGTGGCATGAAGGACAGAGCATTCCTTACTCTGTCAAATGAAAGTTTTGGAAATGGCAATTGGCTGTTATTTATGCACCTTCATTGGTGTTATGACTCAAAGTATTTTAATGTGGTTGATTCAAATGTCAGATTTTACTGAGAGATTAATATGGCCTGATTTTGTAGCCTCTCACACTTTGGAGTCATCCCAGCTGTTGTGGAACAGGTTAAGGAATTGAAAATAGGAATGTTGTATTATGCAAGGGTAGTTTGAAAGTTTAGAGTTGTTTATGGAGAAAATGGCTCTGAGTTTCAGGATGCTGCTTCTGAGAGAAAACTACCTTTTTCTTTCTATTCTTCAATCTTGTTCTTGTGCTCTGCTTTACAGGAGCTTGTGGTATGGTACCAGACTAAATTACTATTAAATTACTGCTGTCTTTCATTAGGCAGCAGCACAGATGAGAGCTGGGAGGGACTCTGTTGCTGGGAATGTATAAACTCCATTATTCCTGGATTGCCATTGGTTTTTTCAAATGCAAGTACTTTAAGTGCCTTGAGCATTTACTACAATCTGTCTGAAAGCTACAGCACCTCCTGTAAACAAGAGAATTTGAAAGTCTGTGAATTCAGGAAAGTCACATCAATTCCCCTGCTTGCAGGTGTCTGTTATAATCCTGAAGTTCTCTAGAGAAGTATTAAAGCATTACAGAGTGGGATATTCTGCATCCACGTTGCCTCAGGAATATTTAAGGGCTAAGGCTTGTCATCCATCATCTCAAATCCCTGAGAATAAAACCAAATTTTATACTTGTATAACTTCCAGAACAACACAGTCAAGAAAGCCCCTGGGGCGAATGTAACTTTTAAGGAGTTCAGTAAATGAATGAAGAAGTGCCATAAAAACCTGTTCTGGCTCTTCTCAGCATTGAGGGGTCACTGTAGAAGCCATAATGGTGACCTTAAGCATTCAGTGTGCAAAAGGGAATGTACAACACCAGTGTCAAAAGTTCCAGCCTCACTGGAGGACTGGGGTAAGTTTTCTGGACCCTGTAGTTAGCTCTGCTCCTTTGGGCAGTAATCTTCATTTGGTTTTGAAGGGGACCCCTTAGGGAGGTCTGTGCATCTGCCAAAGATTTCATTGAACCTTGTGATGGCCAAAGAACTCTGCTCCTGAAGTCTTAGGAGAGATGCCTTATAAATAGCTCAGTGAGCATTTCTTGTGTGTAGGAAGCTGAGTTTGGCACAGCACCTGTCAGAGCATGGAGGTTTCCCAAATGCAGAGCACGTAAGCAGAGATGAATTTGGGATGAATATGGAGTTAGGAAGACCTAAGGAAGCAGGTAAGCCTGAAATCCTGTGTGGTTAATCCAAGTGCAAGATACTGTCACACAACCTGGGGAAAAAAATGCTTTGTCTGAGGACAAAGATTTGTGGAATGTCACTTTGCTGAATCCAGCTTTTGATTCCCATACAAAGCACTCTAGAACTGCTTCCTACCAACTCAGGAACCTCCACTGATAATTTCTGGGGGTTCCTCCAGCCTGGCAGAGTGTTGGAATGAGTTGGTGTTCCCCATCTGCTGCCTGACTCCCCTTTATTCCCTGCACACCACACTAAACTGCCTTTTCTCTGGGGTTTCTTTGCTGAGATATGCCCAGTTTTCTCCTTTGTCCTTAATTTTTGTATAATAAAAATCCAAGCTGTTAATTTCCCTGTGTACATCCTAGTGATTGTTGTAAAGGTTGTTCTCTCCATCAGAGATCCATTTTGCATCCCTTTCTCAAACACAGCTGAACAGCCTGATGCATTATCCAAGAGAAATTACTTGTACCTCTCATAATAATGTTAACACCTCTCTTTCTCTACTGAAAATGACTCAATTGATGTGTTTAGAATTAGGTTCACCCTTTTCCAAGCCATATTGCATCACTCCTTCATAATAAGGTTGGAACTGATGAATACGTTCATATTTTTCCCCCGCTGTTATCTCTGGTGAATAAGCCCATTGTTTACGGAAAAAAAAATTGTCTCTAAATGCATGACTATATTATTTCCCATCAATTTTAATATTTTCCTTTCTACTGCAGTGTTCTGTGACATCTCCCTCTTTCAGTGTAATAGTTCAGTGCCCCTGTGTTGATGATACTGCATAACTTTGTGTATCATCAAATTTCATTAGTATCAATTTTCTTTTTTTTTTTGTTAAATTGCTTCTCTCATTAATGTTCTTATAATCTCTCATCAGGCCTTTGCTTTCTTTTCAAACACCACATTTTGCTTCTATTTAAACTAGCTCTCTATCCACCACAGAATTCTCGTTGCTAATTGCCATCTCTTCATCAAAACGAGCAGCTTTTTCCATTTCTTGTTCCATCAAAGTGTTGCACGTTTGAGGGGAAGAACTTTCAGAGCTGGAGTGTAGAACTGATGAGTGGAAGTCCTTTGCAGGGACAAGGGTCAGAAAACAGGGTGTTAAACGTGGAATGTGAGAAGGTAACAGAGCTGGCAGAGCGAGCTGATAATGTGTTTAGTTTGATAGGCTCAGGTAAGGTTTTAGAAGAAATTCTAGATGCAGATGTACAAGTTTGGGGCAAGAGCAGTAATGCAGTCCCCTGAAAAGGGAATCAGCTGGCACACAGGGAATGTGCTTTTCATACAAAACTGATTTCCATTTGCTGTGATTCAGGAAGCCAGCATTGTCTCTTTAGACTAACTGATGCAGTTTGGTGCTCTGGCAGTTGTACTTTGCTAAATCCTTCACCATTAACTGATACCTCTTGTAGGAAATCAGACTGAAAAGAAATTATTTGTCCTAAAGTGTCAGAATTCAGGAATCAGAGCTGCTTCTTTTCTTGAGAAACGCAATGAATTTGTTGCTGCTGTCTGACTCACACTGCTCTCTTGTATTTGATGCTGTGTCATGAAACCAGGTCTAAGTGCTGTCGCTGTATTCAGTGTGAAAATGAGAACTCTCTTAGACTCTAAGTATTGAGGTAATTAGAAGTAGTTGGATTATAACTGTTAATGTAGCATCAAGAGGGGGTGCATCTTTTTATTCCCGGAGCTGCCTGTGTGTGGAAGCTTGTGCAGCTCTCAGATCACACCACGAGCTGCCATGAGCTGAACCTGCTGCTTTTTGTCTTCTGCTCCTCCTGTTCTCACACAGGTGGTGAGAAACTTCCAGAGTGGGAGTCAGAGCTTGTTCCATAGCATTTGTTGTAAAAATGAGTGGAAGACGCTGTAAATCTGATGACATTTGTTAAACAGAGACAGTGCAGTTTAGATGTGACTAGGACAGTAAGACTCTGAAAGAAAATTACGAACACTGTAATTCATGTGTTTAGAAGTTCACTTTAAATGAATTTCAGTGGGAACACAGACAAGCTATATAACATTTTGACATATCAAATCTATCCTTCCTGTGTAACTATTGAAACAGGAGTGAGATTAGTGTTACAAGGCTGAGCTTTTAACACATTGTCATGTGCTAAATGAAGCCTGGCTGGTTTAGCCATTCCCTTGTTCCCCTGGCTGCTGTGTCCCCACGAGAAGCATGACTCCCAGCAGCTGGAAGAGAAGGCAGTATGCTAAGAATGCACGGAGGGGATGAGTAAAGTTAATTTTCAAATACTCCTGATGAGTTTCTTGGCCATCAGCTCCTTCCATTAGGCAGAAACCTGGTGAGTTCCAGTTTGTGCCTCCATGAAATGCTGGAAAGTGTCTGCTGATGCATTATTAAATCTGGAGGGCCAAATTTTCTGCCAGCATAAAAATTCCACTGCTGACATTTAGAGCATCCAAAGATTTGGCCAATTATTAGGAAGTTCATTAGGCTTAATTCCTTGTATTGACACTGTAATTTATTTGGGAGACTAAGATACCCAATTAAAGTATTTTAAGAAAATGCTGGTAGATACCTATTCAATCTCAGAATTATTTTAAAATCACTGAAAACTGGTGATTGTTGGATGAGAAGCCAGAGGAGGGACTGGAAGAATCCAGTCAGGAATCTGAAGTGAGTGGCACTCACCACGAGTCACAGTGTCTTTTGATGTTCTCAGGCCATAAAGAAGAGAGAGCAATGGGAATGTGAGCTACTAATGGACTGCTGCCCTAATCCAGACAACTCCCTGAACCTGAAACAGAGCAGTGCTAAAACTTGTGGCACTCTGGATAAAATAGATGACTTTGAAGATGATGCTGATTCTGCCTACAGTGTAGAAAGTAAAGTGTTTTATCTGGTATTTTCTTTAGGCAGCAGAGACTTTCTGCCTTTTGAGCTTCCGGCATTTCTGCCTCCCATTTTTGGCATTCAGTGGGGTTACACTGCACTTGTTTTGCAGTGGCCAAGAAAGAATAATTCTAAATGCAAGTAACTGTTTTTGGAAGGAAGGAAGGCATTAGAGGAGCTATGTTTTATTTTATCATCACTTAATTCTAGATTTTGCTGCAGTGGCTTTCTTGTCTCTAGTCATAGATTATTTACTGTGGGACTGGGTTATGGAAATACCTGGTAAAGATAGACAGCAGCACCTTTTTATCTGTCTCTTGCTGTATTCATAAATCCAACACCTTTTAAACCTGTGATTCTCAACGAGGCACTGATTGCTTTAACTGCAGGTAGACAGGACTGAGACCAGTGGATCCTTCCCCTTAGTGAGTCTCCAAGTGTAAAGGTTGCCTCAGCTGTTGAAACATCCTCAATTTCTCCTCTTGGAGAGGGAGAAAAATCCTGGACTAAATGGACAGAGAGGTTTAATCAGAGTTAATACTCCTGACATGCCCATCCTCCTGTTGGCCCTGCTATTTACTGCCTGGGAAAGGTGCTGGCAAAAGTCTGGCAGCTGTGCTGGGACTGAAATAGTTTCCTGTCGTTTTCTTCCATTTTAACCTCCCTAGATTGGCAGCAGTCTTAAGGAACATGGGGAATAGTAAGAATTTATTAATGAACGGTGAAACATTCGGGATCCACTGGTGAAGCACCCTTGGAGAGCACATGGCACAACACCAGAGGCTGGCACTCCTGAGCATTCCCTGAGCTTGGTGGGGATGTGTGAGAGACCTGCCTGGCCTTGTTCATGAGTATCAGTGCTTGAATTCCATAAAGAATGGGGTTTGTGTCCACATCTGCTCTGCACCACAGCTGTGCTTCTTCTGGAATAGACTTCCTTACTGAGTCTCCAAACTCAAGGGGGCATTATTGCCAGTAAGCTGGTGTTGTGTTTAGTGATTGATATGACACACTGTGCTGTTCCTACATAATCCTGAAATTCAGCTGTAAAATCTCAATTACCCCAAGAAAGCAGCAGTTCAGATACCTGTTTTTAGCTGATTATGCTGAACAGTAAACAAAGTGCTTGAATTGGCATATTTCCTTTTTAACACTGTTGCCTGGCTTACAGAGGGTCAGTAAAGCTGGGGATTTCTGAGTTTTTTCCAGGGCAGAGGGTGTGAGATGCAGGAAGCCTGGCTCCTGTCACCTGCCAATGGCTTGGTCATCTCTGGAACTTTCCTTTCCGGAACTCAGGCCGCTCATCTCTCAGTCACAGAGGTTAACACTGACCTTTGGGCAGGGCTCTTGGATTTCCTGATGAGCTGGGGGTTGTTGAGCAGCCATTAATTGTTCATGCCCAACCACCTCTGCATAAAACTGCTCTGCAGGCTCCCTCTGAAGCATTTTGAGGGCTTGCACTGGACGCACTTGTGAACATAAAAGGTGAATGGGGGCTTTACCATTCCTTCAGCACCATTTTGCTTTTTTTTCCCCTGATAGAAATAAAACTTATGCTCGTCTGTGACAGGTTGAGAATTAAGCAGTTCCTCACCTTTTTTGCAGTCTTTTTATGCTGAGCTGCCTGTTGGTATAAAATATATTTGATTTTTCTCGCCTGAGGAAACAAGCACAACTGAAGAAAAAAGCTTGCTAGGAATAAATTGGCACCTCTTTCTATGCAGTGTTAAATAAGATGAATAGAAAGATTTGCTTAACCTTGTGCTCTCGAGAAATGTTTTGAGCCTTTCACTTCTACTGGCATGATTCCCTGCGTCTCTACTTTCTTACATGACTTTTCTCATGTCATCCCTAAAGTTGTCAAGTCAAAATCAACGTTAAATTGAAGAATTGCATCTACTGAAGACAGAACTTCACATGTCTTTTGTGCACTGTGAAAATACTTGTGGAAATTGCTTTCTCTGGCCTTAAACCATTTTTCATTTTTAGAGATCATGTGAAAGAACTTAATCCAAATGAGATTTTCAGCTTTGGTTTTTCCAGAGTATTCTTCCCAGCATCAACCACGGTGTGTAAAGCTGAAAATACCAGCCTAGCACACTTCCTTAATGAGCTGTGCGTGACAGTAGTCATTTTTCTTTGGAAACAGGAAATGCAAAGCCATGTTAAGAATCGAATTATAAAATTCATAGGAGGGATTGAGTTACTTATGATTTCCATTACTCCAGTGCTGGGAGAACACCAGCTCTGTAGACATCTTGTTGTTCTAAATGCAGCAGAGAAAAGAATTTTCAGGGATGCCTTTTGCTTTGATTCTTACTTGAAGCTCTGGCAGTTTTTCAAAAATGATCAGAAGTCATGTACGGGATTGTTCAAAATCAGAGTATAAGGCTTGGAAAATGGAGATGAGGAATTTTAAAGTAATTAAATGTATTTAAAAGCTATTTTTTATTTTTCACCTCAGTTTTGGAGTCTTTAGTGTCTGTTCATTTCGAGTTTTCAGTCTTTTCATCACAGCCAAGATTTGGATTATTTTTTATGTAGCAACTTATAATTAATTTTTCTCGCCATTGTGTGCTGGGAAAATATGCACCCAACAAAATCTCAGGAGATGGGAGACTTGCAACTGTTTGTACAAAGGTAACAGATATTGCTGGGAAGGACAAGGCAGTTTGGATGCTCCTTGGGCATCACTGGAGAAATGAGAGGCCTACATGAAGCACTGAAAGAGATGGACTTGCTAAGTCCAGAAGCAGTGACATGAAAAGTGAAGAAAACAGATTTTCACTCCATAAAATCCTGTTGAACTTGCTCAGTGCCTTCAGAAGATGCTGTATCCTAGCAGTTTAAATTTAAACCCTTGAAGTCAAAGGGCCAGACTTTAAGTCTAAAACCAAAATCTGGGACACTTTGCAGCCTTGTGAGGTAAGGTAAGGGAAAAAATCCTGGATTTGGTTATTTGCATTTTGATATTCTGCTCTTGAGATGCATATGACCACATTTTGAGGTCAAAACAGATATTTTTAACTGAAAGTCCATTGTCTTTGGACAAAGCCTTGATTGTGTATAATGAATGAGAGTTTGGTCACACAGGGAGGGTGTTTAGATGGCTCAAAGGTGCTGATGCAGTTTTCTAAATGTCAATGACCCTGCTGTCAGTGCTCCATGGAGTGTCACTCAGTATTATTTCACTTCCACAAGGGCTCAGGCATTATTCTATGGCTGTGACACAATTAACAGAGGCAAGCTGCTTCCTGCAAAGACTGACAGATACTGACCAGCAAAAGACAAAGCTAAGAGAGAAATTTCAGTGGAGGTTCATCTTCAGATATCTCAGGTGTTGTTTAGTTATTTCTTAGAGTTTAAATCACTGATCTCCATCCCCTGTTGAGCAGCAGAGCTCCCCTAACATCAAGGAAACCATCTTAATTCAAACTCGCTGAGAAGATTTAAACTTTCTGGGAATTTTTGGAAAGCATCAGAATTAGTTGCTTTTGATTAAAGTACCTTTGGTCTGGCAGTTCCTATCTGATGTGTTATGGTACCTTCAACACAAGTTGTTGTTTTGGACTGGTTTTTTCCCCACAAGGGCATGCAGAGGTGATGAGGTCCATGGGAAAGAAGGAATGGAGGGATGCAGCAGCACAGTGTGACAGGGCTGGATTTAGGGCTGGATCCAGTTTTGCTGGTGCTGCAGGGGGTGTGATACATCAGCACAGCTTCTCTCTGGTGTGATGTGAAATACGTGATTTGGGATGGGAGTGCTGGAACACAGCCAGCAGCTCTTCCATCGCTGGCAAGTCGGCCCCAGGTGCTTTATGCACCAGCTCCAGGTCATCTCCAGCAACAATTTGCGTCTCACAAACATCTCCAGAATCAGTTTCTGACAATATGGGCTCGAGCCAATACAGTCCCACTGAGGGAAGAGCTGCCACACTTTAGAGTGACTCATGCGCAGTAATTTAGAGGGTGGCTGCCTACAATTTCCAGGTGCCATCAATCTCCTTGCTAAGATAATTTCCTGCCTTCACCCATACGGAGGAGGAAAGGATACACCATGAATTTCTGATGATGGCGATTGTACTTAGCCTTTAGATAGTGTTTTCTGCCTTCAAGCAGTTGACAAGGGAGCCTTAGCATTCATTGTATTCTTCAAAGCTGTTAAATGTTAATATTCCCTTTTTATAGAGGGGGAAGCTGAAGGAAAGAAGCCAGCTGACTTTCTGTGGAGTCAGGAAAGAGCCTGTGCCTGGTTTATTGTCCCTCTTGCCCTCCAAGGCTCTGTGTTGGTGCTGCTGTTTCTGGGCAGGACGCGGGGCCTGTCCCAGGGGTGCTGACTCACAGTGAGCAAATGGCTGAGCTAAGAATTGGACAACTCTGAAAAATGTTCCTGAGTGGTGCTTAATGTAAACACGGGCTGTTGAAGGGGTGCTCAGAGATGTCAAGTGGTTCTCTGGCTGAGAAAGCCTTCAGAAAGCTTTCAGCCACCAGCACCCAGTGATGTGACCACGTGGCTGGAATCCTACTTGATTCAAGGCTGTTGGGTTTTTTCCATTAACTTCAGTGAACTCCAGTGAACATCATGGAGGTAGCACTTGTAGATTTTTTTATTTAAAAATACCTATTTATTTTATTTCTGTCTGGGTCTGCCGTAGCTTCTAACTTTTATATGTCCAGAAACAAAAATATAACTGAAGGCTGCAGATGCAGGAGGTTTCTTTTGAAGCAGTGGGGAGTCTGCCAGGAAAACATTGATATTTGTTTAGAAAACCCTGGTGCCTATCAGAAATATGTTTTATTCATAGAAGACAACTCATAAAAGGTCAGAAAAATAGAGAAAGCTTATTTACTCCATTAGTTAAACAGAACATTGGCACTGTGGGATGGAAGTACCATCTAATTACACGGCCCTTTTTTTTAATCTGTTGATTTAAAAGTTAAATTTTAGTCAGCATATTTTCTTTAAAAAATGTTTTCATTAACATCTTTGTTCAATGAAAAAAAAAATTATAACAACGTCTTTAAAATTCGATAATATTGAATAATATTTTAATTTTTTTAACTTTTAGCCTACTTCTAGTCAGATTCTGAAAATTTCAGGGATCTAAAAAAGAATGCAATTATTTTTGCAGCTCAATTTTTTGATTGATTTAGTTTCATTTAATTTCTAAGTGCTTTAATGGCAAACACTGAAAAATTCAAACTTTTTAAGCTTCATTTTCATTTGCCTAACCCGTAGAGCTTACAGTTTTAATGACAAAAATTGTGCCACCTTCTGTCTTTACAAAATAAAAATCAGCTGTGCTGATTTTAAAAAAAAAAAAAAGTTAAAGTAATTTAAAAAGATAGAGGACAAACTGGGTCAGACCAGGTCAGCTGGTTAAAAGTGACAGGAAAGGAAACAAATGGACACAGAAGGACCAGTACTGATATATTTGTGGAAAAAAGCATCACCAGATGTTTGGTGTTTCTGGGAATGTTCATACAGGCCACTCTCCATATTCTGTTCTCAGAATTCAGAAGGATTTTGTATTTGTAAGAGCTTTGCCTTGCACCAAATGAGACCAAAATAGGCTAGTTGGCTAAAAGAGGAAGGAGATAAATGGACATTTGCAGATAGCCACGCTTGGAAAAGCAGGATTTCCAAAGGAATTTAGGCTTAAGAGATGGACCAAAAGTGGCAGCAGCCTTCAGAGCCCACACACAGCTCTGCCCCTCTAAAGCATCTCCCTTCCCCCTCCTTTTGGGAAGCATCACAGGAGATGGGATAAGTAAATACCAGCCTAATATAGCTATTTACTAAAGCTCTTGGGGAAAGCCTAGCAAAATATGCTTTCATAAATAAACCAGAGCTAATTAAGAACCACTTGAAGAGCTAGCACAGGGGAAGGATGGGAGAAAATTACCATGGAACGTGTGTGTGGTTAGCAGAAGCATAATTCCAGCTGGAACGAGACACAAACCTGACTGGGAGCTGGATTGATCCATTCCTTCTCTTGCTGGGTGGTATCCCATTAAACAAATCATGCCAGGAAATTTGATTGGACTACCTGACAATAATAATGGCAGCAGAATAAGACCCTTCCTGAGTAACCTGCAGCTAAAAACGTGATAAATGTCTGCTAAGGTTAGAAAGAGGGACACTGCGTAATTACAAGGAAGATCAATCCTAATGCAGACGTCTGTTTTTCAAGTCCAAAGCAATGAATTGTATGTGAACTAGAAGGGGATTGGGATTCCCCTGGGGATGTATCCTGGGAAATGCTGTACCTTAACCTGACCTGGGATTCCTGGGGCACAGTTAGTGACAAAATCCCTCGTGGTGAGGGTGCTTTCTCCTCCCCGTGGGAACACATTGCTTCTCCTAGCAGGTTCGGCACAGAGGGACATCACAGAGCTTGGAGTGTATTCCTGAGGAGGGCTAACAATTCCAAAGTGGAATTTGTGCTCTGGCTGGGAAGCCTGAACAGACACAGCGCCTTCTCTGGGACCTGAGCTGTCCAGGGCCAGCTTCTCCTGGGGACTGGGCAGAGTCTCAGCAGCTGGGCTGGGGTTAGCCAGGCCTAGCCTTTTCTTCTGGTTTAGGGACAGGAGAGAGACCTGCAGGACTGAGAAAGGTCAGTTCTCTACTGCAGTTTATTTTCTCTATTACATTAAACAGAGTTTGGTTGTAGCCAGACCTGTGGCTGTTGGTTTGGGAAGTGAGAATTTAGGTAAGGACCAAGAAGCACAACTACTCAGTTACTGTAAATAAGACATTTACAGCAGTTTAGTGCCTCATGGTACGGGCAAGTGGACAACTGGGGTTTTTGAACCCCTAAATTTCTTGCCCTATCCACCTAATTGTCCAGGCAAAGAGCAGCTACCAGGCATTGTAGGATCTATGTACATGCACAGCAACAAAGCCTGTTCTTCTCGGAGCATTCCTTACACCTTTGGGCTGTGGAAGAGCAGCATGGGATGCTGCTGGAATGACCCAAGAGCTGTCAAAGTCCATGGATGAGACGGGCTGTCTGTCCATGTGCTGCAGGGCCATGTTTGATTCAAATATTGTCTATGGACATTTCCTTTAATCAGACAGGCTTGTATAAGTCTCTGGTTCTGAAAACCCATCTGTATTTTCTTCCCCAGTTTCAGTATGTCTAATCAGGTTTTCTTTGCACGTTCTGCAACTTTTGAATTCCAAGTTGCATGATTTCACCAGGACTGCCTAGGTGGCATTTCCAAGCAGCTGGTAGCAGAAGCAGTACACGGCACAAGGGAGCAAAACTAAACTCATATAATCTGTTGCCTTCCACAATCTGCTGTCTGAATTAATTTCACTGGCTGGCGGCAGGTGGAAGGAAGGTGAGAACATCAGGAAAGTTTTGTTAAATGGCAATCCTGAACTCTGTTTTCATTGTAAGGACCAGGTTTTGGATCTGCCCATTGAGTCTGCAGCCAGTGCTGTGCCCTGGGGACATGAGAGGCCAGTCTGATTCCATTTGCCTTTGGGGTTTGAGGGGTGGGCATGCTACAAAGGCAAGGTTATTTTAGGTTTCAGCCCCCTCATGCAAAGGTTGTTTTGTACCTCAGAACTTCCTGACGACTTAACCAATTTTTTTTTTGTTTTGATTTGGTTTTTTTCCCTTTACCATATGAGCTTTCAAAATGGACTCCACAATTAAGTGCCATACACATCACTTGTCCTGAACGTTACCCTTTTATAGCTCCCAGAAGCGAAATACCTTCTGACCATGTGTATTTGCACACAATAAAAGGTCACAGCCATCTCTGAACAGCTCTGCAGGCCTGAAGCACTTGGAACTGTGTTCACTCACTGCTGCCCAATTCCCTGCCATGGCAGCAGCCCCCTGACTGAGCTCCCTTGCAATGCACCTCTGCCATTGCTATGGAGAAGGATGTGCTTTGAAAAGCTGAATTTACTCCCAGTTTCAGGGACATGCAGGGAATTGGGAGTCTGTGTTGTCCCTTCACCGTGTTTCTTTACCCTGCAGTGAGCGCAGAGACTTGATTTATCCTGAAAGGTGCTTGAGCCTGGCCTGTGGTAATTAGCTTTAGGTAGATTTTTAAATGACATCATATCTGGCTACTTCTGTTTTTCCTGTATTTCTGAGGCATCTTTATTACTCATTGTGCTGAATCTGTGATTCGTAGTTTCTATATTTAGGGATTTAGAGTCTCCCTTTACTGGAACAAGTGTTGATTTCACTGTTTAGTCCAAGGCAGAGAAACTTCTAGGACATGTTGTCACCCCTTGCTCCTGGAACCTCACTGCTCACGTCATGAGCTGATCTGTTGGCAATCCCCCCTTCCTCTGTATGCATCATTTACACAGCAAATCTTTGTGTCACGTGCAAATCTCTGTGGGTTTTTTTGGGTTTTTTAATAAGCCTGGTTTTCTCCTTCCACTGACAAATTTGTAATCCACTGCATTGCTTCAGCCTCAGACCACTTCAGATTCTTGATAGCCTAATATAGGGAGTATTAATGTGGCATAGAACCTCGGATAAATTGTGGAGTTTATTTGGGGCTGGTAAGAAGCTTGTGTATTCCTTGGCAGCTTGGGTGGGGCTGAAGGAAGGTTGCTCTGAGCTCAGATTGTGTTTGCTCCAGTGCCTAGCACTGTGCATGTCCACAGGAGGCTTTGTTGTGTGGTTTCTGTCAATCTTTTCTAAGTGCAACTTATTTGACACATCTTAGGTAATTTTTAAACAATATTTCTTCTAATTTTCTCTTCTCTAGATTGTTTTACCTTTTTCTTTCTTTTCTGTGAAATGCACTATCTGCAACTGAGTGCAGTGTGTCAGCTCACAACAGGTGAGTGAAATAAATCTGCTAGACCTCCTGTGCTTCATAGAAAATATTCTGGACCCAATATTAATTGCTTATCCCTTTTGAAGGTAGCTCTGGTCTCTGTTCTTTCCTCCTCCAGTTCCATTTTTTATATAATCATTCCCATCAGCATTATTTTCAGGTTTTCTTGACATTTTTTTTCTCCTAAATGTAAGTGTGCTTGCTTAATTAGAATGGTGGGGCAGAATTTCAAAGATGTTCCCATTCATCCACAGTTCTACTGAAATGTAATTAAGTAACAAAGATTACAATGTCTCATGCATAAAAATTTTAATGACCCATATCCATAATAGTCATGCACTGTGAGTTAGGTGGGTTTGATATCTCTACTCCTTATTCTGACCTGTTCTCAGCTATTTTTAAATTCTTCAGGGTGAATTATTAGTGGGGATTATAGAATTTCAGAGGTTCTTGTTATGGGAATCTGCTTCTCAGACAGTTATTTCCTTTGCTTAATCAGAATTATTCTCTCTCCTGTGCCTGCCACCCTTCCCTGGCACATTAGAAGCACAGGAGAGGGGACTGATGGCCTCTGATAGTCAAACACAGCTCAGCACCCTCCAGTTCCCAGGGCAAAACACTGGCAAGTCCTTTATTAACTTTCATGGAAGTCACCACAGAGTGAGACCACTTTTCTCAGTTAATAGCAGGAAGACTATTTCTTTATGCTTACAGCTTGAACTATATCCTTCATTCGATTTTATCCAGGATTCCAATGAAGTCAGTTGAATTTAGAGTAGAATATTACAAGCTCAAGGATTTTTCTGGTTGATGGTTAATGTTATCAATAAATACCTCAACGAAATGCTGGCTTGTGCCGCTATAACTTAGTAATAATTTAAAAGAAGAAGTCTAACTTCTTTATGCTAAATGCAAAGGCTTGTTTGGGTGCTAAATGCAAACCATTCCCAGGCATGTTTCTGAGGCTTGCCTTTCCCCCGAGGTGCTGTGAGGATCGCTGAGGGCTGTGTGGCCTCTGGGCAGCGGAGTGAGCAGGGCGTGCCTGCCTTCCCCAGGAACGGGAAGATGCTGCTCTTGGGCAGCAGGACAGCCCGGATTCTCAGAGCTCCGGGGATGTGGCCGTGCTCCTTCGTGTGGCTGTGCAGCCCCCGGCAGCAGCGCCGGGAATTCCAGGCTCCCCAGGGAGCGTTTGGGCTGCTCAGAGCTCGCTGGGGAATGCTCTGTTTACGAGTTTCTCCCCCGGCCTTCTCAGCTCTGCCCTTTGGGAAGCTGGAGGTTTGTGAGGATCCTGCCTAGGCTGCTTTTTGGCAGAGGTTAATGGAATTAACTGCTCTGCTTTGTTTTGTAAATTAGGCTTCTATACATCGTCGTTTGCAAAGCTGTTTCTGTGCTTTCCTCTTCATTCCCCGCTGAAGAAAACAACGGCTTTGTCCTCAGGGAGAAGGAGCAAATGAATTTTTCACTCATCTTATTCCAATTATCTCTTTCAACTCAGTGACATTTAAAAAGTTCTGTTGTCTATAAATGCACTGCTAGGGTTTTCCATGCTGCATGTTAACCTGGGTAATGAAATGCTGCAGCAAATATGTGTTAACTGTGGTTCCATTACATTAAAAAAAAACAGAAAGAAATTATCTTTTCGTTTTTCATCAAGCATAAAAGACGCTCTGGGATAAATTGAGTTCCACATTGAAAAGGCAGAGTTCTAATTTTAATTCATGGCTAAGTAATCATGTTAAATGAAGATCAGTCAGCACAGTGCAAGCTACTTTTGAACAGAACTTTGCTGTAAATCACTTCTGTCCACTTGGTCGGGCAGATATTTAAGACTTCCCAAGGTGCACACACCACTAGAATAATCTACAGTAGCGTAGAAAACTTTTCCACTTACTTCTTCCAACCATGTTTCAAGGATTCATTGGTACCAGCCATCATTTCAGACCTATGGAGGCCAATAATTGACAGCATTAGTTTTCTTTGAGTCACTAACTTCACCTTTATTCTAACAGGAAATGAAAAGGGGAAGAATATTTCCTAGTGGTTAAGAAATATGGGAAAGTACTACTTTTTCTGCTCTTCAGAGTAATCTGATTCCATTTTTCAGTGAGGCAGCTATGTTAGGGACTGGATGTTGTCAGTCTCAAAAACCAGTTTGTTAAATGGTCTTTTTTGTAACTTTTTTGTTTGTTCTCTGTGAAGCCCAAGAAGCTGGCTTAGATGAGATTAAGACGTGCTATAATTACTTCTATAATGCATCATCCTACAGCAAATTGTGCTTGAATTCACAAAGTGAAGAGTCCTCTTTCATACAAGCATTGTTTGCAAGTGTTCTATGCCTACAGGATAAAGTTCTTTCTCTTGCTCTCTAACAAATTATGAGAGTGCTGAGGAGCCCAAGATGGATTTGAGTGCACCTGAATAATGTGGTGTATTCATGGCAACAGTGAGCCAAGAAAATGCTGGAATAGTCTCAGTTATTTCAGTGGTCTTGGCAAAGACAACAAAGGTATTAATTGTCAGAATGATGGCTTAGGAAATGACTGGATAAACTCTGCAAAACTGGACCTGTGTTCCTAAAAGTTTCTCTGCAGGGATGAGCTGTCAGCATTCAGTGGCACATCCGCAGGGACACCTTCCCCTCCACTGTCCCAGGCTGCTCCCAGCCCCAGTGTCCAGCCTGGCCTTGGGCACTGCCAGGGGTCCAGGGGCAGCCCCAGCTCCTCTGGGCACCCTGTGCCAGGGCCTGCCCACCCTCCCAGGGAAGGATTTCTTCCCACCTTTTGAGGAGCTGAGCAAGGACCAGGGCCTAGAGCATTGCCAGAAGGCAAATCTTGGAACTATTCAGTGTCCTTGAGAAGCACCAAAGAGAAGCTGCAAAGATAGTTTGTCTGAGCAGGTGCTGATAATAAAGAAATTGCTTATTTGCTGACAAGTGTAGATGGCAGTTCTGCTTATAAAGATACTCTTACTTAAGTTTTTGAATGATTACCAATTGATTTGCAGAACTGGAGCTGCTGCCATTTGGTTCCTCTTTTCATTTATCACACAGATTAATTTCTGACCATTTGTATCTGTGAAGAGTGTGGTCTTCTGGCCCGAAACCACAAAGACATCCATTTTAGATCTTACAAGTATGATATCTGTTCTGAGCATTTACATGAAACAATGAGATAAAGAACTGAAAATAGAAAAGTGACAGATTTCTAGAACTTGAAGAGCTTTTTTCAAATCGGCTATTTATGGAATATGGCCAAATGTTCTTTTCCTGCCATCTTGCTAAGCTGTGTCACATTCCTGGGAGCCTGAGGTCTGTCATCACTGCACATTGCTGCGTTGGAATATTTTTGCCTGGTGGGCACACAGGGCCTTTCTGTCCTGGAGCCTCCTGCTGAGGGATAAACCTGAGCAGGGTGGAGATGCTTGGAAAGCAGCAGGTGGGACTTGCTAAGAACCACAGGGAGCTGCTGTAGAGGTGGAGGCCTGCCCAGGACCGAGGGTATTTCTGTCTCTCTGGGTGGAGCTGAGTCCTTCTCCAGATGGGGTTCTGCACCTCCTTTCACCTAATGTGAGGTGCTTGGCTGAGCCAAAGGAAGGGACTGATCCAGCCTAGCAGGAACTTGTTACGAAATTTTAAGAGCAGAAAAATTCCTTTTCGAGTGAATCACAGCCCTGTGTGGAACCCCAGGTCCTGCTCAGTGTGCTCAGTACCAGCTCTAGCAAGGGAGGGAGAGAAAACCCAGTAATTAGGTCACTTTAAAGTGTTTGTGAAACTGCAGCCTGGAGTGGAAAAGATCAGTAAATTCTCCTCCTTGATAAGAGTTTCTCTCATTATCTACTCTGCTAATTGTCCTGAAGGCCTTGCAGACAGCACATAAACTTCTGTTTGCCTTGTGTCAGCAGCAGGGTCTGGCTGAAGGCTCAGCCCTCGTTCCCTGGAGCTTCCCCGATGCTCTGAACACCCTGGCACTGCCCATTCCCACCTTTCTCCTCGCTTCCCTGCCCTGGCAGCTCCCCTGTTGCTCCTCAGGATTTTTTCAACAGCCTGTAATTTCAACACTCTGCCCAAGGGTACGTGGGTACTTTCTGTTGTGCTGAAAATGAAACATTTCATCAGCTGGGTGAAACAAACCGAGTGAGTTGCAAAAGAGAGTGGGTAACTGCAGGGATAAGACACTGTGTTGGTTAAAACTTTAAATCAGAGCTCTACCTGCTTTGAAAAGGACAGATTTAATGAAAAACACCACAGCAAAGCCACCCAACAGTGTCTCTCTCGAGCTGCCTATCTCAGGCACTGCCTGAGCTGATTTTCTAAGAAATGTTTCTAGAACAGTGTCCCAGGCTCAGGGACAATAGCTAAATGATCTGTCTTCATCTCTTCCTAGAGCAAAGAGGGTTATCATTAGCCAAGAGAAGTGAGGGGAAGCTTTTTCTTCTTTATAACAACTTACAACACGTTTGAAGGAGACATGAGCCCTGACTAACTCTGGATGTGGGGAAATTCTTCACAACAAATACTTTGCTCTCTACTCTATTGCTGATCTTGCAGTGTTGGGAGGGTGGATTCTAACGCCAAATCATTAACATTTGCATTTGGATTATTGTATTCAGTATTGATGATCAATAAAATAATTGCTCTGTCTTGATGTTTAATTCCAGATCTCAAAAAAAGGGATGTTATTTGATTAGTGTTACCTGGGTGAGTCATGTGGGAGGACTCAAGTTTCCTGACTGCTCAAGGAGAGAGTCACTTTGGCTTGCATACAGATGGAAAATGCTTTCAAAGTGTAAGTGTGTGACTCAGGCCAGGAAAGCATTATCACTCATAAATGTATGGGAAGCTGACAGAAGAGGGGCTGGTAATAAGGAATCAATTTGAAGCGGCTGTTCTGGAAAATCTGCACCATTTGGGCAATAATGCAGGCTGTGTCCGTGTGCAGAGCTCCTGCACAGGGGGTTTGTTCCTGCCTCTGCAAGCAGGATGCATTTCCATTGCAGTGTTGGCAGGGATCACATCCTTTGAGCTAATCTTCACATTATGCATCCTTGAATTTGTGTTTGTGTGAGGCAATATAGGCCTCACAAGCATTTTTCTGAGCAAAACTCTCCCTCTGATTTTTTTTTTTTTTTAACTTAATGATTTGGCTTGCTCAGAGGCTCTGGACGTGGGGCCTTTGTGTAGCTGTGTGATAGAACTGTCATTATTCCTTTCTGCTTTAAAGGGAGCACTGCACCATTCCTTTTTACATTCCAAGTAATTTTTAAAGCATAAAAAATAGCTGGGTTACAGTCATCCCGGCATTTTGAAAGGGCTTTGTTTTCACATAGAAATTGCTTCGTGTTCTACTCGTGCTTCCCTGAGCAGTCATGTTGGGTCACTGATTGTGTGTTCCAAAGATCCTCTGCTCCTGATTAGCAACAAGTGTAATGGATTCCAGCTCTTCTGGAGTTGAACTTTGGAGCTGCTTCTCTTTTATTTCCCTCAAGGTGTCTGGAGGATCCAGTCACACCGAGGGAGTGCTGCTGCCTCATGGGCTGGGCATTAATGCAGATATTTTAAAAAGTCTTCTGAAGACGTTGGCAGAATTCTCATATTGCCAAATGAAATACAAACGGAGGTTTAATTGCTGAATCCAGGTCTCGTCTGCATTATAAAGCTTTTTCTTTGCTCTTAAGAGAAGTACTGGCATAGCATACTAAATTAACATTTCTCCTGGAAGCCACAGTCTGCAAGTAGAGCTGCTCAAAAACTGGCTTGTAGAAGTTAACAGGAAAATGTTCAGAAGCTTTGCAGCAGAAGGTTTTATTCTGAGCTGCCCAACATGCCTGGGCAGGAAATGGATGCCCTGCCTGCCATGCCTTCAGTGCAGCCTCCCACCCGTGGGGGATTTCTTGTGCCAGGGCTGTGTTTAAGGCACCATCAGGAGCAGTGCTGAGGTCTCCATCTCCTGCCTGCTGGGGCCCTGGCAGCTCAGCTGGCCGAGGAGAGCAGTGCAGGCAGGGCAGGTGCTCACACAGAGCTCAGTGCTACCACGGACAGGAGGTTTTCTCCAGGGCTGAGCTCACAGCTCAGCTTAAAACCAGCCTAAATCACTTTGGTTCATTTCTCCTAAGGGCCTCTTTAAGGAAATAGTGATTGAGGTGGAGATGGTGGCTGTGCAGGGTTGGTTTTGGAAAGAGTGGGTGTATAACTTGTGTTCTGCACTCTCGGTTTTTAGAACAGATTTAAAGATCCATTTGTAATTTCTTTTTCCTTTGCAGTGTGTGCAGGACACAGCATGCACTTTTGTTTAGATTTATAAAACTGCAGGGCTCTAGTGAGTCTCTAAGGCTTCTGTGCCTGATCTAGATGAAAGCAGTGCCCTTCCAAAGGAGAAGCTGCTGCAAGGCAGAAGCAGAAAACACCCACCGTGGCTGTGTTTCAGTGCAGCATTTCACACTCTGGGTTCAGCTGCAGTCATCTGCTTCTAAGTCCCTGATGTTTGCAGAAGTGCATGGATTCCCCTCTTCATTATCCTGCTTTTCCACTTCAATCCCTGCTCCCTCCCCACGCTCTGAACCGTGTCCTTTCCTTCCCTTTCCTTGCTCCTGGGGCCGTGCTGTACAAAGCCAGAGCTCGCTCTGAGCTCCTGGGCTTTGTGTGGGTTGATGGGGAAGCTTTGAGGGGAGAAGGGAAAGAGCTGCCCCTGACCAGGGCACGGGCTGTGGAGGGAGAGAGGCGCTGAGAGATGGAGCAGAGCTTCCAGGGGGTGTGGAACACCCCGGCCATCTCCTTGTTCAGCCTTTCCTGGGGGCACCGCTCCCATCCAGGCTTCCCTTTGCTTGGGAGCAGGGGAGGCCTTCCCCCTTCCCTGCCTGGCCACTTTCCAATGTGTTTGTGTGAGGTGTCTGTCACTGTGTCAGCTGTCCAGCAGCCGTGGCAGGGCTCAGGGCTGCAGGGGAGCAGCAATGGCGAAAGGAAAACAATGTGTCTATTTTAAACTTGAAAAGCAGCTTGGATTTGGATAATTACACTGTTCAGGCAGAAAAGAGCGCCGCTCCAGGAATCAATTTTACCTTGAAACAGCAAAGTGACTTGGAGGAAGTTGTTAGTGGAATGGCTGCAGCTAACTTTGTCACAGAACCATGTCAGAAAATGTTCAATTCCAGTATTGAAAGAATTACCCATGGGTGCCCAGTTCTGTTAACCTTTGAAAATCCCAGGTGAGACAGGTGGGACTGAGAGTCCAGAGAGCTGGATTTTATTCTCTATCTGTGCCAATTTTGGTTTTACACTTTACAAGCCAGCCTCTCCACGGATATAATTTTAATAGGTTTCTAGATCTTTTAATTAAGAACTAGTTGTAAAGCTCTCCCAGCTGTTATTTGAATCCTACATAAAGTTTCAATAGCTTGGTGAGGTATGAATTTTCTTTTAAAAGCTCTCCCTAACCCTTTGTCCAGTGTAATTGACCCAGTACTTGTCCATTTGCCTATTACTTTGGTCCTTTATTATTGCTCCTACCTGCCAGTCCACATTGCATGGATTTTATCTGTACTGGTCCTTGTGGTCAAGGCTTCTTGATAGGAAGCTGTGTCATTTGTGCTGTCTTTTGTTCTTTTGATGCTGGTGAGGTTTCAAAGCATTAGAATGTATATTATAGTGATTAGGTTTTTATTTTATCCATGGACTGCTTTTGAATTGCTGGGTGAATTAGGGCTGGTCCCAGTGAGTTCTTACCGTTTACTATTTCACTTTATTCTGCAACAAAATGTCAGTTCATTTTTGGTCACTTTTTCAGCTGCATCACCCTTTCATCTGTGGCAACCTCCCAGCGATTTTCTGTACTAGATGTGCAAAAAGATCCATCTGGTTTTTGTGCAGTCCCTGTGTTTTCTGTGGATAGTCCAGCCCGGTCCCTCAGACTTTGGCAGCCCTCCTGCTCCTGATGTAATGATGAAGAAGGTGTGCTCAGGATTATTGTCATGAAAAGTCTTTAGGGGCCTGTCACACTGTGTTTTTTACAGCTGTCCTGCTGTGGTTTATATTCCTTTCTGTTCCATGCCTGTGCCGTGCTGGTTTTTGCTGCTGACACCCTCCCCTCAGCTGCCTTTTCAGCACAATGGCTGTTTTGCTGGGAGCCTTTCAGCAGGGCTCTTTGAGGTGAGAGGTACATGCTCACCTTTTAGTGTGCTGTGCTTCCATAACCTTCCCATACTTGCCAATGCTTAACATTTGAAATTTTGTTCGTTTTAACAAGTTTTCACTTGTAGTTACATCACCTTTTTCAAATCAAGTGGATATATTTTTTTAAAACTGTGATTTAATTTAGAGAAATTGGATCTTACTATAACTGGGTCTCTCTTACAGACTGCCTTTTTGGTAGTGATATTCTTGATGAGGACTTTGACACTGCTGTGCCTGTGTCACAGGATGGCTTTTTTTGCTGGGTCCCCTATCTGGTCCCTCCCTGAAGTGCAATCTGCAGATCAGATTTGTCACACAGCATGTCTGAAGTTACTCAACCCTGCCATTACTGCTGTTTTCCTGAGCTAGCAATCATTTCAGTTTCTCTGGGCACAACAGAATTGCTCTTCTCAAATGAAAAAGATTAGGTTGTCCTTAATAATATATTTTTCCTGTATTTGAGCATGGACTCAGAGTTTTGGAGAGATTCTGTTTTACTCACTGGTACATTTCACCAAGCTCTGATACAATTCTGAGATATTTGTGATAGGATATCTTGACATGATTCCTGTATTGACATGAGTTATTGCATTTCTGTATCCTTTTTTAACCTTTATCTCCTTTTTAACCTTCTCAGCATTTGTATAGAAACACACACATATTTGGTAAGGGTTTTTTTGCCTTTTGCCTCTTTTGGAAAACACAGCTTCACCTTGTCTTTGGCCAATGCACTTTCTACCCTTGGGCCTGTGGACAGATGAGAAAAAGGAGACAAAGTCTCCCCACGTGTGTCTCTGTCTGTGGAGGTTCTCAGCTTCTTTTGCAAGTGTGAGTACTCAGGTGAGTTTTGCAGGCGTGATGAGTGGCTGTGCTTTATTATGGATTTGTGTCATGGGAGTGGGTGACTCCAATTAATGGACTTAAATCTGCTCCTGAGCCAGTGTTAGTTAATATTTTGTGATGGATTTGAAGCTCAGCTGCAGATGCTGAGGCTGAACATTTGCCTTGAAACTCGTGAAAGACCTTGGCCCTTGCAGGGAGTGCTGCTTGTTGACAGCATTTGATAAATTTTTCGGTGCTATTCCACTTTAGAAATACAAGTGATACAAGGACAAGTGGCAACTGCAGCATTTTTAGCGAGGAAAGAGAGTGCTTCACTGGCTGCTGAAGGATAAGCCCTGAACAATTAGGGTGAAATGTTTTTCCATGCTGCTTTGCTCTGGAAGCTTGTCCCAATCACTTCCCAAAATAATGGCAACCGTTACTGTCAATAGTGGATCATGGAGAGAATAATGCAAGCAAATCTTTGGTCTTGATTTTGCAGTGAGATGCCTGAAGCTGTATAATAAATGGGATTTTGAGCAACAGCAGATTTTGGACTCCCATGTCAGTCACATCCCCTCCTTTTCTCTCCACCAGATGCAGGTTTACCAGTATGTAACATTTTATGTGCAAGCAGAGAACAGCTGATTTATTACAGAAATGAGAGAATATTAAACCTTCCACAGGGCTGTAAGGACAGCCTTAGCACAAAGACACCTAATCCTGATCTGATAAAAGCAGGCAATGAACTCACAATATTCCATATTGCATTAAAATTTCTGTAACCTGGTTGCAAACGGTTTTTCATTTAAATTTTGTTTGCTTGCGTTTATTACAGAAAGCAGAAATAACCCCTGCTCTGATAGCACCTGCAAGATAGATATTGCTCTATTTCTTTGTAAATAAAGGCCTGCATTTTATTACTGTGAAAATTGCTGTATTTCTGCCTTTGCCCATCAGGCAATTTTCTGAAGCTTCTCTCAAAAGGTGATGAGAAGCTTTGTGTGCTGGGAGGGTATGCCTTTTCTGAATATACATCTGCAGATCATGAAGGACATTGGGAATGAAAACACTGCATGGAACTGTGAAGGGAAAACATACATGAACATTGTTCAAACCAGAGCTCAGCTTCTAAACCCCTGTGCTAGCCACCTGAAGGGAAATTACCAATGGAAACATGAACCTTTAAAAAAAACACCACCCTAATGAAGTAGTCATGTAAATGTGACTTGAAGAACACCCATCACCTCATTCAGTTTGATGGAATGAAGCAGGACTGTTGATGCCACTAGGATGATACTGTGCCTCATTTGTGGATTTGTGTGAGTGGGTGACAGCAGACTGTCATAATTTAGGGTTTAGGACAAAATCATGGATTTGTTACCATGAAGGTCAGTGTGGCTGCCAGTTCTTCCCCCTTCACCAGTAACAATCTTCTGGAATAGCAGTGACTGTGCTCAGGGTTTGTGTATTTTTATGTGGAACACAATCCAAATAATAGAATCCTTCTTGGATTATAGTGCCAGGAAAATATCTGGGGATAACCATTTAAGGGCATTTAATTATTGTGGTTAATAAGCAGTGCCTCCTGGGATGTGTAGGAAATATAAGAATATGTTTACTTAGCCTGTGTTAACCTGTGGTGTGTTTATTTGTGGGATAAAGAGGCCAATTGTCTTTTTAGGGAAAAATAGCTCAGATAAAACAGTATTAGTTTGCATAAGGTGGTGTTTTAATAAGATAAACAAAAAGTGCGACAGATTTCATGCATGTTTTATAACCAAATATTCTCATAATGTTATTTTTTGTCTCTTTTTGGTATGCTATGGAGGCATTCATGCATGGAATGTTAGAATAGCAGAAATTACTTGAAGCAACTGTGCCTTTATTTGAGCATTTGCTATGCTTGTAAACTGGGATGCTGTTTGTGTCTCGTATTACATGCACTTCCATTTGCCAGCCACAAACAAATGGATTTTCATGTTTGCAATTTGCACACTTTTGCCTTGTACATTAATAAGACCCTCATCAAATTTAATTCTACACCCATTACTGAATGGCAGTTTTTTGCATAAGTCGTCTTGATTTTTATGTTCATCTCCCTGCTTTCTGAGGGGAAAGTGCAAGAACTGCACTGCATTCTGCCTGCGGAATGGTAGCTTTGTGCTAAACCCCACGAGATCAATCCAGTGTGTGTGGCTGCAGAGAGCAGCTGATCTGTACACCCTGCAGAGCCTTCGCTTTGTACTCTGTCTGGCCTAATAGAAGTTTGTCCTGATGTAAACTGGCATTCAGCATAATTAAATCAGAAACCAACAAGATCAAGGATAGCACTACGGGAGCTACCTGAGCTCGCCACAGAGAGCATTCCCAACCCCTGCTGGGAAGGCCAGATGTGTCTCCTGGGACATGGGACGGCAGGTGCTTGAAATCTGCTGTTTGTCAGTCTCCTGATTGGCCTGGCCAGGGGCCCTGCTGACTGGGGGGTGGTAACCACTGCTGGCTTTGGGCTTTCAAGTAGCACCAGCCCAGGAAATACTTTCTTTCTAGAGCAGCTCTACCACAGCAGCTAAGCACTGCTGTCTGCCAGGGTAAAGAAGTGCACGTTGACAGAATTTATTGGGCTCAGGCAGCCTTTGCTGGTGTTCATCATGAGAGGCTGTTTAGGGAGCTGAACTCTGCTGAAGTGAAAAGGGAGCTGCTCCTCTGTGCTAGGAACTGTCTGGAGACAGCAAACAGAGAAGGAGTGAGGTGTCAATTTTCCACATGGCTAAAGGTTAACAGCAGGGAGCCCTCAGCTATTCAGGTTGGATTCATGTGTTACAAGTGGAGGTCTCTGTGAAAGGGGAAATGGCAAAAGGTGTAGGTAATACAAATTGTTTGGGTCAGTCAAATCTAGGAATGCACCAGGGCCTTCTGGAACTCTGCAAAGCTACACGAACAAACACCAGCATACCAAGCAAAATCCACTCACAAATGGGAGGTAGTGCCTGTTGGCAATGGTGGGAATGGTTTTAACTATAGACATCCGCTGTTAGGATTTAACAAAGTGTTAGCAGTGAAAAAAGAGTATGTTGTGTCCTTCTGGCTTGTTAAGAGTACATTATTAATGCCTTTATTTTGCATTTTATTCGTGAGTCTGTGGTCAATTCTAATTACCTATTATCAAAGAAGATTAGCTGAAACAGGGTTTGGAGTTTGCTGAGGAAAATGTTTAGGAGCATTTGATTCAAGGGACAGGGAATTGATTTTTAAATGGCTTATTAAAATATTGTTATTCGCAGTCCATAATTCATCAGTAGAACTTGCTGCCAGACCTCAATGATGTTAAGGTTTTAGTGGAAATTCTGTATGAAAAGATTTCATTTCTAAGTGTATAATGAGAACATTTAAAGTATGTTATTTGAAGTATAATACGTGATCCACATTCCTGCATGGAAATGTTAAGGGCTAAGGCATCATTTTCTAACTATTGTAAGGTGTCTTTTTTCTTTTTTCTAAGTATTTGTTTCCACTTGTTATACAGAGATTACTCCCAATTAGAAAGCCTGCTAGGCATGTCTGATATGACATTTCCTACTGTGATTGTGATATCCTTGCTTCAGGAGAAAGCACAAGCAGTTCAATGCCCTGTGCATGGATTCCTTCCTTTGTCAGGTGTAGCAATTGTCTGTGCTTATGCAAATGCATCTTTGCAGTCAAGGTAGGTTATTGTATCATGTATCATCATGATCTGAGCTTTTTAAACACAGGCACAATGGAATGAGGACTGTTTTCCTGTTGGCATCCATTCTGCCTTGATTCTGAGTTTCTCCAGGGCCACCTCTCATTAGTATTCCAACTCCTTTCTGGTGCTAATGGGGTCACCAGAAGTTGGGTTAGAATTTTCAACCTGTAAAACACAATTTATGCCTCACATGCCATGATGGGGAAAAGCAGCCTTTGGCAGTTCCACCCCATGTGGGCACAGAGCAGAACTCTCCTGAGCTGCTGCTGCTGCTGCTGTGAGGATGTGGGGGAGCACGTTCCTTGCTGGGCACACATCTTTCATTTCCACGTGTGTTATTAGTGGTGCAGGGCGGTGCTGATGTGCTCCTTTCCAGGTGGATCAGTGCTGATTTTCATTTCAGCTGGATCTCATCAGTTTATCACAGACAGATGGGTCAGTGCTCCTTGCTGGTGCTCATATAAACACTGGGATAAAAGTGGGCTGTGTTTTAAGGCTGGGGGTTTTTGCAATGGTTAATCACCACAGCATCAATATGCTTTTGCTAAGTCATGCTGGGAAGGACAAATAGGGTTAGCAGTGAAACTGAATTTTGTCTGCACTATGAATACAGAGTTATTATTTCCACTGGCATCAATTAAAAAGCTTATTAATAATAGATTTTAAAATGAGAAGTATAAAATCTGATTTTAGTCCCTATCTCAATTTTCAGAAAGTTCTCCTCTGAATAGACATTCCCAATAATAATTTCCCACTCTTGTGACTGTACATAAATCTCTGAGCAATCAGATTAGGAGCCACTTCAGGAAAAACAGCCATAATTCACCAAGTGGAATAAGTCTTTTAAAACTAGCAAAATGCAACCCTCTATTTCTTATGGCAGGGATGATTGCTGGTATGAATCTCATGAGAGTTCTGGTTTGTTGATGTTGTTGGAGGTGATACAAAGCTTTTCCATGCCTTGTGTTTCCCTGAAGTTCTGTAGGGCCACCATCATCAGTTTTGTATTTGACACAGTGGGAGGAGAGCCTGCCAAGGCACAGCAGGCTGCGTGCTGATTATAAGCACTGAGTAATTGTGTTTTATGGCCCGACAGGCTGGAGGTTTCAAGCAACATTTGTGAAAGTGTGCTGTTATGAGCTTGAGGTTATATTTTCGTTTAGGAAATTCTGTGCCTTTCTAAATTCCCCTTGCTGCTGCAGAATGTTGTGCTCTCTCTTCACCTGACTCATGTCTCCCACCCAGCTTCCACTTCCTTGGTGAGTAAGAGAACAATCAGTAAAATGAGGGCTGTGGGAGGCTGAGCAGCTGCTCCCAGGGCTGCCATGGCCTGAAGGGACCCCCCAGCAGGTGGCTGCTCTGTGTTAATGGCATTAATAATGCCTTGCGAGGTGTTTCCAGATGCCTGATGCAAGGTGCTTCAACTTTTTTGGTACCTTAAGGAGTGACATTTATTTCTAATTAGAACTAATTAATTCTATTGTTGAAGCAGTTGAGGAGAAATTATATAATCTTTAATTTATTAATTGATAGATAACTGACTTGATGAGCCGTTTATTTCCAGTTTGGAATTACTGGAAAATTAAGGGGTTTTTTCCACAGTTGATAGTAAAACTCCAAATAAGGAAAATACTTTAAAGACTGATGGCTTTGATTTCTGCATTCACCAGGCAAAGCAATAAAAGAGATGTAGAATGCTATAGAGGGTATGATTTAGAAGAAATCTTTATGTCCCTATGCGCTAACCTGTGAGAGCGTAACCAAAACGAAGGTTAGCAAAGTTCCCAACAGATACTTGGTGGTTTTTGGCCTCCTTTGGTTTGGGAGGAGTGTGGGCCTGCCTCAGCAGCAGCACACTGCAGCACTGGGTGCACTGCCTGCCTCCTCTGCCAGCCCTGCCCACTGGAGCAGGAAACACAAGGCTTACAGAATCCATGGCTGACAGGCAGCAGCCTGCAAAACCCAGGAAAACACAGCCCTCTGACACTGGGTGTTGGCTCAAGGCTCTTTTCCCTGAGGAGAATTTGGGACAAGGCACAAAGAGTATTATTATCTGTTTCTCACCCACAGGTCAAGGTGGCCTGAACTCCGTGGCCCTGATGTGTAGGAGATGTGAAGAATCAATGGTGCCACCTTCCTTTCCACTGCAGAGTGGCCTCGGCCTGCTGGCTCTCTTGTACAGTTCTGCTGTGAGATAGCAACTAATGGCTATTACTTAATCAGTCTGTTTGAAACACAGAATGCAGAGAGGGCTGTTCATGATGAAATCATCCTTCTCTGCAGCGCTGCCTCACCTTACACCTTATGCAGCCTTTAAACTGTAGAAATCTTAAACAAAGCGATTGTGTGAGTGGAATAAGGGACCCAGTTTGGCAGGAACAATGCTGCACATGTGCTCAGTGTGATGCATGGCTGTGGGTGCAGGTGAAGTGCAGCTCTCTGAGTTCCTGTCCTGCAGCCAGGCCCTGACGTTCGGAGCAGGGGGGCTGCTGTGGGAAGGGCACGCTCCGTGCTGAGAGGGGAAGGCTGTGCTGGAAAGCTGCCGCTGGGCACAGTGGATTTGCTGCAGTCACCACAAGCCAAGCTTATTTAGTGAGGAAATTGTTAAATGCTGAGGCCTCTTGTCAGCATGACACCACTGTCCTACTTTCCTGCCAGTGATTTACAAACTGCAGCGTACGGGAGCCTGGTGTGGAATTGAGCTCACCTTTGGGAATGCTGTGCTGTGTCAATGATGTATGAAGGGTAAACTTTCTGAAACACCCTCGTGACTTTATGGTGACCAAACTCCCAAAGTCCTCGGGCCACTGGGTTCTCACTAAGCTTTGTCTTGGGATTTTGTTGGACACCCTTGGAAAACTCAGCTTTTGTCTTGAGTTTCAGTGCACCAGTCTGAGTCAAAGGGGAGCATGAAGGTACAAGAGGGATCTCCTGCTTTTTAATAGCAATAGGGTTTTCTGCTGTATTCATGTGGGTGGTAGGAGCAGAGATCCAAATGTGCTGCCCTAGCCATCCCTCCAGACTTTATTCGTCTTGTCCACTGACAAGAAATTCAGGCTTTGAAAGACAGTCAGGTGTTGCCTACTCAGTGTGACTTCTTGGGAGCTTACTGAACTGGCCCCTGTCAATCCAGGGTATTTCTTTGTTACCAAAGCAGAAAACATCTCTGGTGCATTTACTTCAACTAGAGAAAAAAAATTGTTAAGTCTCTTGAAATAAATTTTTGCATTAGAGCTGGGAGAAATGACATGGGGACTCAGGAAAAGCTCTTTAACTTATGCTAAACATTTGCTGCTTTGCTGTATTTTACTCCAGTCTCAACTCTGCAAGCCTGAAGGCTGCAAGCCTGAAACTAAACTCTGAAATTATTAAAGTGTAAAATAAAGTGAAGGTTAATGGTCACTGGCTTCTTTCCCACAGGCTCTGCAAGCTTTGATGTGCAGAACACTAACAGAATAGGAAAGCATAAGGCAGTTATATATTGTTGTTCTTGCAGTCAGTGTTAGTGCTGTCAGGCCAAACAACACTTCCTAAAAAATAACACACCTGCACTGACAGCTATCCTGGGAAAGCTGCTCTTGGAGACCCTGGCACAGGCACTGCTCAGTCCATGACACACTCTCAAACAGGATGAAACCAGCAGCAGGGCCATGTGCAGCGATTCTTCACTCCCTGTGCTGCTTCAGAGAATGCAGAGGTGCTGGCTGGGGGTGTCAGAGTGCACTGAACTGAACACCCTTGCAGCAGGGTTCTGCCAGGACCCTTTTGCAAACTGCAAGAGGAGCTTGAATGAATTTGCCACCTGGGAAGGAAAATGTGACTTTAGGCAGCAGCTTCTTTTGGGCATTTTGGGAGGAGGCTCATTGGACAGGTGAATGTAAAGCAGATGAGACCTAATGAGTGACCTTTTCCAGAAGGATGCAGGAATTTCCAGCTTACTGGAGACTTGCAGTGCTGCTTGGAAAAGGTGCACAGGTCAGCCTAGTGAAGGTATTTGACTGGAGGTTCTGAGTCAGGGGTAGGAATCAGAGAATCATGGAATGGGTTTGGTTGGAAAGGCCTTGAAGACCCTCTCTTTCCTCCCCCCCTGCCATGGGCAGGGACACCTCCCACTGAACCAGGCTGCTCACAGCCCTGTCCAGCCTGGCCTCGAACCAGATGATCACTGCAGAGTACTGTCAGAAATGATCTGAGGGAATGACCAACTGCTCCAGGAGGGGAGGGAACTGATTCAGACACAGTCAGAGCTGAAACTGAACTGAAGGTGATGGAGTTTCAGGTGTCTGTCCACATGCTTTGCAATTATTGGCTAAATGAGCTCTGTAATTATCACAGTGGTTTCTACAATGTGTAACAGAAATAGGGAGGGGCTGTGTTTTCAAGTGGTTTTGACTGGTTGGCTTTGAGGCATTCCTTTGTTCCAGGCTGTTTTCCTGCCCGTTTAATGCCCAAACACCCTCTCAGGTTTGCACACCCCCTCTTCCTCTCGCTGGCATTAGCATGCAGCACCACTGCAGTGTGGTAGCAATGCTCCATAGCAGGTGCATTTCCACTGCATTTCAGTCCTGCTCCATCCACTGCCCAGCACAGGTTTCCCTCACCTCCTGCACTTCATTGGTCACTATTCCCCTTCAAAGCTGTTTATTCATTCGGCAACATTTGACTTACAGATTTATGTTGGAAAGAGCATGTGACAGTCTCTGTGTTTTCTTTGTGTCAGGGATGCAGAGAAGTGCAAGAGGAAGCATTAAATTATATAAAATAGGCATTAAATTGAAAGAAGGTGCAGGTAAGGGGCACAGGCTACAGATATTCAGAGGGAATACCTTAAAAAAGGAGTGTTTTATTTGAAGCCTTTTAAAAAGGGGAAGACTCCTTGTTCCGGGGTGTAGATTGTAAATCTTTGATTAAATCCTGAACCAGCCCAATTAAATAGACACGAAGTGTTCTGTGGTGCTGAGGAAGAGGGATCATGGGTTATCCAGCTGCAGTTCTAAGAGCCTGTATAACCATGCATTTTAATGAATCCCAGGGAATGCTGGCTGTCCACTGCAGCATCCCTGCCTGCAGAACTGTCCTGTCCCTACACACAGCACTTCTATTTGTGCAGGCCTTTCTAAGTATACCTAAAAAATCAGTTTGGGAGAGATTAGTTAATAATTATGCTAGTGTGGAACTAACCTTAGGCAAATCTGCTTCCTTTTTGAATTACAGGGAAGTGTCTTGTGTGACATACCCATATAGTGAGCCCATAAAGCATTGATACCAAAAATCCAATTCTCTGTAGCTAACCAGCATCCTGTTACAGCTGGGACATGGTTTCAGATAGCTTCTGTTTTCTCATGCATAATAATTCTGGAACATTATGTTAATTTTCTCTAAAAGTTGATGGGATAGGGTTCCTGCAGAGGGTACAAATATTCCAGACTGCTTTATTTTATTTTTTTTTTCATAGTGTTTGAGGATGAATCACTTCCCTGTACCTCATTTTATTTACTTGACCAATGAGTCTTCTCCACTGGAGGAAGCAATTTTAAACTGTTGTGAAAATGTCTCTAACATTTCTGTGTTCCTGGAAGCTCACTTGCTGCTGGAGCTGGAGTTGTAAACGAGGCTTTACAGGGGCTCAACTCAGTAGAAATTCAAGGGCACCTGGTACACTTAAAAGTAGCTCTTGGATTTTCTTTTTCTTTCTGTGAAGCAGCTAATCGAGGGAGGAGAGGAGCTCAGACTGAAGGAAAGAAAGGGAGTAGACTGGGAGAGAGAAATCTAAGAAAGAAGTCAAAACGATGATATTTTTCCTTTCGGTGAGAACTAAGGTTTTCTGCAGTGGGGAAATTCCCATAATAACCCTCCTTAAGGTTCTAGGCAGAGACAGAAAATCTTGTAGTCTGTGAAAAGGATGAAAATTCCTAAATCCTGATGTTACTAAATTGAAATTAAATGTGCGAGTTTTGGCTAACAGGGATGTATTCCTTTAAGTCTCCCCCACCCTGCTGTAGTTCATCCTTAGTTCTGTAAATCCCTTTCCAGAGCTCTCCTGAGCTAATTCTAATAGGGGATCTATCAGAATTCATTATAAAAAGGCATAAGCTCAGGCATGCTGTGCAGTCAGCCATTAGTGTTCACACAGTTTGATGAATTAAAATGCTGGGAAGTGAAGCTAAAATACCCTTCTGACAGCATCCCCTACCTCAGGCCCTTTCAGCAGCTCTTGGGGAGCCTCTGGGTAGGGAAGAAGGGCATCCATCTCTCCTGGAAATGCCTGTCAAGCCCCACTCATGTACATGAGCACATTTACAAGCAAACAAGATTATTTTGGTATCTTTCTCTGTTCGTACTGGGGTGTTGACATGAATGTGGGCCACTTTCAGAATATGCACTGCTTGGAAGTAATGAGTGCTTGTAATAAATTCTCACCACAGAGTCTGCAGGAGCATTTTCTTTTCATCATCTCATTAACGACTTTGAGCCATTAACAGCTTAAAGTGCTGAGTAAGGATTTACATTTAATTTAAGTCTTCTGTTCTTAGCTGACAAAATGTATTTTACACACTTGATGGATGTAATTAGTGTGATGAGGCTTTAAAAGAAATTGGCTTGGTTAAATTTAGAATTTGCCATGTCAGTTTATACATGAAGCCAAAGCATGCATATCAGTAGTTCTGTGCATTTTGTTAATATTACCGATACAGAGATGTTTTTAATTTATGGTACTGATACAGTCCAAATCCAACATACTTTCACATTTGACAGTGCAGTCCATTATGTTATGACTTCAAATTCTTTTATGCTGCTCTTGCACATCAGAACTTGCCTTGATGTGCTGTGGCTGCAGACAACCTCTCTTTTGGATAACAAGGAATTGTGCACACCTGCCTAAATTCCTGTGCTTTACTAAGGTTTTATGAAAGCAACCCTCCATGGAAACTGCTGCACTTCAGCACATGCAAACTGAGGGCATCTGCACTGCACTCACAGTGCTTTTTCCCTGCAGTGTTACTGCTTCCTGCTCAGCCTGACTCAGTGCTCAGGATTCTCATTTGGAATGTTTTCCCTGGTATTTTCTGGGATTTGCTCATTACAAAAATGGAACACTTGTTTGTGCTGCCAGCATCAGCAGGGATGGGTACAAGGTGCAGTCCAGGATTGCGTGCCTGAAGTGAATCTGTTCCTTAATGCAGGACAAGTTTCTGCCTGGCAATTGGAGCTTCCCAGCCCATGTACTAATATTGCTGGGTTTTGCTGCAGGCCTGCATTTTGTGTCAGTAATGCAACCTGGGACCTGTTGGTAAAGATAAACGAAAGTAGGGACGGCTAAAATGAGTCCCAAAGCAGAGAGCCTGTTCGTGCTGGGCACAAGGAGCCTGAGGAGGAGCTCCCAGGGTCGGGTTCCCATCCCTGTCTCGAGGGACCCTGTGCTGGAAGGAGGACAGCAAGGGTGTCACACTGAGTCCCAGCCCTGGGAGCACAGGGGATGGGTTTGTTTCTGAGCTGGAGAGGCTGTGAGGGGCGCTGGGGACGTGCCTGGGTAGCTCGGGCTGTTTCAGGAGAAACTGCCTGCTCTGGAGCAGGGTGGGATGGAGCTGCTCTGCTCTGAGGATGTGACTCACATGGCAGATGGCTGCAGGGCTGATGCTGCAGGGATCTGAAAGATTACAAGTAATAGTGCACTGCTGACAAAACTCTGGTGTGCTGCAGTGGTTATTTGGTATTGCTCTTTTCTGAAGAGGAAAAGGTGATCCTCTTCACATACTTCGACTAAATATTTTTGTGTAAGACTACTGTGATTGTTATTAGCAAGGAATGTGAGGAATAAACTCTTCTGGCTGAGAAAAACCAGACTTGAGAATCTGGAGCTGTTTTTTGAAGTGAACCACAGTTGATTATTTGCTGGGGTGGGTTCACTGTAACTGTGTGCCAGCTACAGTGTCAGTCCTTTTTGTTCCCCAGCAAAGACCCTTTTCCATTGCAGCCCTGCCAGTGTTACTGAGGTAGGTCTGCCCCATGGGCACCTCACCCAGGTACTGCTGCTCCCTTTCCCTTGCAGGAGAATTTGCCACAACCTCTGTGGAGGTCATTTTTCAGAGAAGCTTCATGGAGCTGGCCAGAGCACTTTGTAGACCCTTGAGTCGTGCTCAAATGTCCAATTCTGGGCAGAAATGGAGAGGAGATAATGTTTTGTAACAAAGGTTAAGGGCTCGCATGGTGCAGCAAATGGGTGAGATTGGGCTGTTTAAATTTTTGCAGGTTTGAAAAGCTTTGCTGCAGTCTGTTCTGAAATAAACAGGATAATCTGTAGGAGACTGAAAAAATAGTTACAGCACACGAATTAAGGTGAAGCCTGAAGTGTTTTTCTGTTTGACTCCATTCTGCTTTTTGTAAACTGCATTCCCTTTCTCTACCTTTATCATCTGCAGCTTCTGCACAACCCAGCACAGGCCAAACTGATGCTTCTGCACTGTTAAACAATGTGTTTTAGCAAAGCAAAGCAAACAGGAGACAGTGTGCATGACGAAGTCTGTATTTTTGGAACAATGAGTCCATTTCTGATGGTGGTGTTTTTGGTGGATTTCTATTACTAATGTATTACTTTTGCTTGTTATCAACACTGGAATGGTCAGCCTTCACAGCTCCTTCATCTACAGCTGTTTGAAGGGGATGGGAATCTCCTTACACTGGTTTGGAGTCTGTGGGTTTTGCAGCCTTTAGGGAACTGGAAAGTATTAAATGCTCAAAAAATCAGAACCATGAATTCTACAGTGCTACCCTTTCTAGACCCTGGGTAAAGAACTGGCATTCAGACATTCAGCAAGTTGTTCCTGACCATATAAGAGACAACAGCACAACGTAGGATTTGCCATGAAGCACAAAATAAATGCCAGGAGGATGTGCTCAGCTAGAATAAGGTACACGTTACCTGTTAGCAGTATCTTACCATTTCTACAGGTGTTGGAAATAATCATGTGAGAAATAATCAGAGTAAGATGGAATATTTAGATTCTTTTTTTCCAGTACCAGCTCAGTCCTGCAGCTTTGGAAATAATGTCTTACATAATGGGAAAGTATTTTCTTTTTTTCATTTAGTAAGGTGAAAAAGAAAAGAGAAGTTTCCTACTTGATGTCTAAAGATGCCCAGAACCTGACAGCAGCAACTTCTAAAAAAAAGGTGTAAAATACTTCCAAGAGATGCAGGAATGTTTATTTGACTTTCTATATCATCTGTCTATCTATCTGTCTGTCTGTCTGTCTCTGTCTATCTGTCTATCTGTCTGTCTGTCTATCTATTTTGTATTTTTCAAATGCAGTTTTTTAATTTCTGGAAAAGCTGAGTGACCCTTCCTGACTTTTTAGTAGTGCTATAAGCCACCTGCAGTCCTTTCCCTGAGTTTTATCCTTTTTCCATCACTCAGGATAATTATGGACATGAAGAGAGGTGCCCATGAAAAGGCAGTGTTTTCTTACACCACACTATGGGATAAAGTGCCATGGCAAGTGTAGGGCGTACTGCTGGGTTTATTGGGAAGAACTGATAAAGACTAGTTCATGGGGGCAGTTTCTGCAGGCAGAGTTAGGTTTGCTTTCTTTTGGCATTAAGGAATCAGCCTCCTGAGAGGCCAACCTAGCCAGTTAGTGGGTTTGTTAGTTTGGGGAGGAAAAGGATGTGCCCAAGAACTGAGCAGGTGATTTCCTCTCAGTGTGTAGTGAACCATAATGTGATGCATTTCTGTCCTGCTTTGGTGGGTAAGGAGGTAAGTAATGAGGATATTTTGTTTGTCACACGTCCTTGTGATATATTAGTAGATTCTGTCACAAAATGCATGGAAGATTACCAAGGTTGAAGTGTAATTATGAAGTTATTCATTGTCTCAATGCTGGTGTTGGAGATAGAAATTCAGGCAGAAGTGTAAACTGTGACACATGGGCAGTGTGTTGGTCAGGAGCACAGGAAGGGAATGGCTTTAGTGGTTAAGATGACATGTGAGGGGTTTTGGAGAAATCCTTTTCAAGATTACACCTCCAGTCATTCAGTTGCTTTTTTGGGAAACAAAAGAATTTGTGGGAAACAGTAACAAACGGTAAGTAAAGAATGAAATATTTTGTTTTGTTAAAGAGTTCAGTTGATTTCAGTGATGAAGGATCTTAAACTTGTGATTTTTCACACGAGTATCTAATATTTCTTGTCATAACATCAGAAGGTCATAAAGCTCTTTAGGAAGAAGTTAATAAATAGCAATGAGCTACCCTTTTGTCCCTTCTCAGTAAACAATGCTTATTCTCTCATTAGGATGCCAGTGCTATGGTCATTACAGTGTAACAGCAGGAGCAAGGCAAGACTTGTAGGGAGATGTGATTTCTGTGATGGATTGGTTGAATAAAAAGATACTGCCTACCTGCAAATCTCTTTTCATTCTTGCTTTTATGATGTTTGTGCTGGTTCCAAATGAGATTTGCAGATTCTCTGGCAGGTAAAACGTTGGCCATCAGCTCACAGCTATTGGTCCCAGTGGGTCTTGGATAAAACCCTTTTTATTACGTTATGAGCTCCTTGGTGATGAGTTCCCAGCTGGTGAGCTCAGTCACGTTTTGCTGCGTGTGTGCCCTGGTGATTCCAGGGCAGAGTTGGGCTGTAACCCTGAGAATCACAATCACATTCTGTCCCACTGTCTCAAAAGCTTTGCTAGGAATGAAAAGCAAGGCACCGGAGCATGGACTGATAGGTGACCTCCCTACGCCCCTGAAAACATCAAATTTTAGAATTGCAGCTGTATTTCCTCCAGCATGGAGTGAAATGAGTTCCTGTGAACCTTCTCATGGGCACTGAAATCTGAATCTTACCCACAGAGCTGTAACCCTGCCTCCATTGTCTCGTCTCCTGCACTATGGTTTGAGATCACACCAGTGGCACGGCACAGAGTTACTGAGAATTAATGCAGTTACAGCAAAACGGGCCAGAGGCTCTGCCCAAGCACATGTGCTGATATTCATGTCATGGTTGGGAATTTGATCTTCCATCATCTGCTTCTTGTCTCTTCGTGTGGTTTTGAGAGGAAGCTCTTACTTTGACTTGTGCCCACGTGTTGAGCTGCCCTTCCTTTTAACCTTTTAATGTCTAATAATATAATTCGCTCGTTATTATAAAAATTAACTAAAAATAGTAATTTTTTAGTCTTCTGTTGTTAGGAAGTTGAATGAGTTGTTTGTGGCCTGAGTTTATTTTCTAGTTCAGCAAAGGGATGTTTTATAAATAATAAGTTCTAAATCAGTGGCCACACACTTGTTAGAGCTCCTTCCCTTGCTCACTTGTCTACTCCTTGCCTTTTGCAGGGTGTAGTGATTTACACCCTGGACAGGCCATTTCCTGCCAGCCTTCAGCTACTCTGATTTCCTCCATGTGCTCACTGCATTCAGGTTATGGCTCCTGTAGCAGCTCCAGCCGAGTACTCACTGTGCTGCAAGGGTCTGATGCTTCTGCAGGATGCAGAGGGAAAAGGCAGACACGTCTCTGTGAATCGATCTGTGCAGGAGATACCTGTGATTAAGCTCCCTACCCACTGGATGTCACTATTGTTCCACAGAAATTCATCCGTGGAATATTTATCCAGCGTCCAGGGCTGACAGCAAAGACCATTTGCTTGCAGCAAACTGAAAATTTCCAATTGTGTTTGCAGGAATATCGCACATATTTGCTCATTTTGCAACTGAATGTTACATCAAGGTTCACCATTTCATAGTAGCAAAGAAAAGAGAGCGTTGCCAAATGCTCAGCTGTGATGAGTGTGGAAGTGCAGACAGTGAGTCATGAGAAGCAGCCAGTAGAGAAGCTTGCAGTCATTATACTCAAGCCACTTGTTCTCATTATTATTCTCTTACTCTGCAGTTGCTGGAGGTAATCTCAGCACAACGAATGAACATGACCAGTCTCCTCAGATTTGCTTAGTGCATTAGTTATGTTCTTTTTCCAAAGATGTGCATTCTGTGTGGTTTATTAGTCTGAAACAGCACTTGAATGTTCCAAGAGCTGGGTGGCTGAGAGGCCAAGCAATCCACTGGCGAGGAGGATGCCTTGGTGCCAGGGGACTGGATTACAGTCCCAGTGATCGGCTGGGGTGGGATCCAACAAATCCCCTCAGATCTCTCCTGTCTGTTTGCCACAATCTCTCTGTGCCTCTCAGAGAAAGTCCTGACTGCCCTTAAAATTGTTGGGGCGCTGCAATAAAATGAAGGAGCCTGGTGATTCCATCTAACATTTGTCCAAGCGTTGTTTGAATACATGTAGACTGCAAGGCCAGTGAAGATGGCAATGGGCATGGAAGAATGCTGCACTTTGTCTGCAGCTTGAAAAGCCCTGGTCTTCAGTGGGCTCCAGAATACCATACATGTGTCAGGAAAAGGAATAGTAAATTACTAAAAATACCAAATACTTACAGCCAAAAAAAAAAAAAGAATTAGAAACACCTTCAAAACCCATTGCTGCTCTCCTAAAATTGGAATATGTAGGTGGTATCATCTCCATTAATGAGGAGCCAGGTCACTGGAGGCACTCAGTGACATCTCCTACCTCAACTTAGTGACTGAAATGGTTGTGTGAAAGCTCTCAGGTGGGGGAGAGGCATCAGAGCTGCTGTGGCTCCTACTGTGAAATCCTCTGGCATCATCCCAGCAAGGTTTTAACAGTTTTGGGAGAGACTGGCACCCCAAAACTGTTAAAACCCAAAGACAAAGTGGGAACAGGATTTTACTGCTGGAGAGAGGCAAAGGAGACATTTCTTGCTGGAACCTTTGAGGCTTCAGCACTTCACTTGATTCAGGAGAGGGACTGAAAGTTGCTTGGCTAAGACCAAGTCATTCCCCTAAGATTATTAGAATTTGAGACTCTGGTGGCCTTGCCACCCAAAACAAGTCACTTCTGGAGGGCTCCATTTGACAGAGGTGAGGCTCAGTTTAGCTGAATTCAGGTGGGTTTCTGCCCACATGAAAGCTTGGGGTTCTTCATGTGTTTAAGGTGCTGTGGAGCTGGCTTAAAATGTTTCCTAAGCCAGAGGCACTTAAAGTGGGGTTTAACACCTTGGTTCAGGCCTTGGGCTGTGCAGGAAGGTTCAGAGAGTTACACTGGGTGTGTTTTGTGAAGTCAGAGGCTGCATTATCAGTGACAAGGGCAGCAATTACACATTGTAATATGTGTTTGGAAATACCTGCAGCTAGGGTTCAAGGCAGTGAATGAATGAGCACATCTGAGCATGTCTGAGCATGAATAGAGATGCTAGATTTTTACTATAGTTTTGTTATCCATCCATGATTAATGCCACACTGGCCTTATTTTCTTTTTCATGCCTATAATTGAATATTTTTTCAAAGGGAGCTAGTGATGACTGTACAGATATTACTTTCTGAAGGAGGTTGTGGACTGGTTTTTTCTGAGTAGTTATGTTGAAAACAAGGCATTAAAGAAGCACAAAAGAAAGCATATAAAGTCCAGCTCAAATATAGACAACTCTCACAATCACAGTCCATTAAGAAGTTTTAGAAGATGTATTGACTACTTTTGAATGATAAAATTCTAAAGTAATAGTATGAAATTATTTTCTGATTGCAGTTAGCACTCCTAAAAATGAATGTAAAAAAATGAATGTTATTTTTACATGTATTTATATTTGCACATACACACACACACACGTGTGTGTGTATGTCTGTATGTATATATGAACATTGATATGTTTTGGGGTAAATCTCTTTTGGTGTGGCTGTGCCTAATATCAGTCACCACTGCAGAGGTGAAAGCCTCTGAAGCACAGGGATGGTTCTTAACATGAAGTTTATAGCAAACTCTAATCCTTCAGTACAGAGATAACCAAGGTGTGCTGTTAGAAAACCAAATCCAGTAGCAGCTGAACTAATTAAATGTGTATTGACTTTTTAATAGCCACTTCCAAGGTCCTGCTCAGGTGCAGCTCTGCTGTGCTGTGCTGCTGAAGGGCCCCAGGCACTTGCACTGCTAATGGTGCGGGGTGCTTGTTCCCAGGGAAATGGGCTCTCTGTTGCAGGGCTCAGTACAGTCCCAAGCTTCCACCCTCACCTATTTCCTCACTACAGTCCTTGAAAATGAGAATGGTTTCATTCCATGAAAAAAAAAAAAATCCAGCCCAAGCCCCTTCAAGTGTATTGGTTCTTTTAAGAGATGTTTCTAGCTTTGTTTTCATTGTATCAAGCATGTTTCAAGGTGATTGGCTGTGATTGGGTTTTTTCCAGTGACAATTCAGGAGAATCCTCTGCTAAGGTTTTGCTTATTCTAATCTGCTGCAGTGAAACAGCTTTGTAGAAACATTCCCTCCCAAGTGATTGAAGATGTGCAGTTTACAAAGTCAAAATCAAGCTGCAAAATAGAGATAATTAAATTACTGACTTCTATAAAGGTGCTGCTGTGTTATTTCATACCCTCCCTTCCTGACAACCAAAATAAGAGGAATGATTTATTTGCACATAGGAGGGGGTGTCATATTCTTCTGCAGCCAACAAAATACATGATTTTGGGAGAATAAAAAGGCAGGGAATAGCTGGGTTACAAATGTATTTTGCCCAGAAGCACTGGTGTATGACTAGACATTAAAACTGAGTGTCTGTGAATTCTGTAATGTCATTCATTAGGGTTTTGGTAAGAGAGAAAAATGATCTGGCATTGATTTATGTAAAAGGATTTTTGGGTGTACTCCTCTCAGAGAGTAACCAGTTTTCTCTGAAAGCTCTTTGCAGCTGTAGTATGTCTAAAATGCACAGTGTTTGGCATTTTAAGTAATGAGGCTTTATTTAGTTATTAGAGGGACACTGTGCAAAACATAGCACACAACCTTAGCAAGCCTAGCCCGGCAAATAAACAGAAATGCAAGAAAATGACGGATTTTAATGGTTTCCTCAGCTACATTAATGCCTTTGACAGTCTTGAAAAGAGAATTCCTAATGAGAGCTGAAACAAATGTGTGCAGGAAGTGGTCTTGCTTTTGCTGCTGCACATTGGAGTTCCTCTAATTGCATCAATAAGGAATTTCTGCTCCTCATCTAATGAATGCCTTTTGACTACTTTCTGAAAGGCAACTGGATGCAGGGATAAACACTGGCACCTTTTGTATGAAGTCACACAAACAGGTTTCAATTGCTAGCTATCAGCCTAGAAACGCTGAGTTATAATGCAGCACAGTAAATCCCACTGTACCTTTTTATTTTTCATATTTTAATATTTTACTAGGCTTCCCTCTGCTTTGCCTCTGGTGTGGTACCTCATGTCCTAAGGGTGCTTTTTAGTCTCTCTTGTGCTGGGCAGCAATCAGGCATTTTTTTCAGAGCTGTTCCTGCACCATCTCTCTCCTCTGACAGCTCAGAATTCATATGATGCTACAGTACCTGGGTCTTTACCTCATTCTGGCTCAAAAATTGAGTTTTAGAGCAAGGACTGGGGTTGGGGAGGCAAGGGGGACACCCTGAGTTTGATTTTTTTTCTCCATTGTTGTCATTTTTCTCCCTAAACAGAGGCACAGTTGGTGCAGGTGCAGTGGATTACTTATGAAAGAAGTTTTCTATTTATAAACAAGAGAGACTTTAATGAAATCAGTGGAGGGTTTGTACAATAGGTATTGTATTAAACCAGAGCTCAGGCTTCACATTGATTGCGGTATTTAAATTTCAATGAGCTGATTATGTATGAGAGCAAAATGACCGGTATTATGAACGTACAAAAAAGGGACGTGGAAGAGCCGTGCCAGAAAAGTGAGAAAAACGTTCCCTTTATAGTCCCTAGAGTTCAATAAAGCACCACTATTTCCCAGCTTTTAAAAGCTCTTTTATCACAATGGTTCATACCTCGCATTCCCTGGAGCCCGATTTGTTATACGTGCAGGGTCCCGTTCCGTTGAGCAGCATCTCGCTGGTCTCGGTGTTGGTGGGTTTGTAATCGACGTAGAATTCCTGCGTGCTGGGAGTCATTTGCTTGAGCGACTGCCGCTTCTTTTTCCTGTGCCTTCGCATGAGGGAGCGCTGCTGCAGCTGCTTCATGCTGGCAGGGTAGCGCTTCCACGACACATAGATCACCAGCAGGATCACCAGCACCGACAGGAACAAAGCCACGCTGCCCGCAATGATTTTGTGGAAGGAGATGTGCTCCGCGTCGTGCTCGGGCTCCGAGCTCGCCTCCGGGGCTCCCAGCGTCGGGGGCATGGGGGGTTTGCTCTCGTGTTTGGGCCTGGCCAGTTTTGGTTTGAACGTTGGCTTTGGGAGAGCTCGTGCAAGCTCAAACCTCTCCGTGGTGCTCTTGCCACAGATGCTGTAGTTTTTCACTGCGTCGATAACGTTCACCCCTTGCAGCTCTTTGGGGCTGGCGCAAATGATTGTATTTTCCCTCAGCCCTTTGAAACTTTTAAGCCAGTTTACCAGAGAGCAAATGTTTCTGCTGCATTCCCATATATTCCCGGCCAGGCTGATGTCGTTGAGAGATATCCAGGAATCCAAAATCTCCTGCCCGATAAATGTGAGCTTGTTCGAATCCAGGTTGAGGCGCTGTAAATTGGGCACGCACTGGAAAACACTGGGTCCACTGAAAGCTTCTATTTCATTGCCAGATAAATCGAGCCTTTGTAACGAGCTCCAGGTCCAGGACATAGTTTGTCCTATCACGCTGATTTTATTCCACTGTAAATAAAGGTTTTGAAGGCTGACCAGCCTCGGAAAAAGTGCCAGGTTGAGCTTAGAAAATTGATTGTGCTCCAGATGAAGCTCTTTCAGTCTGATCATACCTGCAAAGACATTCCTTGCTAAACTTCGGATGCGATTATAACCCAGGTCCAAAAGTTCAAGGTTCCTACAGTCTTGAAATATTCGAACAGGGATGGTTCTGAGGGAATTGGACCGCAAATGTAAACTCAGCAGCTTTCTTAAGCCCCTGAACTGTTCAGATCCCAGAGACTGCAGCTGATTGTATGACAGATCCAAATTCCGGAGATTTGTCACAGGTCTGAAGGTATTATTAAGAAAATAGGAGATTCTGTTGGAACTCAAGATCAACTCTTTTAGTCTGCGTATTCCACTGAAAGCATTTTCGTCAATATTGCTGATGTGGTTATGGTCTAAATAGAGCCAGGTGAGTTGATTAAGACCTTTAAATTGATTGTATTTTAGTTTTTGGAGGCTGTTATATCGAAGGGACAAACCTAAACAACCAGCAGATATACTTGAGGGAATCTCCTGCAATTTCTGAGATTCACAATATACCATTTTGCCTTCACACCTACAGCCCTTAGGGCATCCTCGTTCAGCAGAAGCAAGCATTGTCAGTAATACAGTAGGGGCTATTACCAGAGCTACAGCTGATCCGCTCAGTAGCCTAATTACATTGAAACCTGGAAATAAAAACAACTTAGAAAAGTTATCCCCCCACACATCAGTCATTTCTTTCAATCATGCTAAAATCTTTTACTTCAACAATCATTTACAAAGCCCTAGCTCGACTCGGCTACTTTTCACATTGTGGATTTTTTTTTTTTCTCTCTCTCTCTCCTTTAAAGAATACCTTGATAGAAGTACCAAAAAACAGTTGGGTAAAAGGTGTAATCCCTAAGCCATTTAAGTATAATAACAAATCACATCAAGGTAAGTCTATGGAGCAATTAAAGCACGGGCTATGCAGTAACTATGAACTATAAATTAAAAAGATAACGTGAAAAACATACCCATCCTTTGTGTTGTTCAAAGGTCGTCCTTAGGTCTTTTGTTTTTTGCTTAGTGTGCCACAAGCATGGCAGCCCCTGTCAGCTGTACCGTAGTGAGTCAGGGCTCGCTGACACCCAGGAAGAAAAATTGGACCCCTCGGGAGATGGACCGATTTTGGAACATTATTCTCTGCCAGCCGTGCAGAACACTCCGAGAATAAATCAATCCCAACACAGCGTTCGCAGCAAAACGTCAAATTCTTCCTAGGTAATAGGCTCTTCATGGGTATCGCGGTTGGGCATCCTCCTAGCCGGGACGTGGCTGTCACACCGCCGCCGGGCAGGGGAGCATGTTGCAGGTGCTGCCCGCGGCGCTC